>QEPC01012362.1:2420314-2452693 GCA_003113815.1 Sphenodon punctatus
CCCGCCCCTGATGCCCAGCACACGCCCCAGCCTGGCAGTGCCCCACCTTGTGCAGGGAGGTACGCTCCACCAGCTGGAAGGGGGCTGGGTCAATCTTGCTGTTGTTGAAATTCACAAACTGGTCCAGCTGCTGCTCTTCCCACTCCAGGATCTGGAAAGCAGAGAGAAGCGGAGCTGAGCAGGGCTCTCTGCCTCCTTGGGAGACCCTTCCGGCACCGCGCACCCTCGGCTGCCCTGGCACTGCCTGATGCCAGCTACACCTCAGGGATGGGTGACTGGGGGGGGCAGGGAGCCTTTCCTCTCTCAGGAATCCTACTCCAACTCAGCCCCTCGGAGGAGGACGCACCGGGCCGGCCACTCACCTCAGCTGGGCTCATCTCACTGATCACTTCTTCGTCCTCCTGCAAAAGAAGAGTGGGAGCTCAACACCCCCAGTCTCCGTGTGTGTGTGTGTACAGATCATGTGTGTTCCCATGTGCAAGGGTGTGATTGCGTGTGTGCGTGTGCACAAGGGTGGTTGGGCATGTAGACGCCGGGCAGCCTCCCCGGTGACACCAATCCAGACAGACAACTTCTTCCCCAGCCCCCGGCTGTAGGGGTCGCTGCATGGGAGGCACCTGGTCCAGCCCCCCCACTACCTGCCCCCTTCACAGAACCCAGCCTCCCAGCTTCCCCCGGCTCCCACCCCCGCCTGTCACCGTCTCCAAGACAGAATCGGTGCCTGGGGAACCGTGGCGTTCCAGAAATCCAGCTGGCCCCCTGCTTTTCGGGGCTGCAGCCAGCTCTCTTCCCCCCCTCCTATGCCCAGTCCTGCTGGTGCAAGGAGCCTCCTCCTGGGCAGGCCCTCCTCCCCACACTGTCCATGGGTCTGGGCCCGAGTTCACTTCCATGCATAGATGGGTGATCTAAGTGGGGGGGGGGGGGGGGTTGGGCATAGAGCTCCATCCTAACCCAGAGCTGACATCCAATCGACTGCAGCTTTGGGGGGGGCCACATACTCCACCCCATTACCCACTACCCCCACCCTCGACCCACCGGCCTGCTCCAGCCCAATTCACTGGGGCCTTCTCTTGTGTGATNGGGGGGGCCACATACTCCACCCCATTACCCACTACCCCCACCCTCGACCCACCGGCCTGCTCCAGCCCAATTCACTGGGGCCTTCTCTTGTGTGATCTAGGGTGACCAGGAGCTAGACTTCCATCTCCTGCCCCATCCTCAGAAGGGGTGGCCTCTGGGGAAGGGCCCCATGGCCCGCAGAGCTTCCAGTACAGCTCCCCGAGACCCACAGCCTCTCACCCCCAGGCTGCTCTGTTCTCAAGGCTTCGAAGCCCCTTGTCTAGATCCAGCCCCCAGAGAGGCACCAGCTGATGCAGAGAGGAAACCAGCAGGAATCCTGGGCTGGCTCAGCCACAGAAACACACACACACACACCCCAGCACAAAGCTGGAGGCAACTTACTGCGAAAGCCACCAGCAAGCACAGCCCCCTGTGTGGAGCACAGACCCCCACCCCCTCAGCAACAGAGCAAACAATCCAACCACAAGGGCCTTGAAGTCAGATCTGTGACTAGCCCAGGAACCCACAAAGCACCAGGAAATGCAACAGTTCCCCCGCTACCCCAGCTGGGCTGCGGAGTCGCCTGCACTGCTGATCGCCTCCCGGAACGACTGCACCAGGAGCAAATGCTGCAAAACGACAGCAGCTTCTCTCCAAAGATGGGACCAGGAAGTCAGAGGCACAAAGCGCGCCCTAAACCAGACACTCCCAAATTTGGGGCTGGGAATCAGGCTCCCCAGTGGGGTCACAGCATCTAGGGATGGGGCCACGATCCTGTTTGCTATTCCTAGATGTTGTGTGGCTTTGTTGCTCTCTGGGGTTGTGGGATGTACAGTTCTGGCCCCGTAGATTCCTCAAACAAATAATTCCAAATTGTGTGACAAGAAAATCCAAATTTCGCAAGTGGAACATCCAGATTCTGGGAGCGGGAGAAATTATGCAAAGTACCTATGTCCTGAAAATTATGCACATTTAAAAAAATAATATCTGTTTCCCAGAATGCCATTTCATCCATTTTGGACACCACGTGTCTTAAAAATACAAACTACCCCTCAATCCTCTCAGCAAAGGGGCTCTTCTCTCCAGCAGAGAATCATGGGCACATCCCTTTTTGGCAGCTGTGGTGACAGGTCCCATGGCCCTAAAATACGGGCAAGCAGTTCATGGTACTAGCCTCCCATTGGTTAACTTGTGGTGCTGGCCTCCCATTGGCTAGTCCACAGATTTCCCTCTCAGGCTGGAATTTGGTGATGCCAGAGGCAATTTCTGCAAAATGGGTGCAATCGTTTTATATTGTTTTAATTGTAGTTTATAATTGTTTGTTTTGATATGTTTTAAAATGCTGTGAGTTTCCCCGAGATGCCTGAGGCAGGAGGGGGCAGCATATAAATTTTAGAATAAATAAATAAATAATTTAAATAAATAAAATTGTAACCGTGCAGAATTCAGGGGGACCTGATTATTACAGTTAACTCTCATAATAAGTTCACATGGATCCAAAACTTGGGGATCCCCTGGGGTGTGACCGTGCAGCCACAGGGACAGGGGGCAGACTGAAAACCAGCCCCTGACTGTGGAATGACAAAGAGGGTTACTGTCCTCTGGGGCAGCCCAGCATGGAGCCAGGAAAGGGTTGAGAGAGGAACAGCACAGGGGTTCAGACCCTAAACCACATCATGTGACTCCATCCTGGACAGACCCCCCCAACCCCAGCAGGGCCAAGCCTGACATCCATCAAGCCTGCCCTGCTCAGACAGGCTCATGGGGCTAAATCAAAAGGGATGATTTCATTAAAGGGGGGGTGTAATTTGCAGGGAACAAGGGGTGGGAGCAGTGATCACAGAGGTGCTGATTTCTGATTGGCTCTCTGGGAGCGGGCCGTTGCAGGATTGGTTGGTTGGAAGCAGCTTTGCCCCTTGCCATCATGGGACAGGAGGCGGATCAGATCGGAGGCTGGACTGTACTGAAGGCCCAGGGCAGCCCTGTTCGGCTGGAGGGGGGGAACGGTGGCCAGTCTCTCTGAAGAAAGGAGACCTGTACCCCACCAAAAAAAAAAACTCTACAGCAGAGCAGCCCAGCTAGGACTCCTGGGTTCTCTCACTGTCTGCAGACAGCAGTGTGCCTCAGTTTCCCTAGATGTAGGCGAGGATCCTGCCCCTCAGGATCCCAAGAGGGGGGCAGACCCCAGCTGGGGCTGCAGCAGTGGGGGCCTTCAGCAGGGTCCAAGGCACGGCAGGTGGGGAGAGGAGGGGCAGGTCTCTGCTCTGTGATTGGCTGGGATGTGGCAGCGTACACTTACCGCCACGGAAATGCGGACGCGCTTCGACTTGCGCTTTTCAGAGACAACCGAATCCCCAGCCTTTTTATTTACCAGAAAAAACAAAAACAGGGAAGAGAGAGGCAATTATGGGAGACGGCGTGGGGGGGCAGGAAGAGGGAGGAAGAGGTTTGGGCCGGGCAGGGCAGAGACAGCGCCGTCCCAGGGGCTGCCCCCTGCAGACATCCCCGGCGCAGGGCAAGGCTCACCTCAGCGGGCTCCGGGGTGGCGTTGGCACAGAAAAGGCTCTTCAAGGCGATGCCAGAGGAATCCGCGTTGCCAGCTGCGCACACAAGCAGAGAGAGGCATCAGGGCAAGCTGAGCCAGAACCTGCCCGAGCCCAGCCAGCCTCAAGGGAGCAGGGGGCTCACCTGGAGGGCTCTCCGCCGAGCTGCTGGGCACCCGCTTCAGCGCTGGCTTCAGGGGCCTGCGGGAGTCACTGCGCACGGGGGTGAATGAAGACTCCTCTGTGCTGATCTGGGGGGAGGGAAGCAGAGACAGGAAAGCATGATCTCCAAGCCAGAATTTCCAATGGGACTGCGGGCCCTACCACCCAATGGGACAGCGTGCCCTGCCCAGCCCTGTCACCCAGCCAGCCAATGGGACAGCGTGCCCTGCCCAGCCCTGTCACCCAGCCAGCCAATGGGACAGCGTGCCCTGCCCAGCCCTGTCACCCAGCCAGCCAATGAGACAGCGTGCCCTGCCCAGCCCTGTCACCCAGCCAGCCAATGAGACAGCGTGCCCTGCCTAGCCCTGTCACCCAGCCAGCCAATGGGACAGCGTGCCCTGCCCAGCCCTGTCACCCAACCAGCCAATGGGACAGCGTGCTCTGTCCAGGCCTGTCCCCCAATGGGACAGCATGCCCTGCCAAGACCAGTCACCCAGCCAGCCAATGGGACAGCGTGCTCTGTCCAGGCCTGTCCCCCAATGGGACAGCATGCCCTGCCAAGACCAGTCACCCAGCCAGCCAATGGGACAGCGTGCTCTGTCCAGGCCTGTCCCCCAATGGGACAGCATGCCCTGCCAAGACCAGTCACCCAGCCAGCCAATGGGACAGCGTGCTCTGTCCAGGCCTGTCCCCCAATGGGACAGCATGCCCTGCCAAGACCAGTCACCCAGCCAGCCAATGGGACAGCGTGCTCTGTCCAGGCCTGTCCCCCAATGGGACAGCATGCCCTGCCAAGACCAGTCACCCAGCCAGCCAATGGGACAGCGTGCTCTGTCCAGGCCTGTCCCCCAATGGGACAGCATGCCCTGCCAAGACCAGTCACCCAGCCAGCCAATGGGACAGCGTGCTCTGTCCAGGCCTGTCCCCCAATGGGACAGCGTGCCCTGCCAAGACCAGTCACCCAGCCAGCCAATGGGACAGTGTGCCCTGTCCAGCCCTGTCACCCAACCAGCCAATGGGACAGTGTGCCCTGCCCAGCCCTGTCACCCAGCCAGCCAATGGGACAGCATGCCCTGCCCAGCCCTGCCCCCCCAATGGGACAGCGTGCCCTTCCCAGACCAGTCAGCCAGCCAGTCAATGGGACGTGCCCTGCCCAGCCCTGTCACCCAGCCAGTGGAACAGTGTGCCCTGCCCAGCCATCACCCACCCAGCCAATGGGACAGCGTCTACTGCCCAGCCCGCCAATGGGAGTGTGTTCTGTCCAACCCTGTCACCCAGCCCACCAATGGGGCTGCATGCCCTGCCCAGCCCTGCCCCCCCCAGCCAGCTAATGGGACAGTGTGCCCTGCCCAGCCCTGTCAGGTGGTCAATGGGAGGGGGGTGCCCCACCCAGTTCCATCACTCAGATGACTCTGCCCAACCGATGAGAATGTGTCCGGCCCAACCCGCAGTCAGCCCTGCCCACCTGGTCTGGCACTCCTCCCCGGCAGGGATTCCTGCCTGGTACATCGCCTCCTGCCGCATAAACCCAATCCCTCTTGCCCGGCCCACGGAGTCTGCACCGCTCCCTGGCACAGCCTGTCCGCATGGCCCCTCCCAGGTTAAACACGACACGTTCTCCCCCCCCCCCCTTTTCCATTTCTGCCACCCACTCTGAACCCACATTAACAGAGCCAGCCCAGACCCATGGGGGTGGCAGATCCTCCAGGGAAGAGCTGGCCTCCCAAGCCGCCCAGCCCCGCTCACCTGGAAGTGCACTCCTATGTCCGACGCCTGGGGCCCGTCCTCCCCCTGGCTCTTCTCAGCCGTGTGGTGCTCGGCCTGGGCCTTGTCGTGCATGTACTGCAGGCGGCGGGGGTAGCTCAGCTGCTCGCTCAGCAAGGCCACCACCTGGGAGCGCTCGATGGAGCCCAGCAGGATCATGGACTCTGCGGGAGAAATCAGCTCACAGCCACTGGGGATGGGCAGCTGTGCTGGCTCCCCCTTGCCCACAGCATTGGGCACTTAGTGCTTTTCCCTTGGGGGGGGGGAAGGGAGGCTCCCAGCCTGGGCTTCCTGCCCCCTTTATCTTACCCCCTTCTTTTCTAGGTTTCTCTCCCCATCCCAGAGGGACTTGCAGCCTGCATTGGTGGTGACGGGGGGATGGATTTGGAGGCTTGGGATCCAGCCCCAGAGCCGGTAGGACCTCCCCCTGCCTCACAAAGGCTGGTGGGGGCCTCCGGGGAGAGAGCATGCCCAGTGGGATGAAGGCGCCACTCTTCTGGGGCCAGAACATGCCTGGCAGGGGCTGGGCAGAGGGTGGGGTCAGGTGCTGAGTCTGAGAGGTGACGGGGCAGAGCCTGTGGAACTAGGTTGATGTTGCAGGGACCGGTGTGATGAGGGGGTAGAGCCTCTGGCCCTCAGTGCCCAAGGAGGAGCAGGTACCCCTTTTTGTGGGAGCTTCCTGCAACCCACCCGCCGCCACCTGTTGATTGGGAGTTTCGCCACCAAGATGGCTGGTTTCTATTTCCTCTAAAACTTTACTGATTCCCATGGCAACACAGCATCATCTGTTGCCACGGGAACAGTAAATGATAACTCAGCGGGCGGAAATAAATGTCATAGACGTCGGGCGTCGACTGGCTGGGGCAGCCCTCTCAGTCTGACCCTGCCAAGGTGACAGCACCCCCTGCAGGGCAAAGAGGATGTAACTGCTCAGCTGCAGACACCCTGGAGACAGGCAGACACACACACACGCAAAGCTACACCCATAAAGCCATAGAGCTGGAAGGGTCATCGAGTCTAACCCACTGCTTGGATACAGGACGACAACCGCTACAGCATTTCTGACAGACGGCGGCCCAGCCTTTTTTAGTGACAGAAAGCCTTTGACCACTGGAGGCAATTTGTTCCATTGCTGCACAGCTCTTACAGTTAAGGACATTTCCCCTGACGTTTAACCAAAATCTACCTTCAGAGAATTTGAACCCATCATTTCGAGTCCTGACCCCCTGTAACGATCTAGAACAGTTCCTGGCCATCTTCTTGGTGGCAGCCCTTTAAATAGCTGCAAACTGCTATCATGTCTCCCCTCCGTCTTCTCTTAGCTAGGATAAATATACCCAGTTCTTTCAACCTTTCCTCCTCAGACTTACTTTCTAGACCCATTATCATCTTGGGTGCCCTCCTCTGAACCCACGCCAGTGGGTCAATTTTCTTCTTAAAATGCGGTTCCGCAAACTAGACACACTATACCAGGCGAGGTCTGACTAGTAGGGTTGCCACTTATGCAAAAATTGTAAGGAATACTTATGAAAAATACATGTTGCAGGGCCCTGCACTGGCGATGGAGGCAAGGCTGTATCTCCATATGAAGGGAGAAGGGGCCAATGCAGGCCCTGCAACATGTATTTTATAAGCGTTCCTTAAAAATTTGCATAGGCGGCAACCCTACTGACTAGAGTGGAATTATTACTTCTGCTGAGTAGGAAACAATGTTCCTGATAAAGCAGCCTAAAATCGCATTCGCCTTTTCTGCAGCCGCACTGCACTGTAAGCCACAGGCAGGGACTATGTTCTGTACAGCACCAGGTCATACGACTGGCGCTATATAAATGTCTAATAATAATAATAATTGCCGACTCATGCTTAGATTGCGAGCAACCACCATCTCTAGAACCATGTACGTACTGTAGCAGAGCACAGCCGAGCTGGGCCGTGGGCCCTTTAAGGGAGAGGGTGACGGCTCAGGCGCTGGCGCGACGAAAGGACAGCGTCTGATGCCTCACACCTGGGCCCGTGGCTGAGCCAGCCCAAGATAAAACCTGAGCAGAGAGCTCAGTAAGGGGGAGCGGGTTAGGAGACAGGAGCTTGGGCTGGGGCTTCACAGAAACCCTGCTTGGAGGGGGTTGCCTGAGCTGGAGGAGTTGGCAGGCTGCAGGAGGGATTTGTGCCCGGCCCATAGTGGGAACTCTCAGCTTCAGTTCCTCATCTGTAATATAGGAATGTGCGTGTGTCACCTTTGTCCATCTTAGATTGTAAGCCTGCCGGGCAGGGACCTGCCTCTGAAAATCTGGGACTGTAAAGGGCTGCGGACGCCTAGTAGCGCTATAGAAGTGATTAGTAGTAGCAGACGATGACTATGATGGACTACGGATGCTTATAGAACACTCGTAAAATAAAAAGGACACTGTGAGCCGATTTCGCTGTAAGCGTGACTCTCTGGGCAGCATCCTGCGGGTACTTACTCAGGCAGCCCTTGACTCTGTTAAACACATGTAGACACATGTGGAGATACAGCCATGCACGCATTCACACACACGTACAGACACACACACACACACATGTACAGACAGACAGACCAGCCATACATGCATGCACACACACACAGTTACAGACACACACAGAGGTGTACAGTTATACATGGATGCGTACACACACACACACACACAGAGCGTTACACATATGTACAGACACCCCCACACAGAATGCTTCACAAACACAGAGCTACACACACCACTACAATCCTCAAATCGACACCCACGCAGAGAGCAGAATGGGGTGGCCCAGGCTATGCCGAGCAGGGAGCTCTGTGCCCCTCTGTCCAGTCTCCCCTAAGGCTGTGCAGCTCCTGTCTCACCGGCTGACTCCACCAGAGCCAGGCTCTTCATCTTGGTGCTGTGCAACACATCCTGCAGGTCACGGTAGCTGCAGTTCAGGGTCACATAATGCACGTCCCGTACCATGATGTCCTCCACTCGCACATTGTACTTCCTGTAAACACAATGCCATGGCTTAGTAGGGGTTCTGCCCAGCCTGGCATCTAGGATTCTCCCTGGCTGTGTAGGGCACCCTCCACCCCAGGGCATGGGGAAATGAGGAGGGGATCTGGACTGGCTTGGTACCCAGCGCACAGGACAAGGGAACATGGAGGGTTTTGTCTGCTCTCCTCAGCTGCAGGGCACCCTCTTCCCCAGGGCACAGGGGAGATGGAGGGCAGAGAGCCGTGGCTATCAATACTACCTCATCTTGGGCACGGGACTCTTTCACAGAGCTGCCAAAAGTCTCCTCTCTTCCCTGGATGAGACCAGGGCAGGCACAGTGCGTACCCAGCCTGGGAACTCCTGGGTGTCAGGAGCCTATCCCTGCAGTCTCTGGGCAACAAGTGTCATCGCCCCATGCCAGGCCCTCTGAAGCTACAGCAGTTCTGTGGAGGAGGAGGTGGGCAAGTGGGGGAACGGGCAGTGGGCACTCCACTTACTCCTGGTGTCCCCAGCCCAACTCGGGCAGGTAGGGCAGTTTCTTGATGCGGATGATGCTGTCGTAGAGCGAGGGCTGTAGGCTCTGGGCCACCGCGTTGGCCAGGATCACCGC
The DNA here is from genome assembly GCA_003113815.1 of Sphenodon punctatus. NCBI lineage: Eukaryota > Metazoa > Chordata > Lepidosauria > Sphenodontia > Sphenodontidae > Sphenodon > Sphenodon punctatus. The sequence goes on from QEPC01012362.1 coordinate 2,429,431, forward strand.
AATCATCACCGGCAGGATGTGGGAGATCTGCCCGGTTAGCTCAAAGACAATGACCGCCGTGGAGACCGTGTGTGTGACAGCGCCGGAGAGGGCAGCTGCACCTGGGGGAGGAGAAGGATGGCATGCATGTCCATGGGGCCACCCACACCCACCTGCTCCCCAATGGTCCCCCATGCCCTGGAAATAGGGAGTCTGGGAGCCCAGCAAGAGTTGCCTGGAGCAGCACCCAACTCAACGTCAACCCAACTCAACGTCAACCCAACTCAACAGGCCCCAGGCCCTAGGGATGCCCAGGACAAGGCCCACAGATCCATCCCAACCCCACCTCCTCTCCAATGCCCCACATCCCTTAGGGGTGTCCAGAACCCTGCAGGGCTACCCCAAACCCAGCCTCCCAACACAGGGGCAGTGCAGTGTAACAGGGGGCCAAGATCCTGGGGGAGTGGGGGGGGCATAAAAGTGATCACTCCCACAGACCTGAGGCAAGTCAGGGCCCCACAGTGTGCTAGGCCCCTTGTTGCAAGAGCAGCACCCTCCCCTACTCCCAACAAAGAGAGGCTGCATCTTACCCACCACGGCGTAGCCCCCTGGCACAATGCGGTAGATGTTGTTATCAGAATGGATGCCATCCGGGAACCAGGCTGCCATGCTCTCCCCCATCAGCCGTCCGAACGCTGCCCCTGTGTGGGGAGAGTGGGTCAGAGGAAGCCAGATGGGCCATGGGGTGCCTGTCAGCAGGTAGGGGGCACAGGCTGCCTTGCCCAGCTGGCCCTAGAGAGCACAAAGGGACCTGGCAGAGGCCTGGCCCTCTCCTCAGTCCAGACTCAGTTGGGCACGGAGGGGCAGCAGGAGGCTTGTTAAAGAGGGTATCATCATGGCCCCTACATACTGCTGGGGCAGTGGAGGTGGCCAAGGATCGGGACAGGGGGAGTCAAGTCAGGCCTCTCCTAGGAGGATGGGAAGCACAGACAAGGGGATTGTGGGTAAAACTGCTCAACTTAGTTGGTAGCTACAGCCTGGATTGGGAGGGCTCTGGGCTCCCCTTCCAGCAGGAGGAGGAGGAGGAGCAAGCACCCTCTGCTGACCAGGCCCCGGAACATGCCACGCTTCTGGAAGGGAGAGGGACTGAGCCAGGTGGGCAGAGGGGCTGGTACTTACCAATGACAAAGACGGGCATGAAGGCTCCACAGGGCACTGGAATGGTGGTGGCCAGAGCTGACATCCAGAACTGGGGACACAGAGAGACCTGTTAGCGGCAGGGACTGGGGACGCTAGTTAATGCCGCTGTTAATGAAGCCAAAGGTCATGTCAAGCACCATCCAATCCCGGGACTGTGGGCTGGGATCGAGACACTGGCCAATGGGTGTCGGGTTGGGATGGCAGGGGATGTGGGTTGGGATTGAGGGGCACTGGCAGAGCTGTGTACGCGAGGGGGCCCAGGGCCGAGATTCAGGCATCATCAGAGACAGGACGACCAGAGGGAGGCGACAGGGAGGCTGCGGAATGGGATTGAAGGGTCCCAGCAAAGTTGGGTGTGTGCGTGTAGGCAAGGAGAGGCCTGGGCTGGGGCAGGAAGGGGATGCAGGTTGCGATTGAGGGAAAGGCTTCATTGATGCCAGGGTTTGCCAGGGCTCGATCCTGGCATCACTTTCCAGGCTGGGACTGTGACGAGGGCTTGTGAGGTATGAAGGATGAGAGGGTTATGAAAACCAATATTATGCCGTGTACTCTGTGAAAAGCAACATTGCATGAAAATGCTTCCAAACCGTACGTATGAATCACAGCTGTGCTGGACGGCAACATTAACCGTATCAATGAACACCGCATGCGGCATTTCGAGAATCATCTCACTAAACGTTACGTCGTAAATTCAGAGTTGGAGTATTGGTTTCTGCCATGCCCAATTCAGCAGGATCTAGGCTATCAAAGGAGGCTCTACCAGTGAGATGCAAATGAATTCTAAGGAGTTGCAGATGCTCCCCGCAGACGCAACGGGGCTGCAGACTCAATGGGGCCACGGGAGCGCTGACAAAGGGGACAGTGTCTACGGGATCATGCTGTCGGGATCCCTGCTGCTGGACACGCAGAGCTGATCAAGAGGATTTTTCAACACCCCAAGAACAATAAGACTAGAAGCCTTTTTAAGGCAGCCGAGAGAGAGACCGGTTGAGACTAGGTGAAAGGAGAGTGTCTTCATGTAGGCAAAGTTTTAAGGAGCACTTATGAAAGATCCATGTTGCAGGGCCTGCATTAGCACCAATGCAGGCCCTGCAACATGGATCTTTCATAAGTGCTCCTTAAAAATTTGCATAGGTGGGACCATCGGAAGACAGGAAGTCCTAACACTAAGGAGATGGGATCTGGACTTTGAAATATGACTGAAATACAGGCTAAGAGCTAGTTAGTCAAACATGCAAGTCAAGTTAGCATTTCCATTACATTTTCGCTTTGGCAACTTGCTTCCAGTTCCGAACCATTATGCCTCTTACTAATTCTGCTCAAACTTAATTTCTTTTATGAAGCTTCCTAGAATCTAAAGTAGGTGTGGGGGAACTTTTCCCTGCTGGGGGGCCACTTTAAAAATGAGTACAAGTTCCAAGGGCAACACAGATGTTGGGGGCAGCGGTGTGTAAGAGGGTGCCCTCAAAAAAACAAAAAGAAGGCGGGTTCTGATCCTGGATCTGCCTCCTATCCTTGTGTGCACACCCTTATCTCTGCTCCCGTCCCCTAAACGCAGTTTCTCAATGCTTGGGAGTTGGAACTGGATCCAAGGGCCAGATCCAGGCTATTCCAGACCCTTGTGCTACAGACCTGCCCCATAATCTATTCCAGACCCTTGTGCGACAGACCAGACCAGACCAGACTCACAGGGCGCAGCCACACCAGCTGCTGCCGGCCGGATCCCTGTGCGGCGCTGTGGCATCCAAGCATGGCCAGTGAGGGGAGCCGGGCCGGCTGAAGCTTCCACCACGGCTGGGGAAGGCCGCAGCGCCGGCCCCACGAGCAGGCACCTGGCCAAAATCTTGTCCCCGACGGTGACAACAGTTCCCCCAGTCCCATGCCTCTGGGATCAAGAGATGGGACTTCTGGGGCCCGGCCCTTCTTCTTTTATTAATTACAGACTGACGGGGGGCACCGGGGAAGCTGCTTATCCCTGCTTGCAGCGGGGGCAGACAGTATCCCAACTGTGTGACTGCCCTCCCGGACTAGAAGAAGGGGCTCTTGGCAGGAATCAGCCTGGGTCCCATCCCCCCACGTGGAGGTGATCCCACCAGCTGGTGGGGGAGCCGAGCAAAGAGACTGACCTTCATGAGGATGAAGACCACCAGGGTGACGAAGACATTGGCACGCGGGTGCTTCCAAGCCTGAGAGACTCCGCCACTGAACTCAAATTCCTCAGCCAGCCCTTGCTTGGCCCATGTGCGGTTGTCGAACAGGGTCACCAGGGTCTCCTTCTGGGTGAGCTGGGGGAGGCATGAATGGGGCAGCGTGAGTCCGGGGGAAGGGGGTGTCAGAGAGCTGATGGGCCCCACTCTGCCTGAACTGCCTCAGGCACCTCCCACCCCCTTCTTTTCTAGATGCCACGCTGTGCACCCTGCTGTCTGCTGAAAGCACACCCCCCCCCTGCCCCCACGCACACCTGGTAATGCAGCACGCACCCCTCCTAGGGGCCAAGTGATTTCTGGTTCTGGGTTCATGGGTTGGGAGTTCAAATTCCTCCCAGCCAGGGCACAGAGCAGTCTCTGTAGGGTGGGCCACGTGGGTGCCATGAAGTTACCTGTCCGGCCATGAACTGCCCGAATCCAGGTGGGAAGGTCAGAGTGGCGATGAGGAGAGTGACCAGCGCAGGGAACAGGAGACGCCTATAGGAACAAAGGAGACCTCAGCTGGGACCGCACGCCTTCTTCCCCATCCTCTCTGAAGACCGGCGATTCCTCGGCCCCTGCTACAACTCGCACCTGGGGTAGAGATCACCCCACTACAAGCAAAAAGGGTCGCTGCGGTTTGTTCTGTGATGGATCAGCTGAAGGCTCGTCTAGAAGGGACAGGTCTCATGGCTCCACTCTGCTTGGCTGGGCGCTCCCCCCCCCACTGGAGAAGTGCGGTCCGTTTCCGGTCTCCCCGCTGCAGCTGTCCCCAAACCCATAGACCGAGGACTGCTTCCCAGGAGACCCCGAGCCCCGTCCAGCTCCCTGGGGATGGCCCCATGCACTGTACCCCGATTGCGGAGCCGGTGGCCGTGCTTCTTACTTCTTCATGAGGAAGCGGTTGATGGTCTTCTGCTTCCGCATGAACTGCACGATCTTGCGGTTGAAGTAGACGAAGAGTGCCCCCCCGAAGCCACTGGCGATCCTGGGGGGGGGGGGGAGACAGTATCAGATCGGCGGCTCCTGCAGGAAGGGAGCATTTGGGCAGGGATTGGAGTCAGAAGGGCACCGTACTCACCCGATGACAGCAAATGCAGGCAGCTCCTGCAGGTCGAAGGGGAAGTCCAGCCGGAAGCGGGTTTTAAAGAGGGCAGTGATGGTCTCTGTCGGGAGAGAGTCCCAGGTTAGGGTGGGAGGGGACTCTGGGACTTGCCCGTGCCTCAGACTGTCCCAGAGCAGCCCCTGCAGAGCATGGAGACTGGATTTGTGCTGGGGACAGTGGACGGCCCTCATGGCCCAGCATGAACAATCCAGTCCTATCCCACAGTTCCCTGCTATCCCAATCCTGACCTTCCTCCAGCTCTGCCAACGCCCCTGAATCCTGACCCATATCCCCCTGCTCCAGCTCTGCCAGTGCCCCTCAATCCTGACCCATAGCCCCCTGCTCCAGCTCTGCCAGTGCCCCTCAATCCTGACCCATAGCCCCCTGCTCCAGCTCTGCCAACGCCCCTCAATCCTGACCCATAGCCCCCTGCTCCAGCTCTGCCAACGCCCCTCAATCCTGACCCATAACCCCCTGCTCCAGCTCTGCCAACGCCCCTCAATCCTGACCCATAGCCCCCTGCTCCAGCTCTGCCAGTGCCCCTCAATCCTGACCCATAGCCCCCTGCTCCAGCTCTGCCAGCGCCCCTCAATCCTGACCCATAACCCCCTGCTCCAGCTCTGCCAACGCCCCTCAATCCTGACCCATAGCCCCCTGCTCCAGCTCTGCCAGTGCCCCTCAATCCTGACCCATAGCCCCCTGCTCCAGCTCTGCCAACGCCCCTCAATCCTGACCCATAGCCCCCTGCTCCAGCTCTGCCAACGCCCCTCAATCCTGACCCATAGCCCCCTGCTCCAGCTCTGCCAGCGCCCCTCAATCCTGACCCATAGCCCCCTGCTCCAGCTCTGCCAGCGCCCCTCAATCCTGACCCATAGCCCCCTGCTCCAGCTCTGCCAACGCCCCTCAATCCTGACCCATAGCCCCCTGCTCCAGCTCTGCCAACGCCCCTCAATCCTGACCCATAGCCCCCTGCTCCAGCTCTGCCAGCGCCCCTCAATCCTGACCCATAGCCCCCTGCTCCAGCTCTGCCAGCGCCCCTCAATCCTGACCCATAGCCCCCTGCTCCAGCTCTGCCAACGCCCCTCAATCCTGACCCATAGCCCCCTGCTCCAGCTCTGCCAACGCCCCTCAATCCTGACCCATAGCCCCCTGCTCCAGCTCTGCCAACGCCCCTCAATCCTGACCCATAGCCCCCTGCTCCAGCTCTGCCAACGCCCCTCAATCCTGACCCATAGCCCCCTGCTCCAGCTCTGCCAACGCCCCTCAATCCTGACCCATAGCCCCCTGCTCCAGCTCTGCCAACGCCCCTCAATCCTGACCCATAGCCCCCTGCTCCAGCTCTGCCAACGCCCCTCAATCCTGACCCATAGCCCCCTGCTCCAGCTCTGCCAGTGCCCCTCAATCCTGACCCATAGCCCCCTGCACCAGCTCTGCCAGTGCCCCTCAATCCTGACCCATAGCCCCCTGCTCCAGCTCTGCCACCGCCCCTCAATCCTGACCCATAGCCCCCTGCTCCAGCTCTGCCACTGCCCCTCAATCCTGACCCATAGCCCCCTGCTCCAGCTCTGCCACCACCCCTCAATCCTGACCCATAACCCCCTGCTCCAGCTCTGCCAACGCCCCTCAATCCTGACCCATAGCCCCCTGCTCCAGCTCTGCCACCGCCCCTCAATCCTGACCCATAGCCCCCTGCTCCAGCTCTGCCAACGCCCTTGAATCTCAACCCACAGCCCCCTGCTATCCCAAACCAGGGCTCCCCCACCCCCAGCAATGTGGATACCCCTGCTATTCCAGCCTTGGCTCCCCACACTGGGCTGGACCCAATGGGCGGGGGTTGGAGTTGGAGTTTACCCTCGTCCTTGTTCCAAACAGCCAGCACCCGGAAGATGAAGGCACTGAAGGTGGCGGCAAAGAAGCCGCGCCAGTAGTTTCGGACGGCAAAGAAGGTGGAGGTGACCTCGATGCTGAAGAGTACACCTGGGGGAGGAGAGAGAGAGGGCGGCGGGGAGCCTGTGCTTGGGGAGCCATCACCGCAGGGCTCGTTGCCTGGGGGACAGCACTGACTGACATGGGGACATCGGAACAACTTGCCTTGCAGAGCCCCCCCCCCGGGCTAGCCACGCACCCCTGCACGCACCCCTTGCTCTGGTAGACCCCCTCGCCCAGGCCTCTCGGGAGCCACCCTCACGAGCCCCCATTTCACAGTGTTATGGGGCTTGGGTTCAGCTTCTAGCGGGCCAGCAGCAGCATTGGGGGATATCTGTACCAAGAGATCCCTGAACAACCCCACGGAGCCGACCAAGGGGCACTCTGCCCGCCAAGTTAACTCCAGGGCTTTGTGGATCGGGGAGGGGGTGGGTGTCCCTGAGGGGCAAGGGTGTTGGCAGGACTGAGCGCTAACCCTTCAGCAGGGACTGGGAGTGAGGGAGAGGAGGATCCCCACCCATCCACACCCCCCCGGCCAGGGTACCATGGTGTGAACACCTGTGAGGAGGCATGGTGCCCCACACCTCAGAGAGAGGGGAGAAAGTGAACAAGTGTCACGCACACACCCCCTCAGCTTGGGGAGCACTGACCCTTCTAGGCCCACACCCAGAGCCTGGTTTCTAACCCTGTGCCGTCCCCATGGTTACCCCTTTGGGCGACTGTTCCCTACTCAGGGACACACACACACCCCTTCCTTGGAGTTACCCCTACGCTGCTTCACACGGGGCTATCAACCTTGCCCAGAGCAGGGCGACTGGCCCGTTCCTCAACCACGGAGGAAGCTGTCAGGGAGACGAAGGGACCGGGGGGTCAGTGGGAAGGACACACGCCAAGAAACAAGACAGACGGACAACAGGCAGAGAGACGGATGGGGACACTGCTCAGCACGGAGGTTACAAGCAAAGAGTTAGACAGGTCACCAACCTAGGAGCGCAAAGCAGCGAGGGAGCCGGGCGGCGCAGAGGGGCTGCCTGGATGGAACGCACAGCGGAGGGGAAAGGAGGAGACCACGTTACCCCTGGTGGGAGAGAGCCTGCCAGCCACGTGGACAGCCGGGCCCTGCCTCAGCCCTGTGCCAGGGCAGGGGTTATCCCAGTCAGCCCGCCCCCCCGCAGCAAAGGGGCTGGAGCCAGGCCCCCCACGTGTGCCCCCTCTGCCTGCCTACAGAGCCCCCTGGCCCGCAGAGCCTTCTGGGAGGGGGTGCGGCCTCCAGAGATATTTGAGGCCTGCACTGAGACCCCCCTTTTGACCCAGTGGCCATAGGGCTTTGGAAGAGGGGGCAAATGGCTGTTGGTGGGAAGCTCCCAGACTGGCCAATCTGGCTCAGAGGACCAGCCAGATCCCGGCAAGTGGGCAGATGGGGTGGGGGGGCCCACAAGCTGCCCTACCTCCAATGGGGGCGGCAAAGCAGCAGCCGACGCCCACGGCACAGGCAGCTGCCAGCATCTCAATGTTACGGGATTCGTTCTGCAACACAGGGGGAGGGAGGGGGGACGTGAGTGGAGTGACAGCTGCGGAACTGCTGCAGGGGCAGGCCATGGACACTAGACCTCCCCTCCTGGGCACAGCTAACCAGCCAGCACCAGAGACCCCTCCACCTCAGTGGGCACAGCCAGGTAGCCAGGCTGGAGACCCTTCCCTCCCATGGGCTCAGCCTACCAGCCAGGGGCCTGAAGACATCCCCCCCCCCCTTCTGTGGGCATAACCAGCCATCTGGGGCCAGGGACATAACCCCCACGGGCAAAGCCAGGCAGCTGGGGCAGGAGTCCCCTCCCGTGGGCACAGCCAGACCAGAGGCAGTGCCAGCTGTGGTCTGGCATGCTCTCCAGGCAGCAACAAGGGCTGGCATCCTGATTTCGCACCCCATCCTCGACAGCCCCCGCCCAACCCTGCCCAGTCCCAATTCCAAGGCCAGTCTCCACCCTCCCGGCCCGCTCCCAGCTCAGGGTGTCTCACCTCGTAGATGCCGCCAAACAGCGAGAGGAATTTGCTAAGCAGGGCAGCGCACATGCTGGCGATGTGGACAAAGGGCCCCTGTGCCGAGAAAGAGAAGCAGCGTTGATGGGCCCAGAGTGGGCACCCCCTTCGCCAGTGGCACAGAGAGGGGGACGGCCTTGCCCAGCGCCCTCTCTTCCAAAGCCGGACCCAATGCTGTCATCACCAGCTGCCGCCCCCCTCCACCTCTGCCCAGTAGTGGCCTTGCCAGGCAGCCCCCTCTCTCACCTCCTTGCCCAGGGGCATCCCACTGCCCAGGGCGCAGGTCAGACCGATCACCTTGGCCACAAAGGTCTTCAGGGTGAGATACTCCTTCAGCACCACGCCACGCAGGATGGTCTTCATCTCGGGGATGCCGGAACCTGGAGACACGCAGAGACGGGAGTCCTTCTCCCCCCACCCCCCAGGGCACAGCAGGGAGGCGGACGGGAGCTTGGCACAGAGAAGGGCTATTGCCAGCGAGCCCTTCACCCCCCAGGGCCCAGCTAAGAGGGGAGGGCGATGGGGAGCCAACACAGAGAAGAGATGTTCTCAATGAATCCCCCGCCCCAGCAGGGAACGGTGGGTGATGCATAACCCCCTGGCCTCCCTTCCCCTCCAGAGCCAAATGCCAACTCACCAACAGCCTGTGGGGCCAGGATTTGGGTGAAGCCGGCCGAGAAGGTGATGAGCACCACGGGGTAGGTAACCCAGGCCATGTACTGCAGGAAGATGTTGGTGTCCAGACCCCCGTACATCCACTTCTGGGCTGCAGAGAGAGACAGGCTGTGGGCGTGGGGGGGGGGCCCTTGCCAGCTCGGCCTCCAAGTCCTGAGCTGGGGGGTGGGGGGGGAGAGTCAGCCACTAGCCTGGCCCAGCAGCCTCCCCTCCTGCTCTTACCTTGCAGGCAGGTTGCTATGGCGAAGTCCATGGCCCAGCTGACCAAGGCCATGACCAGCCCCAACAGGATGAGGAAAATCCAGTCCTCGCCCACTTTGGAGATGAGGAACTTCTGGCATCGCACGGTGCAGACTGCAGGGAGAGAGAATGGGCACCTTAGTCCCCTGGGGCTCAGCCTGCTGCCTTCTCACCCAGGCTAGGGGCAGGAGCTGCCTCCACAGGGGCAGGCTGGGCAAGGGGAATTGTCCCCCCACATCCAACCATTGGCTCCCCACTAGATACACCGCGCCTCCCCCCACCCACTGAGCATGTGTTGCCCAAGGAACACGTCCTCATGACAGTGAGACTGCCCTGAAGCCAACTGGGGCAAGGTACTTCCCGACCCAAGGCTCCCCCGCTGCACACAACACCGTCCCACGGCACGCACTCAGCTCACAAATGTGCCGTGGAAGGGGTAGTGTCTGAAAGGCAGCCAGTCATGCTGCTCTGGGGGCACGGGCAGTGCTCTGCAATGGGCCTGGTGTGGGGCTGGCTGTTCCCTGGCCCCAGAAGTACCATTCACAGCTGTCCTGTCACCTGCTGCTCTGGACCTGTCTGAGATCTGAAACAGACCAGCAGTAGCACAGGATGCCTGCCCCCTTGCCCCTAACAGCCCCAGAGCACCTGCCCCCTTCTCCCTAGCAGCCACACAGAGACTACCCCTTTCTCCCTAGCACCCCCTGCTGACTGCCCCATCCCTCCAGCGACCTCACAACCTCTGCCCCTTTCCTGCTGCTTCTGCAGAGCCCCCACCTCCCAGCACTGCTGTTGTTCTAGCCCAGCCCCGGACTTGCTGGAGCAGCAGCTGCAGCTTTAAGGAGGTGGGGGCTGTGCAGATGCTGCAGGGTGGGAGCTGAGCCCCACATGTCGTGCCGCTGCCAGGTCTGGGAGTCTAGGGCCGTAGCTCTAGTGCAGCGTTCAGCTTGCCTGTCACGCGGGCTGGTTGTCTTCAAAAAGTTGGGCACGCAGACCCCCCCTGACCCCCAAGCTTTGGGGGCGGGGGCAGCACCGCACACTACCACCCCCAGAATGGTTGTGGGGTTGGCATGGACAAAGACTTGGTAACAAGCGGCCAATCAAGAAGCTGTCATTTCCAGGCAAACCCAGCTGCCGACAATTTCTCTTTTTAAATCAGGAATCTTTATATAGATAGAACAGGCTAAAAACCGCCGCCTGCCTGCCGGCCCAGCAGAATGACTGGCTGAGTGGCTGGGACGTCACAGAACACTCAGAATCACGGCAACAGCTGTAGCGGAAGAGGAAAACAAAGGGGTGACAGGCCATCCGCTATGGGGCCTAGTTCTCCACTCTCATTGTCTTTAATGGCAGAGGATTGTCCAGACTGGGGTGGGGTGGGGGGACCTTTTCTTTTATCCAGGGATCACTCCGGCAATTTTAAACTGGCCAGTGGACTATGCCTGGAAACACAGGGAGATGTTGCCCTAAGTCACCCCAAAGTCTTGCATTTCATTTTTGGGGCTTAAACCAGCAGTGGCCAAGAGGTAGATTATTTGCAGGTAGATCACAAGTAGGGTGGCCACCTATGCCAATTTTTAAGGAACACTTATGAAAAATACATGTTGCAGGGTCTGCTTTGGCACAATGCAGGCCCTGCAACATGTATTTTTATTAATTATATTATTATTATTATTATAAGCATTTATATAGCGCCAGCAATGTACCTGGCGCTTTACAAAGAATAAGATAGACACGGTCCCTGCCCGAGGGCTTACAATCTAAAGACAGGGGGAGGGGAGACAGGGAAGGGGGAACAGAGGGAGACACAAGGGATGCAACATTCATGAGGATGCGAGAGCTCAGGTACATGTTCTTGGCTTGGTTACAGTACAATGGGAGTTTGCAGATAACAGGTGGGGGATAATCCTGGGTGGGGAGGATTAGCAGGAGTTAGGAAGGGCGGAGCAGAAGAGGTGGGTTTTGAGGAGGGACTTGAAGGTGTGGAGGGTGGGGGCCAGGCGGACAAGGGCCGGGAGGAAGTTCCAGGAGTGCGGGGCAGCGAGGGAGAAGGGACGAAGGCGGTTGGGGGAGCAGGGGAGGCGTGGGAGGGTGAGGGAGGGGATGGAGGAGGAGCTGAGTGCTCGAGCAGGGGTTCGGAGGGAGATCAGGGCAGAGAGGTAGGGGGGAGCGAGATTGTGAAGGGCTTTGTAGGTGAAGAGGAGGAGCTTGTGCAGAATACGCTCAGGAAGAGGGAGCCAGTGGAGAGAGGAGAGGAGAGGCTGCAGATGGTCAAAGTGACAGGCTAGGTGGATGATCCTGGCAGCAGAGTGTTGAACAGAGATGAGGGAAGAAAGGTGAGAGCAGGGAAGGCCAGCGAGGAGGAGGAGGTTACAATAGTCAAGGCGTGAGATGACTAGGGCGTGGATGAGAGTTTTGGCAGAGGAGACGGACAGAAAAGGGCGGATCTGAGCAATGTTGTGGAGGAAGAAGTGGCAGGATTTGGCCACAGAGTCAATGTAGGGTGCACAACGCCCCTCTCCCACACATCACATTGCTGGGGGAATGCAGCCCTGCCTTCTGGTCTCTACCCTAGCGTCGGGCTGCCTGCTCTGCTGCGGTGCTCTCCGGAGGGGACGGTTCTGAAGGGCTGCCGGTGGGGCAGCCCTGGATTAGGGACAGCCTTCCCCACCTGCATCTCTGGCAGGCTGCCTTGAAAGAGACGGCCCACCCAGGGGTGAGGCAGGGCAGCTGTCAGTGTGTGAAGATCACCCAGCTCACTGTTCTTCGTCATTGAAGTCAAGGGGAGTTTTGCCATTGCTTTCGATGGCAGAGGATCGGGCTCCGAGACAGCAAGGAAGCCACGTTGGCAGAGCCTGGGGAAGGGGCCGTAGGGGGTGGGCTGCGGAGATACGAGCGAGGAAGGCATGCTCAGACCGCGCACGGCTGAGACCGCGCACGAGCAGGAGAAGGAAGGGAGTGGGTCCAGATCACTGGGATCTCTCTTGCCGATCGGCCCTTAGGTTTGAGAGGATGCCCTGATCTTTGCTGCCTTGCCTTGAGCGCGCACCCTCAACATTGCAGGGAAAGGGGGTCAGATCCATGAACTGGGAAAGAGGCCAAATAAAAGCCAGCTGGGAGCCAGCTTTGGCCTATGGGCTAGACTACAAGCTCCAGGGGCTGCATAGAAGTGAGGGGAGATGACACTTAAAGGGTGCACTCGAGAAAAGGAGGGTCCAGACCATGGCTCTATCCCCTATCCGTGTGTGCACGCCCTTGTCTCTACCCTGGGCTCAGCCTTTCAGTGCTTGGGCATAGGAACTGGATCCAGGGGCCAGATCCAGGAACCAGGAAAAGGGCCAGATAAAAACTACCTATGAGCTGCATTTGGTTCCACCCCCTGATCTAGACCCAACTCCCTTATCAAGGGCTCTGTCACAAAGCAAGAGGAAAGGGTGCAAGGGAGAGGGGCTGAGGTGGGGGACAGAGACAGTCTTTCTATGCAACCGCTTTTGGTGCGGATCAAACCTCTCTGCTATAAAGCGCTCGGTCCCGGTAAATTCAGAGCCACTTTAACAAACCGCAAATTTCATACATTATTTACAGGTGTTGCTTAATGACTGGCCACATGGGCCTGTGCCGTGTGACGGCATTTTGCGCAGAAATAAAGGTTTGCATCACCGAGCGCCGTGTCTCAGCAGATTAAAGCCAGTCTCGCGGTCACTGGGATGCGGTCGCCTCCCCTCACTGTGACTTGGGGCCCTGCTAGCGGTTTGCAGTGCGCCAAACGCAGCTCCCCGGCCATGCTAACTCCTCCGTGTGTGGGCAGGCGGATTCCCCTCCCCTCCGAGGAGCGCGCCTTTCCCCGCTCTGAAGAGAGATGGTTTCTACAATCGACACCAATTGGTCTTGGGAAATTTCTAAAAACACGCCCCAGCATTCTGGGATTTCAGAAAGAAAAGGAACCGCCAGCGTCGGAATAAGGGGCAGGCGTTAGCCGAGTGGCTGGCCGGCCTTCTGGGAAGCTGCCCTGCTCGGCTTAGCGCTGCGTTCACTCTGGAACCTACTGAGGTTCCAACTGTTCTCATCCTGGGCACTCGGGTGGCAGGTTGCTGCTGAAAGAGGAAGATCACCATAGTCACCCAGAGCCATTGGCTGCTCCAGTCTCAGGCCTCTGCTTTGTGGAAGCTCAGGAGGCTCCGGAGTTAACGCCCACCCCTTGTTCCAACCAACCACACCCTTCCTCCAGGCCTTTAAGCTAGCTGCTCCATGTAGGTTATCCGCAGCGGCCCTTTGCCCACTGCTGCCCCTGGACCCTCCCCTGAGTTCCTACTGTCTCACTGCATTGGAACCAACGCAGCCCTGCGTCCTGGATTAAAGGGGAGGAGGGTATGGCAACCCTATGCGTAACCCAGCCATGGCTGCCTCCTCTGTTTGCCCATGCTGCCCCCAAACCCTCACACAAAGGGCCCTTGAAGCGTCTCCGTGGGGTGGGGAGACGGGCACGGTGCTCAGGCTGGCACAGCTGGCAAAGACTTCCCATGGAGGGAAAGGCTTAGGGTTCCCCCTGCTGGGGAATACAAGAACCACAAGGGGAGAAACAGAGCAAGGTGTTGTTTCTGAAGGGGTAAAATGGCAAATGTGCCAGGTTTGCAGGGGGCGGGGTGTGCGGAACCAGTTTGTACTCCCTGCCTGGGACAGGGAGAGACCCCCATCTGGGTCTTCAGTCCTCCTGCACAGGCGCTGGGCATAACCCAGGGGAGGGAGCACAACCCTGGCAAACCCCAGGGGCCCAGGAGGTGTCCCCTTGGCTGCTCTGCGATGACCTAGTTCATCTCTGGGCTGAGGAGGTCTCTGAGCACCCCTGGCCACAAGCCAGCAGCCTTCCCAGCTCTGTTACAGCAAGGGTGAGGCAGAGTTTAGTTCTGTCCTAGGGGGCTGTTGGCACAGGATGGCAGCATTTGCCAAGGACGCACCACCTGGCTCCTTCTGGGAAGGGGCTGAGGACGCCGCTGCCTCCCTGAACCCAGACGTGAGGCTACTGGGCTAAGAGAGGATCTAGGCTGAGCCGTCTGGGAGAGGAGCTCCCAGAACTTGCCATCCTCATCACACAAACCCCCCCTCGTGTGGGCACAGGGCAGCCACGCAGTGCCTTCCACAGGGACCTAGCTAGGGTTACCACCTATGCAACTTTGAAAGGAACACTTATGAAAAATATAGGTTGCAGGCCCTGCCTTGGCGCCTTTGCATAGATGGCAAATTGGCGACCCTGGAGCTAGAGAATCTCTCGGCTCCATTCCAGCAACCCCAGTGCTGCGGTGAAGGCCAGCCCTCAGAGCTCTGATTGGCTGGGCTGGGCCTATAGAAGGAGCCCGGATTAGCCAGATGACTAACAGAAGGTCCCGGTCGTTGGAGAGAAGGAAAAGGCTGAAGGAGGAAGAGCCCCTGGGGGCTGGGGGAGGCATCCCAGGCCCACCCCAAATGGCACGAGGCAGCATGTCCCATCCACGCTGGGGCCTGCTGCCCGCACTTCCTAGGGATCCCAGAGACCACCCCCCATGCCAGCTGTGTGCCGTCCCGCTGCGCTCCCAGCCACGAGCAGCCAGCCCGGAGCAAGGCGGCAGGGCACAGGCACGCATGGCGCTGGGCAAATACATGTTGTCACCGTAATGAAAACAGCCCTCGACCCCGTGCTGCAGCCAGCACAACACGGCGGCCTGACCCCTGCGCCGTAAAGGGAGGGGGAGGGGGGGGAAAGGCGCCGTGGGTCCTGCCCAGGACCATGCGGGGACATCGGAGCTGCCCTGGCTCAGGCTGCAGCCCCGGGGAGCTGGTGACATTTAACCAGAGAATGTGCCTCGAGAACAATGCAAACTGCGGCATCGGTAGTTGCCAAGGAACTATTTTAAGGCCCTGGGAGTGAGCAGGCTATTGTAACATGGAAGGGGCCTCTTAGCCTACAGGGAGGGGGGCTGGGGTATCCGGGGAGCAGCAGAGAGGAGGTGAATCAGCCTCACGTGACCATGGGTTTGGGGCGAGAGCCAAGTCACCTTGTGCCCAAACTACACACCTATTCTCTGTGTGTGTGTGTGTGTGTGTGTACACACCCTCGCACGCCTCTCCATGCAATCCCTCCCCACTGGTACACACCTATTCTCTGTGTGTGTGTGTGTGTGTGTACACACCCTCGCACGCCTCTCCATGCAATCCCTCCCCACTGGTACACACCTATTCTGTGTGTGTGTGTGTGTGTGTGTACACACCCTCGCACGCCTCTCCATGCAATCCCTCCCCACTGGTACACACCTATTCTGTCTGTGTGTGTGTGTACACACCCCCTCGCACGCTTCTCCATGCAATCCCTCCCCGCTGGGCCCGTTCACAGCAGTCACCCAATGTCGCACAAGCACTCAACTCACACACGCTGCCCCCGCACGCCTGCCCACCTCTCGCACACGCAGGCAGTGCGCGGTGCCCACACGGGCAGCAACAGGGGCTCGGTCTGCGCAGCCGGGTGGCAACTCACAGGACTGCCCATCGTGTCGCACAAACAGGCAGGACTAATGACACACTCGGTCATGCTCAGGACACTGTTCCCAGCCTGCACGGCACCGGAAGACTAAATAGGGGAACCACGGATCGGGGCAGGGAGATGAGGTGGGGAGGGGGGCCCTGGCTGGCAGAGGAGGAGATGAGACAAGAGGAGGCCCCTGCTCTGGGTTGGCAGGAGGTGCCCAGAATGAGGCAGGAGGGGTAAGGTGTACGGTGGGGGAAGAGGGTGGGGTTGCCGGTTATTTTTGAGTCTCCGCCGGTGCTCGGCAGGCAGGTTCGCTGCCCTTCCTTTGCAAGCGTCCAATAACGAGCAGAGAGTAATTCCATCTCCCCCGGCTCAGACAGCCCGAGCGGCCAGTATGTGCCAAGGATGCATCTCCCATCCTCATACCGCGCAGGCTGAGATCATGCAGTCTCAGCCTATTGTTATGGGTCGCTGAGCGCCCTCTCTCCAACGGGCACAGAGAGAGAGAGAGCGTGCACTAAAGGGGAGGCAGGGACAAGAGGGAGCTCAGTGCATGGCAGAGCTGCTTGCTGATGCCACCCGATGGGGCACCGAGGGGCAGAGAGACAGGCAGGGCAGTTCCTCCATCATGAAAGTCACGGCGAGTTTTGCCATTTACTTCAATCGCGCAGAATTGCAGCCTGCGTGTCTGAGAGAGAGAGAGCCTGTGTCCCGTCGGTGCCCGTGCAGGAGACACTGTCTGGGCACGGGTGGGCAAAAGGGGCTGGGACGAATGGGGCCGGGGACGAGGGTATTTGGGGCGCCCCCCCCAGGTGCAGCCGGTTCCTTACTGCGGCAGCGGGCGCAGCGGCTCTGATCGTACTCCAGCAGCTCGGGCGGGCGCAGGCGTTGCTTTGGGAACCGCTTCCAGTGCTCCTTCTGCAGCCGGAGGCGAGCCGCTTCATCCTTGGCAAAGGCTCCCAGGTCCTGCGTGTAGCGGCCATACATCTGGCAGAGACAAAGCGCAGAGTCAGGGCCATCACCAGACAGACAGATGTGAGGGGGCTTGGGACTCGGCACAGATTCCGTGTGGACAGAAGAGTGCCAGCTCTCGTCCTCGGGTCTCTGGGACAGGGGCACGGGGCAGAGAGCGCCTCAGTCTGCCCTGGAGCGGCCCGCTTGGGGAGCAACGCCAACAGCACGAGGCCCTGCATCAAGCCCTAAGTGTGTCTGGACGGGTCTGGTTAAGGGCCCTTCTCCGCTAAACAGTAGCAGTGCCCTGTGTGGGAATGTGGACAAGCTCAGAACCTGTGGGGCAGCTGGGAATGGGGGTCGCTTGGGGAATAGGGCTCAACATTAGGAGAGTCACGCTAGTGCCATCTACAAGCAATGCCAGTCTCTAGGGTCTCTCACCCCATATGGACTTGTTGCCCCGCCTGTACTGCAGGGAGCATGCTTTCCCTGTACTGCAGGGAGCATGCTTTCCCTGTACTGCAGGGAGCATGCTTTCCCTGTACTGCAGGGAGCATGCTTTCCCTGTACTGCAGGGAGCTCACCAAAACAAAGTCACAAGGGGAGGGGAGCACAGTAGGAAAGGAATAAGCACGGCAGGCAGGCTGGCATCAGTGTGGGGGCTCAACTGGCTCCTAATTCAGTTGCGGACCAAGTCCTCCCCCTTGGCCAATCAGCGGCAGGGCTGCCTGGCTCTAGGCAGGAGAGTGAGACCAAAGTGCCAAGAAACGAGGCCTTGCTAAGGGCTCGGTTCTGCACACTCACAGATTGGCCTCCACCCCTTTTACAGGAGGGGAAACTGAGGTAGGGACATGCCGACACACCAGGCCCCAGACTGCAATCACTTTACTGTTTGTGCCTGGTGCACAACTCCAGGGTTTGTGCCTGGTGTGCTAAGCGGGTGCAAACCCCAGGGGGAATAATCTTAGGAGCTGAAATTCAGCATTTTCGCTCTTACACGTGTGTGTGCATGCTCACTAGTGTCGCACGAGGCCCTGTACTGAGCCCCAGGAGTCTGGCTGGGTCTGTTTAAGAGGCCTCCCTCCAAGCTGAACAGCACACTAGTATCCTGGGTGGGTATGTGGCCAATCTCAGAATCTCTGGGGCAGCTGGGAACCATCTCAGTGTCCTGGCTTCCAACCCTGCCCAGGTCATGAGGGACCCCCTTGTCTTGTCACTGAGCTGACTCCGAGTCTGAAGCCAGCAAGCCGTGGGGGGTGGGGGTGGGAAAGGATGGGGGATAGTTCAGAGGAGATCAAGGCACAGCAGGGCAATCCCAGGCACACACAGAGGCCTCTGCACCCTGCAAGGGAGCCCGGCGCTCAGCCAGAACAATGTCAGGCAGATAAGGAGGCCGGGGATCAATAGCGATTGTTCCCCCAGTGCAATGCTTCTCCCAGTACCAGCGCAGGAAGCGGGCCTGCACTCCCAGCTGGGACATGCTGGCACCAGTCCATGACACTACCCACCCAGCCTCCTGTCTGCAGCCTGACATCACTGGGGGCCGTGCAGTTCAATCCAGCCAGCATCGGGTCAGACTCCAAGCAAACGGCAGGGAGGCAGCTCAGGAGACATCACGTCCAGCACCCCAAAACCAGCGCCAGCACCCAGCTCGGTAGTCTGAAGAGCCGGCAGTGCAGCAGCAGAGGAGGTGGCTACGGCCATGGGGGCGCAAGCCAGGCCGGGCACCGACCGCTGGGAAGCGGAAGCCGGGAGGCCAAGGGGATGGACGTGTCGCAGGACAATGGACAAGGACGTCGTTGCAAAGGGAGTAACTTACAGAGAGGGCAAGAATTCGGCAGGGTACAGAATGTGCCGGAAGGGCTGCCTCATGCACCACTGGGCACAGAATGGGCCTAGTGGGCCGTGCCCTGCCAGGAGATCTGGCGAACAAATGGCCCTAGGCCTGTTCCTCCATCCCGTTGCGGCCTGACACTGCAGTGATGGCAAGGAAAGGCCAGCAGGGGGAGCTGCGCATACCCGTTGCCACCTCTCCTAGAGAAGAGACCATTTGCATACATTTGCATGCCTTTGTTTATGCCAATTTAGAAGACCCCTTTGGTTGAGCTAATAAAAAAGACAGCGGATGGGGGGTAGGGAAGGGGCACAGAGCATGGGGGTGCCAGGGTAGATGGGTAGCTAGGGGGTTCCTGGGAGCCCGGGATGAGGAGAGGCCTGATTCCGCTCCCCTCTCCCCCTCTCGTGTAGTGGTTGACTGCCCCCCCCCCCCCCCCCAGGGGCTCAGGATCTTTATGCTCCCACCCCCGGCTGCTCTAGGCGGCAGGGCCCCACTGATATCCTTGTTCTCACAGATATGGGGCTCAGCCGGACTAAATAAGCGGTGGGGACTGGAGCCTTCCCGCGCCCGGGGGCCATTTTTAAAGAGGAGTCCGTGCTCCAAGGGCTGCATGGAATATGGGCGTGGACGAGCTTACAGGATGCTCTCAAGAAGAGGAGGATCCAGATCATGGATCTGTCCCTTATCCTCGTGCGCAGGCCCTCATCTCTGCTCCCTTCCCCGGAGCTCCCTCTTTCGGTGCTTGGGGGGCAGGAACTAGATCCAGGAGCCAGATCCAAGAATTGGAAAGGGGGGTAAATAAAAACTAGATGAAAGAGACGGAGAGACGATCTCTTTTTATGGGCTCAACCTCTGCTTGGAAGAGGATACAAACGAGGGAAAGGCTCAGAAAAGCTCCCCAGCCAAGCAAGACAGTGGGAGGAAGCTCCTCTTCCTCCTCATTTCTAGAGCGCTACTAGGCGTAGGCAGCGCTTTGCAGCCACAGATTTTCAGGGGCAGGTCCCTGCCCGGTGGGCTTACAATCTAGGACGGAGACGGGTGAGGGGAAACACACACACACACATTCCCATTTTACAGATGGGAAACTGAGGCTGAGAGGTTGTGACTTGCCCATGGTCACCCAGTGAAGTTCATGGCTAGGGCAATATTTGAACCCTGGATAAGTCCAGTACTTTATCCACTACACCACAGTGGCTCTCTAGGCTGAGAGGTTGTGACTTGCCCAAGGTCATCACCCAGTAAGTTCATGGCTAGGGCAGGATTCGAACCCTGGTTTCCCAGGTCCAAGTCCAGCTGCAAACTTTACACCCCCACCGTGACCAGCGTCATCTTGAGCTAAGACAGCGGTCTGTGCTTTCAGTGGGTGAGTGAGAACTAGGGGAAGAGGAGGAAGTGGGGGGAAGCAACTGCCAGCTGTGCTGAGCCTTGTGTGGTATGGAGCCATCAATGCCTGGGGAGCAGCCAGCGCTAGCCCAGACTCCTGGCTCCGACACCTGCTGGGAACAGACGCCAGCTAGAACGGATCTTCTGAGCCGCCCCGCAGCCAGTGGGCTTGTTTCCTGAAAGCAGGAAGCCCCTGATGAGCTTTAATCCCATTGAATGCAATGGCAGTACCAGTTAGGCTGTTATCTGGCTCTGTCTCAGCGACATCTTGTGGCAGTGAGTTTCACAGGTTAACACCATGCAAGGCAGCATTTCCTTTTACCCCTTTAAATGCGCTCCTGAGCAAGGTCCTGGCAGTTTAAACATTTGCATCACAACACCCACCGTTGCGGCCTGTAGGAAATGGAAGGGCTGAGAGAGCCAAAAGAAGGCTACTCTACTGGCTAGCGATGGGACATGTGGAGAACGGGAGAGAGGCGGCTGGTGTTCAGAGTGAACCCCCAAAAGTCTTCAGGATGCCTGTTTAATGAAGCCCAAACTTGTTCGATTCAACTTCAATAAATCAACTCTGAGGGGTTGGTCCCACCCTCCACCCCATGATCTAGGCTTGTCATCTACCAGTAGATTGCAGCCTGCCTCTCGGCAGAAACGGAGTGAATCACTTCCACCTTGGTTAAGCAAGTCGGCTAAGCAACTGAAGCAGATTGTTCTCTACGCTTGACGCAGAGCAGGAACCGGCCAGTCCCAAGTTACGAAATCCCAGCACAACGCATCTCAAAGAGCGAATTAACAACCATCCACTAAGGAAATCACCACCACTGAGTGTTCAGTTAGCAAATCACACAGGAATCACAAATAGCAAATCAACCAAGTCACAAGAAAAATCTGAGTAACGCCTGGAAACTTCCTTCAGAATTTGCAACGGCGGGCCCAATTTACATCTGTGAATTAATTACACTCATTAGACATTTGCTTCCAAGACGTGTTCCTGCACTGGTGCTTACAAAACCTGCGAGGGGTCATCGCCAAGGGGGCTGGTAAGAGGGCACGATAGGGGCACAGCCAGGAGCAAGGGGAAGGCTTTGACTGTCAAGGGTGCAGAGCTCGCGAGAGCCCACTGGAGTTTAGGGGTCGTGGGATAAAGTTAGTCGGTGAACTCACATGTAAACTGTTAGAATCCAATGTCTGCAGGGCCCTGGAAGCTGTATAACGAGCCCCGGATTGCTAACCCTAATCCGAGTTTCAGCCCCGCTTTAAACTTGGATCTGATGATTCGATCTGATCTAATAGTCAGATCCCAGTTTAAAGCGGGGCTGGAACTTAGACTGCCTCATTCACACACAGCCGTGAGCCAGGGCTCATTATACAGCTTCCGGGGCCCCGCGGACATCGGATTCTAGCAGAGTTACGTGTGAGTTCACCCAGAGAACGCAACGTAAGCAGAACACGCATGACCGTGGTGTGACTCAAAAACGTAACTGTAACCTAGCCGTATTTCATATCTATCAAATTGTCTATTAACGCTGAATCTAACAAAGATCAAGACTTGTATGTAAAGGTTATCTAGAGGGAAATAAATCCCAAAAGAGATTGCAGGCCCAAAGCCAGACAGAGTGAGGGATAGGAAGGTAAACAGGATTCACAGGTAAATAAATGTAAATTGAGGGAAAGAGGTGGAAACATGACCGACCAACCACAGCCCATGGAGGAGCAGAGGAACTGGAAGGTTTGGGGGAGGGAGAAGGCAGCCATCAGGAAGTTTTTTAAAAGACAATCCCTGAGCCATTCGGAGGAGAATTCCACCGCCACCTTGGAGAGGAACAAGAGATGGGCTGAGGGGGAGAAACTCCAACGGGCCCAGCCTAACCCAGGCTGAGACAATACCCAATTTAAGCCATGAACTTGAATCGGGTCCGCAGCATAGTATCCAAACGACGTTCAAAGTCAAGGTGGCATCGCATTATTGGTCTTTTATTTTATTTACACGCTTGTCTCTAATCATTGCATTGTTCTTAAATTCAAATTTACACATAAAATCATCTATAATTCAATCTAGCGTATTGGCGTGGGCGATCCTGGCAACCGGGGATTCACAGTGAAGGGGAACCTGGGGAATCTGTTCTTCCGGGTCTGTTAATAGAGTCATCCCAGAGCAAGGTTGCTCCTGGCAGGTTGGGGGGGCAGCTCTGGAGGGAACTGCTCCAGGGGAGGCTGTAAGTGAGGGAACCAGGTCACGAAGGGCTCTGAAAGGGGTCAGGGGCTCCTCAACCATTGATGGCAGGCTGACAATACTCTGGCTCCAGGAGTCACTGAAGGCAGCTTCCCCACCACCGCAGGAGACTGAGCAGGGAGAGGGTGGGGGCGAGGGAGGGATGGCGCGGGTCCTGTGCTTTCGGGCACTGCCAAGCATTTTGTCGCCTGGTTTCCTCCCCCTTGGCCGGCCCAGAATACCAATACAGTTAGCAGGGAACAAGGGGAGGCTTGAGCTATAGAAACCTCCCGCGAAGCAGGCCGAGGAACCTGACAGCCTTGGCAGCCGGCGAGGCAGCGACGTGAGAACCATGCCGATTCCTGTGCAGATGCAAGGCTGCTTTCCCTCCCTGCCAAGGGCCTTGGACGACCGGGTTAGTCCTGCCCAGGGCCTCCGTTTCTGAGCCGGCTGCAGAGAGAGCCCTGCTGCTCTTCCAAGGCAAGGGGGAGAAACTGGGGCTGCTAACCGGCCCCTCCTTTCCCATCCCCTGCTGGAGGTAGGTCAGCCCCAGTATCCCGCCTAGTGCCCTCCCAGAGCCACACATGCTAGAACTTGGGTCCCCTGAACAGCAGCACTGGGGAGGCTGGAGACAGACCAGGCTGGCACGGGCACACATCCCTGGGCTGGCACATACAAGCAAGGGGGGGCAATTTAGCTGACCAGGGTATCAAACATCGGTAGCTGCCTCCCATTTGAGGGCAACCCAGATGGGCAGGATAGAACCACCCGAGATCTCAGCTCCAGAACAGCGAAAGCAGCATCTCGGAAAAAGGCCGCCATTCTGCACGTGCGCAGCACCATTCACACAGATGCCGACCGTCTGCCCTTTTCCAAAATGGCGGGGATGCTGTCGGCGACATTTTGGGAAAGGGCTGCGCATGCGCAGAACGGCTGTGACAGCCATTTGCGCAGGCACAGTGAATTTAATTTTTTTTGCCTCTGCCTCAAGACGTTTCCCTCTGATCTCGCAGAGAAGCTGAGTGGGGGGTGGGGGTGGGGG
>QEPC01012362.1:2464285-2490114 GCA_003113815.1 Sphenodon punctatus
ATAGTGCAGACACACACTGGAGTGGAGTGCCCCAGCAGGGCCCATTCCCCCCTAGCTCCCCGCTGTACATAGTGCAGACACACACTGGAGCGGAGCGCCCCAGCAGGGGCCCATTCCATCTTCTACCCTGGGGCCAATTCCCACCTAGCTACACCCCTGGATGTGACAGGGGGAGCAGGAGTAACAATTGTGAGGGGTTTGAATACTATGGAAAAGGGGCCCCATTGCCACCAATGGGGAAAACCCAGTCAACAGGGGTCCCTGGCCATGGGGCTGCACAGCCAGTACAGGGGCTGAGGAAGCTCTAGTGGGGATCTCGGAGGCTGCCCCCCCGGATACTCTCCGCCACGCACAGAAAAGTGCTTTTCTTCGGTCTGTCTGGTTTCAGTTCCATCCCCGATTGCCAAGCAAGTCGGCTGCGATGGGAAAAGGCAGCAGCAATCTGTGTCACGCCGCATTTATTAGCAAATCTCTCCCCGGCCGCTGTAATCAGCCCCCGATCGGCTGCACAGGGAACAAGGGGAGATTGTGAAGCCTTAATCCCAAAGGTCCCTCCGTAGCGGAGCTCTGTCTCAGAGCAGAGCCACAGCTTGCGGGCACTACACAGGGCACCGATCCTGGGAGAGAGCCTCAGTGCGCCTGACCCGCATGGGACGGAGTTTGATGGTGGGTTGGAAGGACCGAACCCTTCCCAAGATCATCCGGGGGGGAATTCTGCTGCATCCCAATGCCAGGCAATAGGGCTCCCTCACTGCCCCCATTTCTATTCTGCCTACCAAGGTCTCCGGCGCCAGGGACCACCCACCCAACATGGCTGACGTGTCTGGTTAAGCCATAGGAGCTGCACATTAGGGGCAAAACATGGGGGGAGGAGGGGGACAAGATAATCTCAGCCCAGGCCTCTCCCAATGATAAAGCTCCCGCCTAGGGGCCCCCAAGCCCCGTGGGAGCCACTGTCAATCTCCGGGAGGCCGTGGGGTGTGGATGCCGTTCTAGGAAAGGCGGGCCAAAATCATGGCTTTACGCCAGGGGGCTCTCCCCGATCTGTGTGCGCGTGCCCTCATCTCTGCTCCCTTCCCTTCAGCTCCGTTCTTCAGTGATTAGAGGTAAGAACTAGCCAAGGGCCAGAGCCAGGAACTGGAACGTGGCCACATAAAAACTTGCCCTGGGCCGCTTTTGGCCCTCCCCACCCCCTGGCCTAGAGGCTTGGGAAGGGGGCTCAGGTTTGAGTCTCTCTCTGCCGGGGTCGTACAGCGCTAACCTTGAAGCATCCCTGGGGGGGTGGGGGCAGGGGAGCCCAAAGCCACTAGCCCAGAAAAAACATTGCACAAGAGGCGCAATCAGCAAGCGTATTGACTGGGTAGAGCATAAAACCCGTCATAAAAGGGATCCGACCACAGATTGCAGGCCAGAGATAAGACGGGTTGGGGGGGAAAGGTCAAGGTGAGCAAGTTGCAAAGCTGGGGGGGGGGAGGCGGGCAGACTGCCACTGAGGGGGCTGGGGAGATACCGCCCCCTTTCTCTCGCACAGCCTGCTCCTGCGAAGGAGATGAGAGGCTTGAAGGGCATGCTGGGGTGGGGTGGGGTGGCAAGAGTCCCCTCTCCTGGGAGAGGGGCAAAACACACACACACACACACCCCTCCTTAACATATCCTTGGAGGAGCACACAGCAAGGTCCCTCGAGCCCAGAAAGCCTGCCAGGAGAGTTTGGCAAGAGATCGGAGACAGAGAGCTCTTCAGTGTTGGTGGTGGGGGGAAAGATGCCACAAGGCCTGGCGTTAACCCAAGGTCGGGGGCTAACCCAGACCCCAAAAGGGCCAACCCCCCACCCTCAGGGCCAGCGTCCCAACCAAACTTGCTGAGCCCCTAGGGTGGGAGTAGGAGAGCATGCAGGGAGCTGGATCTTTTGCAGGAACCAAGGGGAGAATGGGAAAGGCGGAAGGGGTTGGGTTCTCTGTAGGCTGTGACACCCCGCATCCTCGTCTGGGCAGGGTTAAGGCTGGGTGGAGGAGGAGGATATTTTTCCCACAGTTTGCCTGTTCAAACCAGTCAGACCTGGCTCACTTCAGGGGCGAGCTCACAGGCGGCAAGGGCACGGGCTTTAGAAACCAGACGTGGCGTGAAATTCCAGCCATGGACAGAGCAGCCACAAAGGCCCATCTGTTGGAAGCCTTTGAAGAGGCCTCGCGTGGAAGCACTTGGGCCTTGTGGTGTTCCCGGAGGCAGAGCCATGGCAGAGGCAGTGAGGAGAGGGGCATATCCCAGGCAGCAGGAAAGAGAGACAGGGAGAGGATGCGTGAGGACTGGCACAAAACCACCTAACCTCCCGGACACCAGCCTCTACCGGAGGGATAGAGATATGTCCTTGCTCCTGGACTAAACTCTAGGGACAAAGGTTCAATTCCCTTCTCTGCCACAGACTCCCTAGGGGACCTTGGTCAAGTCACTTCACAGAAATAGCACCCCCTGGGGTTACCACCAAAGTAGCTACCTCCGTTTCAAGCATTCACCTTAATGCAGAGCAGTTATCCATTGGGAGGCAGCCCTGGAGGTAGGCGGTCATGTGAACAGGTAGTTCAGTGCTAAGCGACCTAACATGTGCAGTGAACCTCCCCCATCTCGGGTTCACACAATCACTTACAACCTGGAGAGTAAACCCCTTCTGAACCTCTCCTGCTCTTTACCTCGGGAGTAACACCCCTAGTTCCACTTTCAATGCTGTGTTTGCTAAACACCAGTGGGGATGAGAGGGGGAATGCAGTGAAATAAGGGGAGTTAGTAGATTTCTCTGGCCTGGCCCAAACCCAGGCTGGATCCGGCTGACCGTTCACACACAGCCCCTCCTGCAGGGAATCATTCTGAACATTTTATTTGATGTGATTATCATGACATCACAGAGCTCTGTCAGGAAAGGAAAGGGACACAGTGATCACATCATGGCAGACCCTGCCCTTTCTGAGAAGCACAGTGCTACGGCAACGGCAGGCCCCTCCCAGCCAGGCCCGAGCAGGGCCTAATGGTTATCCTGAGGCATCCCCACTGCCCCACTCTCTCACCCCCCGTCACACATTGCCCCACTGCCCCACTCTCTCTACACCCCCCGTCACACATTGCCCCACTGCCCCACTCTCTCTACACCCCCGTCACACATTGCCCCACTGCCCCACTCTCTCTACACNGAAGGGGGCTGGGCCACACTGATCAGCATGGGGGGCAAGGTACATGTCCCCCCTCCCCAGCCCTGGACGCCAGCATGTTTGTTTGGCGACGGGGCCAGATCCTGCCCATGGTGAGGGCTCTCACCACAGGTAGGCTGTTGCGGCAGCCTGTCAGGGAAAAGGGCGGGCTGCACTAAGCAGCGCTGGGGGCAAGGCCATGCGGACCCATGATCACACATTGCCCCACTCTCTCTACACCCCCGTCACACATTGCCCCACTCTCTCTACACCGTCACACATTGCCCCACTCTCTCTACACCCCCATCACACAGTGCCCCACTCTCTCTACACCCCCCAAATCACACATTGCCCCACTCTCTCTACACCCCCCAATCACACCGTGCCCCACTACCCTCTCTTCACTCCCCCCGTCACACATTGCCCCACTCTTTCTACACCCCCAATCACACATTGCCCCACAAGCATGGTTGCCCCACACTCCAGCCTGTCTCTCCCTATTAGTGCAGTACAGACGGATTGGCATGGGCACAATGCTTGAAGGGCAGGGGGTTAGTGGCACAAGTGCCCATCCAGCACTCTAACCTTGATGCCACCAGAGCATCATGACTCCAGCAGAACCAGTGTTCAGCACCAATGAGAGTCATGGCCATTTCCCAGTGACCCCATACCACAAGCTGGGAGACACCACCCCCACCACCATGCTGCCCCAGAACTACATCTGTACCCCGGGCACCTCACTATCCTCTCCAGCCTTGCCCACACTGACACCCTCTGCTCACAAGTGGGAGAGCTGCACTTCCAGATCAACACTAGGACACAACCCTAGTACTCAGGAGAGCCGGGGGCATCTCTCGGCCTCTGCCACAGGCTCTCTGCGTGGCCTTGGGCAAGATACTTAGACTCCCTGGGTCCCGGATGCCCATCTGCAAAATGGAGAAGGCTGCCTGGCGTAAGTAAATGTGATGGGGCTGGCGCGGGGCTCAGGTATTAGAGCAGCAAGAGCCACTGCAACGTCGAAGACAGGGCGGATGCAAATCAACTGCCTACACTGCCGCTGGTGTTCTGGAAATGGCATAAAGTGTCTCCGTGGTTCCTGGCTGCAGGTCAGCCTCGGGGCGGCACTAATCCAATCAGGGGCCAGGCAGACGGCTGTCCGTTTCACCCCCAGAGCGGAGGAGCACTGCCATCAGCACCCGCTTCAAGGAATGAGTGTGCAATGCGACACGCTTTGTACCCCTTCGCGCAGGGGATTCTCAACCGGGTGCTTGGGAGTGGAAGTGCCCCCCAAGTCAGCTGTCAGTAGGAGTGCCCAGGAGCTCTTTGAAACAGTCCTTCGGCCATTCAAATCACCAATTTCCACTGAATTGAATTAAATTGAATTGCAGAGGGAAAGACGTGAATCTATGCATATTTATGCAAAGCATTTAAGCAAGTTAGGCAAGTGCTCCCAAGTAGCCATTCCAGTGCTCATGACTGGGGAAAGATTGAGAACCCCTGCCTTAGGGGGAGAAAAGACTGCAATGACACAGGAGAAAGCGGTTCCCAAGCAGTGATCCATGAGGACCAGGGTAAGTGGGGGACATTTGGGGGGAAAGTAGGGAGCTGGACTGAGTCCGTCTAGCCCAGCATCCCGACTCCGGCAAAGTCCCGTTTCAGTCGCTTCAGGGAAGAAGTGTACAAACAGGTCATAACGGTGTCATCCGTTCCCTGCCAGTCAGATGTCTTGTCCTCGGACCAGATTCCTCTAAGGATGTAACCAATCTTTTTTTGAACCCAGTCAGGCCACTGGCTTTCAAAACATCCCGGCAGCGTGTTCCACAGCGCTGCCTCTCTGAGCTAGAGTTTCAGGCTCTCTGTAGACTCAGGCAGACGTCACTGCCTCACGGACCACCTAGACTGGAGAGCGGGATAGTTCTGCTCACAATCAGAAGAGCTGGGGGGATCAGGAGAAACCGCAGAACAGGAAAGAGGGGAACAAGCAATGATGTGGAGAGGACCACAAATTATATGCAAAAGAATTTTATATATAAAAATTCTCAGATACAAATATACCAAGACACATCCAACTGGACCAGACATTCGCTACAAATACCGGACTGAAACAGTCAAAGGGACAAAGAACGGGACATGCACAATGGCAGCCCCCCAAGGGGGTGAATGAAACCCCCAATCTAAAGTCGCTGTTCTGACACGTAGAAGGTCTGTCCACGGCTGTCGATCGCCAAACAAGTTCCGGGGGGATACCCCCCTGCTTCAGTGGCTTGTCTGATGATAAAAAAAGAACTGGAAAACGAAAAATCCCCATCATTACACACTCGTCTACATGTACATCAATAAAATACCTATGGGATGTAATAGATATCAGGGCTTATTGAAAAGGAGCCTTTTAGAAGGTCTCATACCTCCTCACAGTGCATCGTAAACCAGGGCTTGGCTTTATAGTGACCGCATCTTTATAGTTACCGCATCTTCAACTATATCTTGAGCTGGACGCTCAAATCAGGCACTCAGTCTGCATGAGGAATAAGATATAGCTGAAGATGCAGGGATGTAGAAATATGTGGTGTCATTGCTCACCTTTGGATTTAGCCCTTGAAAAGCTGGAGGGAAAAGGAAAGAGGGAAGGAATAATTCAAGGTAACATCCTCAAACTGCTCCTGTC
Source organism: Sphenodon punctatus (assembly GCA_003113815.1). Taxonomy (NCBI): domain Eukaryota; kingdom Metazoa; phylum Chordata; class Lepidosauria; order Sphenodontia; family Sphenodontidae; genus Sphenodon; species Sphenodon punctatus. Next base: position 2,470,128 of record QEPC01012362.1, read on the forward strand.
AGTGGCTGAAGCTGACTAAGAGGCAATGTGCCCATTTAAGAAAATTGACCGGCCCTGGGAGACAAAGAAAATGGATTCATCTGTTTTGAGTTCCCTGGATGGGCTTTTTACAGGTCTGGGCACCGATAAGTACTTGGGTAGCGATTCAACCCTCCAGAGTTATTCCCAACAGCATTTCCAGAGGAATAGGAGACAGTAACAAACCTAGGAACTGCAGCATCTTTCTGGAAAAAACACTCAGAATGCAAGTATGTGGATGTATGATTATTAACTATATGTAGGGGAACATAATGGGGAAAGGGGAAAAGAAAGTCAATTTCATGGGCGGTCTCTGTATAAGAGTGTTTGTGACAAAGAGCCCTATTGTGTTCTTCCCTTTGGGTGCTGGCAGATCCACCGATGATGTATATTTCAGGACCGCGAGTGCATGCAACTACTTTATAAGTGAATGTCTACTTATAGGAATTGTTGTCTCCAAGCGAGCTGCGGTCACTATAAAGCCAAGCCCTGGTTTACGATGCACTATGAGGAGGTATGAGACCTTCTAAAAGGCTCCTTTTCAATAAGCCCTGATATCTATTACATTCCATAGGTATTTTATTGGTGTACATGTAGACGAGTGTGTAATGATGGGGATTTTTCCTTTTCCAGTTCTTTTTTTATCATCCGACAAGCCACTGAAGAAGGGGGGTATCCCCCCGAAACGCATTTGGCGAGCGACAGCCGCGGACAGACCTTCTACGTGTCAGAACAGCGACTTTAGATTGGGGGTTTCATTCATCCCCTCGGGGGGCTGCCATTGTGCATGTCCCGTTCTTTGTCCCTTTGACTTTTTCAGTCCGGTATTTGTAGCGAATGTCTGGTCCAGTTGGATGTGTCTTGGTATATTTGTATCTGAGAATTTTTATATATAAAATACTTTTGCATATAATTTGTGGTCCTCTCCACATCATTGCTTGTTCCCCTTCTTCCTGTTCCGAGTATATAGGGAGCCGTCCCTTGGGGAAAGCTTTCCTGCCTCTTAGCTTTTTGTTCGGATCAGGAGAAACCTCCCTGCCTTGGGAATAGTTAATTCATTATTATTATTTATATAGCACCAGCAATGTGCCTGGTGGTGTACAATCAGTAGTTAGAGACAGACTGCTACCCCGAGGGGCTTGGGTTTCAAACCCACAAACAAGAACTTTGAATAAAGGAAGAGCTGGGAGGCTGGTGAATGTGCCAGGGATACAATGAGGCGAGGACAACAGTTTGCAGAGAATGGAGACCACCTGATGCTCTGGGAAGCCACAGTCTAAGGAACAGCGGTGAGCACAGAACGGGACGATGGAGAGACAGAGCAGGACAGACAGGCGTCGTCGGTGGCACGCTCCTGTGATCCACACACCAGCCATCCATGCCCCTGCATGGAGCAACCTGGCTGTTTCCCCGCTGCTCTGTGCGAGGCCATGAAGGAGCAGCGCGTAGGTCCAGGTGCACTCTGGTCGCACACCCATCCCCCGCCATCAAAAGCCTGCCCCCCCACTGCACAGTGGTGCACAGTGGTGCACAGGGACCCGCCCCACAGGCAGGGCCAGCTAAAAACAGCCAAGGAAGAGGCGGCAGGGGGTCGGAGGAGCTTCCTTTCAATATTTTGGCCTCTGAGATGCATAGCTTTGAGGAGCTTAACCAAGCCACAAGTTTACTCGGCCAGGCCAGGAGAAGATGCCCGAGGGTCAGCATCACGTGAAAGCCGAGGGAGGCATGAGAAGGAGCCTGAAGCCACAGAGAGAAGAGTGGAATCTCCCTTCATTGTAGGCGCCTGCAGCGACGGAGCAGCCAGACTGTTACGGGGCTGACTGCAGGGAAAGATCAGAGGAGCTAAATCTGTCTCGTTAGTAACTAGGCTGCACCCCATGCTGCTGGAGAGAACTGTCTGCAAGTCTCTGAACCGTGCTAATGCAGGAAATCAGAGCAGCATCAGGGGCAGAGCGGGGAGGAACTGATCAAAGGAAAATGTCGCCTTGATGTCAAGAGCCTGCCTGGGGGATGGAGACAGCTGGGAACTGCCCCAAGGGGAACCTCCCCAGGGAGATGAATTCGGCTGGAAATCACCTCTCCGGGAAGGCGGGGAAGCCTCATCACTTAGGACCTTTAAAATGATTTTATAAGCGGGAAGCAGCCCTAGTGGGCTCTTGCTCTGGTCCCAGGAAGGGCAGGACCTGCCAAGATCTCTAGAGGGTGGATCAGAGTCAGGAAACTGACTACCAGGGCGGCACCTATTTTCCTTGGGGCACTGGAGAGAGAGTGAGGTTTAGTTGGAATACTACGTTGTTGATGAGGATGAGGATTGATACCAACGTACACACCATGCATAAAACATACATACCTATGGTGTGAGCGCTGTATGTTAATATTTTGTAGTCATGTTTGGTGTCATACCACTCAAAATTAAGAGAGGAATGTAAACATGATGAAACATTTTATGACAACCCCATGGAATGAGATTAAATACACTGTGAGCAGCATAAGAATAAAGCCCAAAAAACCTAGAATATGAGGTTTGGAAGGCAGATAGCTGTCTGAGGGACAGGATGAATCAACAAAACAGATTAGCAACTCAGTAGGGGGTGTCAGTGTCCTCTGACCATTTAAAAGGACAATCCCAGCCAAAGGAGACAGATTCTTCTTGGAACTGTCTAACTGCAACAGCAGCAAGAAGCTCCATCAATCTGGCTGAGAACTGAACTTGATGCATACATCTGTCATTGGCAAGAATCTGCAGCAGGGGAGGGAGAAAGGGGTTCCGAAGGGCCGCATGGCCACATGACCAGGCTGGTGCCAAGTCTGGACATGGAACAGCCAGAGTCAGTTACATAAAGTACTCCGAGAGAGAGGCTGTGCTGGCACAAAGCACTGTACACACAAATACCTGCACGCATGCACACACGCAGACAGACACCTACACGTGTGCACACACACACATGCACACACAGACATATGCCCGCTCTCACGCACAGACGTGTGTGTGTGCACACAGGCACCTGCACACATTCCGTGCACATGAAAGAAGAGAGTTGAAAGCAGGAGCGGAGTGGGGGCTCTGTGCAGCCCTAGGATACTCTGCAGCTGAGGCTGGAGCAGCAGCCCCCTGTGCCCACCTTTGGCAGTAACCAAAGCACTGAGTGCAGCACAAACCTCTGGTGATGCCTAGCACCCCAGAACTCACCCCCAACTCGGCCTTGTCCTGCTAATGCACTAAGCTAACCACCTCCCAAAGTCTAACCCCTCCCCCAGCCCCCCAGACACCTACCTCCCCAACCCTACCCATCACCCTGACACCCACCCGAGCCTGCAGCCCCCCAGCTACCCCCTGCTCCCCAAAAACGGTGTCCTCAGCTCTTGATCAGCATGCATGCCCCCCCCCCCGACAGCATCATCTGCTCCCCAAACCATTGGCCTACCCCCTGCAGCCCAACTGCCTGATCCACAGCCACCCACTCATGCCCAGCCCTGAGACAATCCCTCTAGCCCCACAACAAGCATTCTTTCCTGGCAAAGCCTGCAGCCGCCAGTGCCACGCTGGTCAGACTGCTCCGGTGCCCATGCTAGCACTGTTCAGTGCCCACCCTGGCAGTGCGTCCTCCAGTGACACCCATCTATACCTGGCCAGTGCCCCCTCCTGGCAGTGCCCACCCCAACAATGCTCCCTCCAGTGGCACCAAACTACAACCAGTGCCCCCTCCTGGCAGTGCCCAGCCTAGCAGTGCACACTCTGCTCCAGTGCCTACGCTGGCAGTGCCCAACCTGGCAGTGCCCCAGTGCACCCTCCTGGCAGTGCCCGCTGCTCGGTACCCACTCCAGCAATGGTCCCTCCAGTGGCACTTAAACAACAACTAATGCGCGCTCCTGCCAGTGCGTGCCCACCGCTTCGTGCCCACCCCGACAATGCTCCATCCAGTAGCAAGCACGTTAGCAGTGCCCAGGCCAGTGGCAACCACTCATTACCAGTGTGCCCACCTCATGGCAGTGCCCAGCCCAGCCACCCCCTGTGCCCTCCCCTGGGTGTTCCCACGCTCTGCCCCGGGACAGCGTGGCCAGGATCCGGCTTCCCAACCCGGGCGGCAGCCGTGCCGTGCCGTGCCGTGCCGCACTCACCAGGGTCTGCTCGTACTGCAGCGCCCGCTGCTCCATGCCGTCCGACGCCATCCCGGCCCCAGCCCCGGGCAGCGGCAGCAGCAGCTCCCCGGGCTGCACCCGGCGGCGCCTCTTGCCCTCCCGAGCCCTGGCTGCTTCTCCTCCTCCTCCTCCTCGGGCTCGCTGCTCCCCACGCCTCCGGGAGGGAGGTCCCGGGACCGGCTGATGCTCCGCCTCCGGCGGCGGGGGAAAGAAGGAGCGAATGGGATCCAGCCGGGAGGCCGGGATCTGACTCTGGGCTGCAGCTGGTGGGTTGGGGACAGGTCCGGGAAGGGATCCTGGTGGAGAGACCTAGTTGCCCCCTCGAGCAGCCGCTGTAGCTGGGTCAGGGGCTGCTGGGGTCGGGAACTGGGGCAGGAGCTGCTGGGGGCAGGAACTGGGGCTGGGGGGACGCCCTCTGTTAGGCCTGGTCGGGTGGCAAATTGCCCCGCTGGCAGCAAGATGCCCACACACCTCGCTGCCAGTGGGAGGCGGTTGGCACAGTGCCTCCCTCGAGTTTAAACTGGCACGACCCTGTTCACCATGCCTGGGTAATTCCCTGTACCCACAGTGAGTGGCAGTGCCACGGGTGGGGGGGGGGCATTCGTAGCCCAGGGCAGGGCCTCTGGCATGATGGGAGGGGTAGGGTTGCCACCTATGTACATTTTTAAGGAACACGTATGAAAAATACATGTTGCAGGCCCTGCAACATGTATTTTTCATAAGTATTCCTTAGGAATTTGCATAGGTGGCAACGGGCCGGGGTGTGTGTGTGTGTGTGTGCAGCACAGGGGTCCTGGATTCAAATCCCAGTTCTGGCACTGACAGACTGGGTGACCCCAGGCAAGGCGGGCCCCAGTTTCCCCCTCCGAAGGAGAGAGAAAGCAAGAAAGGAGGCTGCAGCCAGCATCTCGGCCATCCATTGTGATGTGCCCAGTGGATGGAGCTCAGAACCAGTGGACCCAATTGGCAGCAGATGCCAGAGAGGGTTAATTCCTGGAAGCGGCCGGGCTCTGCTGGCTGGCAGCACCGCTCCGCAGAACAAGGAGCCGTGTGTGTGCCCTTCATTAGCAATCTCCCAGGTTACTGCTGCCTCTTGAGTTTTTCAGGGAGGTGAGGGGGCTGCTGGCAGGGGCACAACAGGCTTCTCGCCCACATGCTCTGATGGGCAGAGACCTTCCCTGCTCTTGCGTCCAGTTGCAAGTTGTGTCTAACACCACTGCCAGTCCAGTGGCCTTCCTGCTTCCTGAGGGGATGATCTCCTCCCTGCCCCTCTGGCATCGGCATGGGGTGTGTTCGCTTGGATTAGGCAAGATTCTGGGGAGAGGGAGCTGGGCAGGGAACAGGAGAGTTTGCCCTCTGAAAGTGGCGGCGCTACAACAGTCTGGCATGGTATCGACCAGGGCAGCAGGGGTTACTATAGAAAGAGCGATTTCCAAACCTCATTTTAGGTTGCAGGTGGAGAGGAGATCCAGCATTGAGGGCAAGGGCACATGGAGGAGGAAGATGATGTTGGACAGCTTGTGGTGCTCCTGCCGCAGGCTCGCCAGCTGCCTTTTCCCCTCCTGTGGCCTTGGTTGCAGTGGGACACTCTCCTTGCTGTTTTTAATTTCAGCTTGTCCTTGCTGAAATTAAAGGGGCGCTGGTGGGCCATGGCAGGGTTAGAGACACGGTAGGGGTGTAGGCACAGCCTTGATACCAACTAGGGAGGCATGAGCCTGTGTAAAGGGAAGGAGACTGGATTGCCTTCTGCATGGGCCTTCCCCAGCGTCCCTGCCTCTCTGCTACCGTAGCTTCTTCTTGTGAACTTCTCTCCCTGACCTTCAGGAGCCCAGGATGTCAGGGGAGGTGAGGTAAAGGGACACAGGCCTCTGACTGGCCATGGACACTCCCACCTGGAACTAACTCCCAGCAACGCAAGTTCTCTCTCATCCTCTGCCTGCTGCCGGGTGTTGCCTTCTCCCCACATAGAGATCACCCTGCTTGGGTAGAAGACAGCCTTGCATCCCCCCACACCAAGAGTGGGGAATGTCACTCACATTACTAGATACATAAAGTCATATTTTATAATGTTTGCATAATCATTTTGATTTGTGTTTTTCTTCCATCATTTTGCTCAGTGTTTCACGAGGATTAAAATGATACCAAACATGACTGGTTGACATATCTGCATTTTGGAATGACAGGGATATTGCTATTTTTTTTTTTAAAACATAATACACAACCTATTTGCTGCATCTGTCCTCTTGCTTAGGGGCTGCTTTGTACCTGCTAGGCTAGCAGGGGAAGACAGAGGGTGATTTCAGACGAGACGGGGCGGCATTCGCCCCGTCCCGGAATCACCCTTCTGATTCCCCGCCGGAATCATCCCGTCCAACAGACATGCCGGCTGATCCCGGCGGGGAATCGGGGAGGGGGCAGGGCCGCGCGGCACAACGTGCGGCCGCCCGGCTCCGCCCCTCCCCCAACGCTCCCCCGCCGCCCGCCCGAATTGACCACGCCCGAATTGACCGGTCCCGCCGGTCCCACCGATCGCGTGGTGAATGTGATTCCCCGCCGCGATTGACCGTGGCTAACATCTGGGGGGGGGGGGGAACTTCCAGTTCGCCAACAGACGTTAAGAGGCCATTCCCCACCACAGGGTATTGACTGTGGTTGAGCGTGGTCTCGTAACGTCTGAAAATACCCAGAGTTAGTGCAGTGGCAGGGAGATGTCAGGGGAGGCCCAGAGGGAGCAGAGGGGAACTTGCTACGGCCGCTACTGTACCTCCCTGCAGAACTGGAGCCTGTTCCTCACCCATTCAGAGGAGTGAGAGCACCCCAACCATTGCAGAGATAACAGACTTGTAGTGGGAGACAGGCATCAAGCCTTGAGAGGTTCAGCAAGAGGAGCGTGGAGGAGTAGGTACCCATCACAAGCTTTAGAGTTTACTCTAAGATGAAAGAATGATATGAGAGTTATGAATCGGGATTATTATGTACAAGTTATCAAATATGACTAAATGTGTCAAGCTATGGGAGTGACATGATAAAGGCCCAACTCAATTAAGCAAATCTACACCAACAGGTCATTAAAGCAAATCCATGCTGATAGGTGACTCCCAGCCTATGAAACCATGGAGGCTGATATGCAAAAGACTTCTGATGGGACGGTGCTAGACATATCCCAGGAAGCAGGGGAAGTAAAAGGGAATTTTTCTTTTTCATCAATAGGCAAAGCTTTGGAAAAGGAAGCTGGAAACTCAATTAATATGGAATGGATAGAAGGATCCTGAGGGAAGAGGGAGTGCAAAGTATAGTCATCAAATTTGCAAATGACACAAAACTGGGAGGGATGGCAATCACTTTGGAGGATGGGATTAGAATGCAAAATGATCTAGACAAACTAGAGATCTGGGCTGAAAGAAAATAAGATTCAACAAAGACAAAATATCTTATGGATCTGTTTTGCCTTGTTATATGTTTATACAGTTATACACAAACAATACAAAGAAAGTTAAAAAACAACAACACGTGTCGAAGTATAAATTGAGGCAACTGGTAATGTGACACTTGCAAAAACGGTAAATATATCATTATGTAAGAACTGTTGAGCAATTGAATATGTGGCCCAGAGAGGTTGTCCCTGAATGTTTTAATGAACTGGACATTCATCTGTCTAGGATGCTGTAAGCAAGGGATGGACTAGATGACCTTTGAGGATATCCAACCCTGCAGATGACTCTATTTGCTAGGATCTGAAAATGGGATAGCTTCACAGTAGCAACTGTTTGTAACTCTGAACCAATTTGAACATAAGAAGTGCCAGACTGGGTCAGACCAATGGTCCATCTAGCCCAGCATCCTGTCTCTGACAGTGACCAATCACGGCAGCTTGGGAGAAGCACCCAACAGGTCACACTGGGGGATCCATTCCCTGTTGTTTTTCCTCAGCTCCCGTCATGTTCCCTGATCCTGTCCGGCTAATAGCTGCTAATGGACCTGTCTTCCAGAAACTTGTCCAAACCTCTTTTAAACTCAGCTCTAGTACTGGCCCTTACCACAGCCTCTGGCAGTAGATTCCACAACCCAATTATACGCTGAGTGAAAAAANATTTGTTTTAAACTTGCCACCCATGAGTTTCATGGAGTGTCCCCTAGTTCTAGTACTAGCTGAGAGGGTAAATAACTGCTCCTTGTTTATTAGTTCCACCCCACTCATGATTTTATAGACCTCTATCCTATCTCCTCTCAGTCGTCTCTTCTCCAAACTGAAGAGCCCCAACCTACCAAGCCTGTCCTCATACGGGATGATTTTACTGGTTGAATTCTACTTGAGTTTAGCTCTAAGGTTGGGGTGGGCTCATTTGCTGAAACTCGTGGCAGGATTTTAGAGTGTTGCTGTCATGGGTGTTATAGGAGTTACTGATGTGTCACAAGTCCATGATTTCCTGGAGGAGAATTTCTGTGAAGGAGCTTTTGGCATGTGATGCAGCAAGTCCTGGGCCATCCTGTCTGCGTGGCGGACTCAGGGCAAGTTGCTTTACAGAACCAAGACCTGCATTTAGGTGAGAACTTAGACAGGGAAGTCTTCTAAGTTGAGTTAGCGTTGTGCACTATTTTGATTTCATTTCATTACGCACCTTCTGCGTTTACTCTGAATCAGTATTATCTGTCTTAATTCTTGTATAATACTTTCTCATTATAAAGTGTGTGTCTGCTATTACTGGCGAAAATCACCAAGATGAGCCTGACCCCCATTTACTTTTCTGATGACCACGGAGTCCTGAGAAACAGGTGACAAAGGATTAACCCCTGACAGGCTGGCAGACTCTGGGGAGAGTGGTGCTCAGTGGTTGCTGAGCCGTGGTACGTTGGGGGAAAGCCATAGAGAGGGAAACCCCAAAATCCTGATCACAATTTCTCTGTTAGAGACAGAGGCAATTCTACCCAGTTAAATTTTCTGTCATCAGGGGAAACTGAGTCACAGCTGTGGCAGTGCGGAGAGGAGTTATGGTGAACCCCTCTCGGTGTGTCCAAAGTGGGGGAGCTGCATTTCGTTATCAGCTGTACCTGAGGGCAGGGAGGGGCCTCTGTCAGTGGGGAGACCTGCCCACATCTGCCCCTAGCACCCAGGACAGGAGAGGACATTGGCAAAAGGTGCAGCCACTCCCCTCCCCTGGGTAGAGTTGCCACCTATGCAATTTTTAAAGAAACACTTATGAAAAATACATGTTGCAGGGCCTGCAATGGCACCTTAGACCCTGCAACATGTATTTTTCATAAGTGTTCCTTAAAACGGTGCTGCAAGTGGCAACCCTGCATGGGAGACCAGTCGGCAAGGCAAAGGGAATTGGTACAAGCTTTTTGCAACAGATAAATCCCTCGACGTGGGATCGGGGCTGGATTCCCTTGGTAGCAGGGGGTTTGACAGCTTCATTTAAGCTGAGCTCCCGGAGGCATCCAGATGTTTTCAGTAGACAGGCAAAGCATGGGGCAGAGTGGTCCGTGGGGACTCCGATGGGGTTAGGAGGAGGCATCGAGGCGACAGGACAGGTGGAATCCTTAGAGACCCTGCCTTCCTCTGCCTGGGCTGGGACTGAGATGCCTGGGCATGGCATTTCCCCCTTCCCTGCCCCCCGCAGTGGACTTTACTCCGACAATAAACATCATGCTTTCCAAACAAGCCAGCCGTCCCTGAGCACAGAACTCACCAGAGCTCAAGGCTTTGATAGAACTATGGAATTTTAATAATCAGAGAAACCTCAGAGATGATAAAGGGTTATAAACCTTGACCTTCCTGTGCCCCACTGCACCCTCCTTCCATGGGCTTTGCTTTGCTGAGACATCTAGAACACTGAGGCAGAGACACCCAGCATGCTTCATGTGCTGGAGAAAGGCTTGTTCTCCCAGTGCAGGCCAGCTCCTCTCCTCTAGCCTCTCTCTGCAATGAACTTCATTTTTCAGTGTGATTCCATGCTAGGGATGGCATTGCGAGCAGCCAGAGGGACAAGCTCCACCCACTTGGCCAATAAGTCCCACCCCTGAGTGATTGAGCTCCACCCCCTTACCCATATACACCAGCACCCCCAACATCCCCAGTGCGTAAAGAGAGACAGACGCTTTCCCGCTCCTCATTCACTCCGTTTCGTGTCATTCCACCATTTTCTCATTGTTCTCTCACCTGCTTAACTTTTCCTGGGATGCAAAGGTGCCCGAGGCTTGAATACCCATCTCTCTGTTGAAAGAGGGACTTTGACTCCCTGAAAGAGGGATTCAGCAGCCAGAGAGGGTCAGCTGAGCGGCACAGCTGCAGAGCAGCCGCCATTTGGGTGGAGTGTGTGGAGAGTAATTCTAATGGGTGGCTCCTGGTGTGGCGGCCTCCCCCTGCCATGGACCATGGGGAGGGGGAAGCGCGCTGGGCTGGCCTTTGAAATTGACATGTCCTGAGCTTCGGGGAGCCGGGCTCCTGTGACCGGCAAAGGCCGCGTCCCACACCCACAGTGCCTAGGAGCGGCGGACCTGTCTACTGGCACGGGTGACCACCCCAATTCATTTGATATTTCATCAGTCCGGGAACTGGGGTGAGCATGTACCAAGAGCCATTATTGCTTCCAGAGGACAATCTCAATCTAGCCTCGGAACTCCGGCAGGAGCGCAGTTGACTGCCATTCGGGTCCATAACACTAAGGTCAGAGCTCAGATAATGTCTGGGGCCGAACTTTGGGCCCCCTCTTTATCTCCTAAATTAAATCCCCAGCGAGCTAGGTTCCTGCAAAATCTTGTACGCATCCCAAAAGGAACTCCGTACGTGGCTGTTAGGATCGAGGCAGGACAACTAAGTTGGCAGCATTTAGCTATGGAGCACGCACTTAAATTCTGGTGCAAACTAGCGCGAAATCAGTGTTCAGAGCTGCTATGGGGTATTGGAATTGATGTTTTTAAAAACCCAGGGATAGAGACCAAATTACGCCAGATGGGCCGCTCTAGAGAGCACCGCCTGCATAAAACGCCTGCCTCACTCTGCAAGGAAGTTATCACGCGATCCAGGGACATTGAAAGGCAGCAGGAAATCGGAAGGATTAAGGCATCTCCCCACATATTTATTTATTTATTTACTAGATTTTTACCCTGCCCCTCCTAAAAACAGCTCAGGGCGGCCTTTCTTTCCTGGGCGCCTAACATAGGGCAAATGGCCAGTTATTTGGGAATGGCAGTCTCTCCCAAAGGTAAACAGCTTATTGCTGGCGCTCGAATGAATGCTCTTCCCTCCCAGGTGCGGGAGGGTCGTGCCCAGGGTATAGCATTCGAAGATAAGTTGTGCCCATTTGATCGTATGGCAGTTGAGGCAGTCGGTCGCATAATGTTGGACTGCCGCTTCTACGCCTCCCCACGGGGAGAATTCTTGGGCTTTCTCTTAAGTAAATACCCGGGAAGGTCTGAACTGTTTATTCTTTCCTCTTTGTTGGCTAGCTCTGACCCTCAGATCATAGGAAAGGTTTCCTCTTTTCTTATACAAGTGTGTCACATCAGGGAAAAATTTCTGAACTTCAGACCTATCCATTTTGACCTTGAGGGTGTTTTGAGGAATTGCTATCCTTATGTAACCTCATCACGGACTGTTTTCTTCTTTGACCTTGCCATCCTAATCTACCCTGTATGGATTTGGATTTAGTAAAAGGAGAGCAAGGAATTTATGTGCGTTAGCCTGGGTTCTTAGAGTTAGCAACTGCATTGCCTGTTCTTTATGGTTTATTTTAATATTTATTTTAGGATTATGCTGTTGAACAGTACTGTTTTGATATGTTATTACGTCTTATGTTTCGATTATGTCCCCTTTTTGGGGTTTGTGATGTGATATGTTTGTCATGTTAGGAAAGCAATGGCCTTTGGCCACGCTAAATAAATATTATATATCTCTAACCTCCCCCATACATCCTTTGCTCCCTTGGCTACTTTCTCTTATTGCTCCCCTTCCACTCCTGTCTCTAGCCTTCCTCGATGCTCCCCTTCTCCCAATCTTATCCCTATTCCTCCTGTCTCTAGCCTACCACGACGCTCCCCTTCTCCCAATCTTATCCCTATTCCTTGCCTCCCCCCTCATCAACTACCATTTTTCTGCTCCCTCTGGAACTGTCGCTCATCTATCAGTAAAGCTCCCTATATCCATGATCTTTTCCTCTCTCGCTCCCTCCAGCTCCTTGCCCTTACTGAAACTTGGATCACTCCCTCGGACTCTGTCACGCCTGCTACCCTCTCCTGTGGGGGTCTCTCCTTCTCTCACCAACCCCGCCCTGAAGGACGGGGTGGTGGGGTGGGCCTCCTTCTTGCTAAATCCTGTCAGTTCCAACCAATTTCTCCTCCCCCCTCTCTCTCCTTCCATACCTTTGAGGCTCACTCCGTGCGCCTCTACTCCCCCCTCCATCTACGTGTTGCTGTCATCTACCGTCCCCCTGGTCCTCTCTCTTCCTTTCTTTCTGACTTTGAGTCCTGGCTCACTTTCTTCCTCTCTGTTGATATCCCCACTCTCATCCTTGGTGACTTCAACATTCATGTTGATGACCCATCTCAGCCCTCAGTCTCTCGCTTCCTCTCCCTAGCCTCCTCCTTCAACCTCCACCTTTGGACCAACTCCCCCACCCATACTAATGGCCATTCTCTTGATCTTGTCCTCTCTAGAAACTGCTCTGTCGCTGATCTCTCCTTCGATCCTCATCCTATATCAGACCACTTCCTTGCCTCTTTCAACATTTCCCACTGTCCCCCCTCCTCTTCCCCTTCTCTACGCCCCTTCCGTGACCTTCAAGCTATTGATCCCCTGGACTTTGCCTCCTCTCTCTCTCCCCTTCTTCCTACAGTCTTCTCTTCCTCCTCCCCTGACTCCGCTGTCTCTGCTCTCAACGCCTCTCTCTCCTCCACACTTGACTCCCATGCCCCTCTCTCTTCCCGCCCTGCCTTCTCCCACAACCCCCGTCCTTGGCTCACCCCTAGTATCCGCCACCTCCGTTCTTGCACTCGTGCTGCTGAACGACTCTGGCGCAAATCCCATTCTCACGCTGACTTCCTTCACTTCAAATTCTGTCTCTCCACCCTTACTTCTGCTATCTCCCTTGCTAGACAACACTACTATGCCTCCCGCATTGAGTCCTGTTCTCGGGACCCTCGCCGCCTGTTCTCTACCTTTGACTCCCTCCTCAAGCCTCCCTGTCCTCCCCCTCCTTCTTCCCTTTCTGCTCAGGATCTTGCCTCCTTCTTCACCTCCAAGATAGACAAGATCCGCCTCGACATCGCTTCCCACTCCTCTCTTCCCACTCCCACCCCTCTCCCTCCTCCCCCTCCTTCTCTCATGTCCTCCTTCTCCCCTGCCTCCCTTAAGGAAATCTCCTCTCTGCTCTCCTCCTCCAACCCTTCCACTTGCCCCCTTGATCCCATTCCTTCCCGCCTCCTCACCTCCATTACTCCCACTGTCGCCCCTTCCTTCCTGCACATCATCAACCTCTCCCTCTCTACTGGCTCTTTCCCTTCTGCCTTCAAACATGCCACAGTCTCTCCTATTCTCAAAAAGTCCACTCTTGACCCCTCTGACCCTTCTAGCTATCGTCCTGTCTCACTCCTTCCTTTTGCTTCCAAGCTGCTTGAACGTGTTGTCTACTCCCGCTGCCTTGACTTCCTATCCTCCAACTCCTCCCTTGACCCCCTCCAATCTGGCTTCCGCCCCCTTCATTCTACTGAAACTGCTCTCGCTAAGATCACCAACGATCTTCTGGTGGCTAAATCTAAACGTCTCTATTCCATTCTTGTCCTCCTTGATCTCTCTGCTGCCTTCGATACTGTTGACCACTCACTCTTGCTGGATTCCCTTCACTCCCTTGGCTTTTGTGGCTCTGTCCATAACTGGTTCTCCTCCTACCTCTCTGACCGCTCCTTTAATGTGTCTCTCTCCAACTCCGCCTCCTCCTCCTTCCCCCTCTCAGTTGGTGTTCCTCAAGGCTCTGTTCTTGGCCCTCTCCTCTTCTCGATCTATACCTCATCCTTAGGCAAACTCATTGCCTCCCATGGCTTCCAATACCACCTCTATGCTGATGACACTCAACTCTATCTCTCTACTCCCTCTCTCTCTCCCTCTGTTCAAGCTCGTCTCATCAACTGTCTCTCTGACATCTCTACCTGGATGTCTCAACGTCAACTCAAACTCAACATGGCTAAAACTGAACTCCTTATCTTCCCCCCTCATCCTTCCTCTCCTTCCTCACTGTCAATAACTATTGATGGAGTCACCATCCTGCCTGTCCCCCAAGCCCGTAGCCTAGGCTTCATCTTTGACTCAGCCCTTTCTTTTAAACCCTACATTGACTCTGTTGCTAAATCCTGTCGCTTCTCCCTCCATAACATTGCTAAGATTCGCCCTTTTCTCTCTGTCTCGTCTGCCAAAACTCTTGTTCATGCTCTGGTCATCTCTCGCCTCGATTACTGTAACCTCCTTCTCACTGGCCTTCCCCGGTCTCACCTTTCTCCCCTCATCTCTGTCCAAAACTCTGCTGCCAGGGTCATCTACCTCGCCAGTCGCTTCGACCATGTGCAGCCCCTCCTCTCTTCGCTTCACTGGCTTCCCCTTCCTGAACGAATCCTGCACAAGCTCCTAGTCTTCACCTATAAAGCTCTTCACAACCTTGCTCCCCCCTACCTCTCTGCACTTATCGCCCTCCATACTCCAGCCCGTGCACTTCGCTCCTCCTCTGTCCCTTCTCTCACCCTTCCACGCCTTCCCTGCTCCCCTAAGCGCCTTCGTCCCTTCTCACTTGCTGCCCCCCATGCCTGGAACTCCCTCCCTGTCCACATCCGCCTTGCCCCCTCCCTTCATACCTTCAAATCTCTCCTTAAAACTCACCTCTTTCGCTCTGCTCTGTCTGACTCTTTATCCTGCTGAGCCACTATTCCTATACCTACGATCGGTTTACCCTTATCCTTGCAACATGGACCTGCCTGCTGTCATTCTCATCGTAACCAAGCCAAGTACGTGCACTTGAGACCTCGCATCTTCATGAATGTTAGACCCCTTGTCTCTCCCTCTGTTCCCCTTCCTAAGTCTCTCCCCCAGCTCCTGTCTCTCAGACTGTAAGCCCTAGGGGCAGGGACCCTGTCTATTTTATGACTTTGTAAAGTGCCAGGTACACTGCTGGCGCTATATAAATGCTTGTTAATAATAATAATAATAATAATATAGATATATATATGGGCAGGGGATGCCTGGGCACCTGTTGCCCCACACTTTTTTGACTTGCCCTGTACGGTGCACTCTGGATTTCTCGGCAGTGTCCTGTGAGCAGTCACAAACGAGCACAGAGTGGCTCACAGGAATGCGCATCCCCCTGCTCCACCTTCAGCCGGGCAGTTGGCTGAGCCATGCTTGGTAGCATCTCATTGGGAAACACCCTAGGATAGACTACATGGTGGGAATATTGGATCAATCCCCCAGTCCTAGATAATGTGAGAATGAAGCGTGTAGCCCCACCGTGAGCGTTATTATTACCCACTCATTACTCGACTGTTTGCAAGGCTGCTGCATCAGCATGAGCAGTGTGGCCGGATGGTTCCATTTCAGGACAGCCATGCTAAGAGTCTTGGGTTCTCTTTCTCACTGGGTCCTTGTGTCGCTTCTTGTTTAGAAATGGGAAATAACAGCTCCTAGCCTTGCAGAACAGGGAGCTGGTTAAATGGAAAATGGGTCAGTATGGAAGCAGAGTCAGTGGAAGGAGATTCAAACTCATCTTCTTTTATGCTCCATCTTGGGGACATTCCCCATGGCTACACATCTATCCCTTTCTTTGAAAGTGCTGTGAAGAGGTGCTATCCCAGCTGCTGAAATTAAGAAGGGCTTGCCACCTACGCCTGAAATCATTGGGTGGAGATATTTACCTCAACCAAGATAAATGTGAAGTTCTTTATTTAGGGGAAACAAACCTAATGCCTGAGAATAAGATGAGGGATACCTGGCTCGGCGGCAGCCCATCTAAAAGGGATCTCGGGATTAACCGTGAACTGAACATGAGTCAGCAACGTGATGAGACTGCAAAAAAGGCTAATGCAATTTTAGGCTGCATCAACCGAAGCCTTGCCTCCAAGTCAGCAGAAGCAGTCATTTCACTCTTCTTGGCACTGGTCAAATCTCACCTGGATTACTGTGTCCAGTTTTGGGCGCCTCAATTTAAGAAGGACATTAACAAATTTTGAACGGGGTTCAGAGGAGGGCGACCAAAAATCTAGAAAGCAAGTCTTCAGTTATGAGGAAAGGTTGAAGGAGTTCGGGTATGTTTAGTCTAGCCAAAAGAAGATTAAGGGGAGACACAATGGCAGTCTTTAAATATCTGAAGGGCTGCCACTAAGAAGGCAACGAGGAACTGTTCTGCGTGGCGACAGTGTGCAGGACTCGAAATATTGGGCTCAAATTAGATGAAGGTAGATTTTGGTTAAATATCAGGGAAAACTTCCTAACGGCATTGGAACAAGCTACCTAGGGAGGCCTGTAGTCTCCTGCATGGAGGGGTTCAAGGGTTGACAAACAAGGTAGACACCACATTCTCCGGAACGGGTCACTGGGCTTTTCTTGCTTAGGGACTGGAACAGGGAGTGGGTCCCGATCTGTCCCTGACCAGGAGAACGAGCAACACAGATCCTTCTAGCCAGGTTCAGAGCAGGGTGACAAAGAGGCTAAAAGGGTCTAGAACACAAGGCTTCAGTTAGGAGGAAGGGTTGAGCAAAGGGAGTCTAGCAAAGGGAAGATTGAGGGCTGCCACCAAGAGGGTTCTAAGGCACTGTTCACACTGGGTTTCTATTATACAGCCCAGGATAGCTTCAGGCAATGGGAAGGGTGAACAAAGGAGAAGGAGGGGGTGAGTGAAGATGTTAATTTAATAATATCTCCTAGGCCGGTGTGAATAGGCTCTGCATCTGCAGGAACAGTAAACAAAGGGCGCTTAAGCCAGGAAGGAGCCCATGGCCACTAGATTTGATTAGTGAGGCACCCTTCCAGGCTCATGCAAGGACATTGGCCGTTTGTCCTTACAGTACAATATTGGAGTACAATAACTAATGCCTAATGCCTATGCTGAAGTAGAAGAGAGCATTTGGCTTCTTTCGCTTGGCAATTTAACCAACAGCACAAACCAGTAATAACAAGCATAGTAACAAGTTGAACTCCCATGAGGATGCTACTCAGTGTACGCACAACAAGGGGTGATTTCAGACGTTACGGGCGCCCAATTCACCACAGTGGATTCCCAGTAGTGGTGAACCGGCTAACCATCCCCCGTGGGCAAGAGAGGCCCCAAACAGGCGGGACCACGGCAGGGAATCGGACCGGCAGACCACGGCCCCGGGGCAGCGCAACAGACGTTACGTCGATCCTGGGCCGTGGTCAAAGCACCCGGAAGGCGCCGGTGCGGCTCGTCCCGGCTGCTGCTGCAGCTGCTGTCCCTCCACCGCCTCCATGTGCAGCATGACCACCGCCTCCTCCACCTGCGCCTCCTCTACCTCCTCCTCCTCCTCCTGCCTTGCTCTCTCGCCCTCCGCTCTCCCTTCCACCTCGCTCCATCCCGCCACGTCCCCCTGCTGCCCTGTGCCCTTTAAATCTCCCTCCCCGGCCTGCGTTGTTGCTCGTTGCCTGGCAGCGGCGCTGCGTGCTTTGTCCCCGGCTGGGAATCATGTTGCTTGATTCCGTCCGGTGGTTGCCGTTCAGTCGTTACTGTTTGGTGCTTCCCGGTGGGAATCGCTTTGACCACGCTTTCAGAGATGGTCCGGGCCGGAGCTCCAGAAGTGTGGTTATTTTTGACCCCTGGTGGGGACTGACCTTGGTGAACATCTGGCGCCCACGAAACAGACGTTCAGGGCGCTTAGGCCCCGCCGCGGGATTGACTGTGGTTGACTGTGATCTCATAACGTCTGAAAATACCCAAGGTCGTACACTCTTTGTCACTGGTGGGTTTAAGCAAAAAACACTGGACGGCCGTCTGTCTGGGATGTTCTGCATCCGAGCAGGGGGGTTGGAATAGATGACCTTCGAGACCCCTTGCCAACTCTGGCATTCTACAATTCTATGTTACTCCAAATCGCCCCTGTTTTATGCCCACTGGTGGATCTAGGAGCTATAGGAGCCTGAACAGATCTCAGTCCCTATTGAGGCTACTAAACTAGGGCCAGGTTCACACACATGCACCCTCCAGAGTCCTGCCTCACATACTGAGCTCTCGTCTGCAAGTGTGTGACTCTGGGTACAGAGCACGGGGGTCCTGCTTCTTTCCTGACATCCCCTGCTCAGGACAGAGGCAAGATTCAGAGATGACAGCAACTTTCTGGGCACCAAAGGGACATGGGGCGAGGGAGGCTGGTGTGTGCGTGAAGCCAGCATCGCTGGAGCTTTCACACTTCCCTCCTGTCCCTAGCAAAACCACAGAGCAGCACATGGGCAACATCCTGGAGGTGGAAAAGTGCACAACAGGGCAGTACGCCTAAGCCATCGGCACTAGCATTTGCTCCAACCCCTAGTCGGAGAGACCAGGGCTGAGGCTGATTCTGCGATCAGGGATCAGCCAGTCAGCGGCCAAATACTCTCGCCGCTGAGCAGCCAAGCGAAAGCAGCAGAACGATTCTTCTGCCCCCCAGCTCCCCAGCAGCCCCCAGTCTCCCCCTTGGGAGAAAGAGAAAGCAACATACACGGAACATGCGTGATCTTGGGGTGACTCAGAAATTAACTGTAACGTAGCCATATTTCATGTCTGTCAAACGGTCTATGAACACTGAATCTAATGAAGATCAAGACTCGTATGTAAAGGTAATGTAGAGGAAAATAAATCCAAAACTAGATTGTAAGCCCCAAACCTGACAAACAGGATGAGGGATAGGAAGGTAAAAAGGGATTCACGTGTAAATGAACGAGGGGAAGAGGTGGAAAACATGACAGACCAACCACAGCCCACGGTGGAAGGGAGGCACTGGAAGGTTGGGGGGTTGGGGGGGGGTAGGGAGGAGTGAGGAGGGGGAGGACCCTTCAGGAAGTTTGTAAAAAGACAATGCCTGAGCCATTGGGAGGAGAATTCCACCGCCACCTTGGAGAGGAACAACAGAGGAAAGAGGACGGGCCCAGCCTAACCCAGGCTGAGACAATACCGACTTTAAGCCATGAACTTGAATTGGGTCAGCAGCATCGTGTCCAAAGGACGTTAAAAGACAAGGTGGCATTGCATTATTTTTATTTGATTTTATTTACACTCTTGCCTCTAATCATTGCACTGCTCTTAAATTCAGCTCTACACATAAAATCCTATATAATTAAAGCAGGCGTGTTGGTGTGGGTGGGTGATCCTGGCCATTGGGGATTCCCAGTGAAAGGGGAACCTTCCAGACTAGACATCTGGGAAATCTGTTTCTTCTGAGTCTGTGAATAGAGTCATCCCAGAGCAAGGCTGCTCCTGGCAGGCTGGGGCAGGGGCAGCTCTGGAGGGCACTAGTCTGGCGGAAGCCGTAGGTGAGGGACCCAAGTCACAAAGGGCTCTGGAAAGGGTGGGGGCACCCCAACCATTCCTGACAGTCTCCCCCTGGGGGTCTGTTCACAAATGAGATTGGTTCCATGGGAGCCACCTCAGGAGCCGCTACCCCAGATTTGGCATGTAACCAGACTTTATTTATTTTATTTATTTATTTTATGGATTTCTATCCCGCCCCATCCTGAAATGCAGCTAGGAGCGGCTAACAGCAATAAAACAGTTAAAAACAATTAAAATACAAATATAAAATATACCAATAAAACAGGGCAGAGTCCAATAATAAATAAATACATCGGTGGGGGATTAAAAATCAC
>QEPC01012362.1:2491098-2508498 GCA_003113815.1 Sphenodon punctatus
CGCACCCCGAACCCTCTCACGACCTCCCCCAAGGGCTGCATATAGATGTTAAATAATAATGGAGACAAGATCGATCCCTGCGGAACGCCACACGGTAAGGCACGGGGGCTCGATGTTTCCTCCCCCAACACCACCCGCTGGCTCCTCCCCGAGAGGAATGAACGGAACCATTCGAGAACAGTCCCGTCCAGACCCCCCCGGTCACGCAGTCGTCTCAATAGCAGCCCATGGTCCACGGTGTCAAAAGCGTTCTTACGAACGCCCAGATTTGCTGTATGAGTCAGGAACCCAACCTGCAGACAACTCCCCCTGACCCACAAAACTCCCCCCTTTCTCCTTTGGTTTGGGGTTTTCTGGTTTGCTCTAAACCAGCGTAAGGGCAGTGTTTTACAAGGAAGTCCAGGCAGTTCCAGATGCCGCGGGACACGGCTCAGCCCTCAGTCTCTGGCAGCCTTGGCCGCGCCAGGTGCATCCGTGCGAACAAGATGGGAAGAGCCTGGCTTGCTTCCCCCTGGGCAGGAAGCCCTTTTGCTGGGTGAAACCTGATGCTGCAGGTGAATTGCTTCCCACGCGCTCTAGCCGAGGCGCTAATTCCAGGCGCCTCGACACCCCAGGGAGCTTGTCTGAAGGAATCCAATCTGCCTTGGCATCTCCTGGGGACAGGCTGCCAAGTGCCAAGGAGCCCTCCTGCCAGGGAACCAGCCTGGGATTTTCAGCCGCAGCTGCAAAGGGCAGCAAGAGAAGGCCAGGGGAGAACGCCAGGTCTTTCTAAAATGAATCCCGACCCTGGCAGCGCCCGCTGCCTTGCCCAGGGAAGGCCGGATTTGCTGGGGACACCGCACTCTGAAGAACCCAAAGGCGCATCGCTAGGTTGCAATGGGCTCTGGTGGAGAAGATGGAATGTCCCCCTCCCCAAGCCCTGTCCATGCTCCCAGCAGTAGGAGGGAGTATAAGGTTGCCATGTATGCAAATTTTTCCAGGACACACTTAGGCACCAATGCAGGCCCTGCAACATGTATTTTTCATAAGTGTCCTGATTTTTTTTTGCATAAATGGCAACCCTAAGCGAGTAGCCCCCCCCCCCAGGTTTGCAAGTCCTGATGCAGCAGCGTCCCCTGTCTCTGTTGCTGCTACACCCTTGGCAGAGTCCTCTGTGGGAGCTAGAACAATCCGAGGCCTCGGTCACCTACCTGGAGAGCATTGCCCATCGAATCGCCCGCAGTGCTTGTAAGAGTAGGGTCGGGACCTCTCATCTGGGTTCGGCCGGCTCTCGTTTCGTCTCCCTCGGCCCTTCCCCTGCTCCGATGCCCGTTGCGGCTCACACCCCACCTGCGGCCTCTGTTCAGCCGAGCTAGATGGGTTTGGTTTTAATCTTCCCTCCACCCCTATTCACAGCTGTGACTGCTCGTCCCTCTCCTCCAGCGCCCGGCGTCTTTCTGGTGCCAACGTGCCCAGCACTGGATGCCCTGTTCTGAGCACGGGGCTCCTGGGTAATCTCCCAAACCATCTGTAATAATAAGGGCAAGAATGTCCTCTTGGAGAGCCAGCATTGCCAGCACGCCGCAGCCCTGGGTGTGGGAGAAAGGGCTCCCTCCCGCTAGCTTAGCTAAAGGGCTTGCTCACCTGGTGTGAATTGGTGCAGCTCCGAAGATGTTCAGGAAGCTAGGTCAATTCACACCAAAGGTGGATTAGGCCTTCTATGACCTGAGGGAGCTATTTCACATCTCCCCCTCAGTCCCTAGAACTGATAATACATTAATATATATTTTTGTAGCAGCATCTGCCTTGTGTCTACTTACTGCACAATTTCCCCCTCCAGCCAGCAGAGGGTACACTAGTTCACTTATGTGGAGATTGGGGTGCTCTGTCCCCCTCTAGTGGTGGCAGTGAGCCACATAGAGGCTGTGGCGCTCTGTCCCCCTCTAGTAGTGGGGTGGGATAGACGGAGGCTGTGGCGCTCTGTCCCCCTCTAGTGGTGGTGGTGCTGTTGCATACAGAGGCTGTGGTGCTCTGTCCACCTCTAGTGGTGGTGGTGGGCTACACGGAGGCTGTGGCGCTCTGTCCCCCTCTAGTGGTGGTGATGGTGGGCTACACGGAGGCTGTGGCGCTCTGTCCCCCTCTAGTGGTGGGGTGGGATAGACGGAGGCTGTGGCGCTCTGTCCCCCTCTAGTGGTGGGGTGGGCTACATGGAGGCTGTGGCACTCCGAACACAAAAGTTCATGAATGCTCGAGTTAGGCGATCCAGGTCTTTTAGTTCAGACAGGTTCATGTTTTAAGAACCAACGGTCATTGGTTCCATTCCTTTCAACCCTAGGTAATCAATCACTACACCGATTTCCCCAGACATTGAGAAAATTGCCCCTATCTCAGAGCAGTTCAAGCTCAGAGGGCTTCCTCTGTGCCAACACCAGGGGCACATTACCCTGGTGAGAGATTGCAGCTCCTTCCTGAATCACTGCTCTCGCACCCCTTGTAGGAGATGCTGCTCCTTTGTCTATGGGCTCATCAGTCTGACCCCAGACACCCTGGTCACCAGCCAGGAGTCAGTGGGACCCATGATGCTGGCTAGGCTGGGATGTTTCACTGGTTAGGCCGTGGGAGGCAGGGCATGTGGATATGGCACATTTCAAACAGGGAGAGGGCCCCATTCTGGGTACTGCCTATTGCTGGAATGCCAGCTGTGGGCACTTCTGCCCCTTTGCAGCCTGATCGCTGGATGCCCCAGCAAGCCTGGCACTGTCCTATGCCTGCCTGGATTCCTGCTGCTTTGCATTCACATGGGTTTTGTCCTGGCCATGGGGTCCGAGATCTGAATGCCACCTCCGCTGCTTTCCCTGAGCACAAACGGCTTCACTGTTCCCTGACCCAGCTCTGTGGGTGCCTCTCCCTGGGAGCTCAGCACCGACCTCCTACAGTCCGTCCCAGGCGGGGGCAGCCGCTTCGAGGACCCAAGAGATACCAAGCTGGCCGCTTGGTAAGCGAGGAGCTAAGCTAGGAGTGCCCCAAGCCCCTCATCCCCAGCAAGTGAAGCCCCTAATGGACTGACCCCACCCCCCTGGGCTGGTCTGCTATAGGCTTCCTCTCCCCTGAGACATGGGAGGGTGGGTCTCATTCCTTGCTGCGTTGAACTTGCGTGCCACCATGAATGCACCAGGCAAAAAGTCGTCTGCCCTTGAGGCCTGGGACACTCTACCTGAGCACCACAGCTCGACTAGAAAGTGCAGCTTCCCCCCGGGTGGGGGGGCTGGATGCCCAAGCTGGGGGATCGGGAGGGCAGATGAACAGGGTGAGTATCCAGCGATGTGGGACGAGAAGACTCCAAGAATGCCCAGCATAGGGGAGGGCAGGAACGAAGGGTGAGCAAGTCTGCCTTTCCCCCTGACTGACTCCATTGTGGCTGCAACTTAGCGCTCTCATGCAAGCAATCCGGATGGAGCGAGCGAGCTAGCTGGGGTGGGGGGCAGGGAGGAGGTCTTGTGGTTCCAATATTGCCTGTTTCCTGTGGATTGCTGGGGGGGGGGGGGGGGGGGGGGGCGGGGGGTAACCATAAAGCATCTGGAGCAGAGGAAGGCTGGGTCAGCCCACGGGCACAGCTAGTAGCCGGGGATGGACACTCCCCCACAGTCTCCAATTGTTTCCGAGGTTGGAAACTTAAGGCCCAGTAGGGGCCAAATGCGGCCCATTCTACACGGCCCCTTTCTGGTTCCTGCATCCAGTTCCAGCTCCCAAATGCTGCCCAACTGAACTCGGGGCAAGCCTGGGTAGCCCAGGGATGAGGTTGTGAATCTGTACAAACGTACCTAGGTGGCAGCCCTACCCAGGAATGGACGTGAGGCCTTGTCTCCTCATCCAGCCCATATGCCCCCCTTCCCAGGCTGCTTGCTTCCCCAAGCCTTGCATAGCCAGTACAGCCCAGCCTTCTCACTCTCCACCTGGGTGGGCCCAATCCCCTGTCTCATCCCTCCTGCTCTGGGGTGCCGTGCCGAGCAAGCCAGCTCGAAAAGCCTGGAGCTCAGCGCCAGTGTGAGTTCCGGTTCAGCGCCCCCCTCCCGCAGCGCTCTAGGGCTAGGTCAGGCATTGGAATCCGTCTTTGGTTGCGTTCAGGCCTCATCGGACCATGACGTGCTACGGAAATTCCCTCGGCTCTCCTTAACTCCCTAGCCAGCCTCACCCACAACCTCGCCTCACACCTACCTGGCCATCCTGGGTGTGACCGTTGTAGGGTTACCATAAATATGCCCATTTTCCCAAGACACTTATGAAAAACACGTGTTGCAGGGCATGCATTTTTCATCAGTGTCCTTGGAAAACAGGCACCTTTGACAACCCGAGACATTTGTGATGGGGGGAAGCCAGACCCGTTCATCATCTCAGGAGGGAAAACTTGAATCTGAAGAATGGGGAACTTGAATCTGAAGGATGGGGAACCTCAATCTGAAGGATGGGGAACCTCAGGCCCAGGGACCAAATGTGGGGCCCCCGCAACTCGTTTTTAATGTGGCCCCTTCCCAGTTCCTGGAGCTAGTTCCTCCCCATTAAGCCCAGCTTTGGAATTTGAAGGGCCCAGGGTGAAAACCAAATGTGGGGCACCCATGGCTCCACCCCTTTAACTCTTTCCTGCAAGGCCCCAGTCCCCCACCCTAGGAGGTGAGGTGAGGAGGGGGCTGAGAGTTGCAGGCAGGGAGAAGGCTCTACAGAAATACAAGCCTGTCCCATATAAGGTTGCCATACGAGCAAATTTTTCCAGGACACTGTCACGAGATACTGGGCTACATGTAGACTACAAGTCTAACAAATATGTAAACGTAAAGGTAAAACTTAAACACGTATGTAAATGTAAAAGCTGGGAACTGAAAACTCACTTCATGTAATCATGTAATGTAAAAGCTGAGAGCTGGAAACTCACTTCATGTAATCATGTACTGTAAAATCTGAGAGCTGGAAACTCACTTCATGTAATCATGTAATGTAAAAGCTGAGAGCTGGAAACTCACTTCATGCAATGGAGAGAGACAAAGATATACCGAATATGTATTCAGGAAGGCTGGCGCCTCTACGGAAACCAGACAGACACCTTTTGAGTTGCAAATGAATCGTTTCCTGCCTAAGAAGCACAGAGCCCTCCGAGGCGGGAAAATCAAACAAAGAAGCTGATAAGATATAAAAGCTGGAAGAACTTTGCTAGAGACAATCGGAACTCATCCAACCTCTGCCTCAAGGAGCCTGCCAGCCAGCCTGCTGAAGAAATGGACTGAGAGAAGGAACTTTGCTTTCTGACACTTTAAGAACTGGTGCCCGGTCAGACTTTTCATCAAGGACCGTGACATGAACTGAACACTTTTGGACCTGGATAGGGAAAGATCTTAAATAGGGAATTACTGCAGTTCAGACTAGGAATGCATTATTTACTTTTGGTTTTAATTGCCACTCTGTGTTCAAACTATCTTTACTTATGTAATCAATAAAGTTCCTTATTTACTAAGAAGTGCTTGCTGTTGTCTGCATATTAGGAAACACAATCTGAGAAATTTGAGCCCTCAAGCTCTTGCGAACCCAGAGAGAGAAAGAGTCTATGAACAGGAAGTCTCTGGGAGAAAGGATTGTCCCCTTTGCAGGACTGAATCAGACAGAGAGAAAACTGGTTCAGGTGGGCTGCAAGTGAGGGAAATTGAGTCACCCAACCCAGAAAAGTGGGGTAGTGGACCCCAACCCCTGTGACAGACACTTATGAAAAATACATGTTGCAGGGCCTGCATTGGTGTCCTAGGTGCCAAGGCAGGCCCTGCAACATGTATTTTCAACAGTGTCCTGAAAAAAATTGCAATATGGCAACCCTAGTCCCGTAGCCCATCCCTGGGGCCTCGGGAGCGCTGCCTGGTCCTGAAGCTACCAGGGCTGGCCTCCCTGTGGGGCCCCCTCCAACCTCAGGGCCTGGGCCATGGGGCCTATTGGCCCAGTTCCTACCCCCAAGCACTGAAAGTCTGAGCTCATGAAAAGGGAGCAGAGATGAGGTCATGCCCACAAGGGCAGGGGACAGATCCGTGGTCCAGTCTGCACTGGCTGCCTAGAGCTTTCCAATCACAATTCAAGGTGTTGGGTTGGATCTTTAAAGCTCTAAACTGTCTGGGTTCCATATATCGGAAAGATCGTCTGTCCTACCGTGTCCCATTGCGGCCCCTACGGTCAGCCGGGGGGCGCCCTCTGTCACGGGTTGGAGTACCTGTAGTCCCGCGTTACATGTGTGTGACCCTATGTTCCTCCGTGACACCCTCCTGCATGTTCCGTCTGTTACCCTTGTCCGTGGGGCAGGAGGGGTGGGTGCAGGAGGGCATTCTGGGTTGCTGCCCCCATGTTGTGGAATTCCCTTCCCCAGGCGGTTCACTTGAGCCTGGGCATCTTCCGGAGGCGATGCAAAACTTTTTTAATATGAAAAAGCATTTGGCAGATGGGGCTCAATAGGGCTTGGTTGGGTTTCTGGGTAGGGCTGTAGGGGGAGGGGGGAGCTTGCCATGTATTTATGGTTTGTAGGCCCCCTGAGCCTTGTGGGAAAGGCTGTGTATCCACTGAAAAATAAAATAAATGATCTGAATCTTTCTCTGCCTCCGGGCACCCCTTTAGCATCCCCATCTACAACGTCCGTGCAGTCCTAAGCGCTTGTAATCATGTGCAAAGTGGTCCTGGGGAGGGGAAAGCTTCCCCGCCCCTGGGTTATACCCCGACGTCAGGTCAACGAGGTTTGATTGGGTCCCATGTGACCTGAACTGCGGGATGTTGCTCGCCACCCTGATGGGAATATGGGGCGTAGCTTCTGCACGGTCCGTCGTTCCTCTGAAAGCTGGCAATGACTCTCGTGCTACCTACCTTCTACAACAGCGCGAGGATAGTACATGCTGCCGCCTGATTCCTTGGTGCTGGGATTGCTCTCCCGGACCCTACAGGGGGCGGATCAGGGAGCAGAGTGGCACAGGGGGCAGTGTGGTGCGGGGAGAGCAGAGTGGCACAGGGGGCAGTGTGGTGCGGGGAGAGCAGAGTGGCACGGCAGTGGAGGAGCAGAGCACCTGGGGGGGACAGAGCAACTTGGTGTGGGGTGGCAGAGTGGCACAGGATGGCATGTAGGGTTGCCACCTATGCCAATGTTTAAGGAACACTTATGACAGATACATGTTGCAGGGCCTTAGGCACCAATTCAGGCCCTGCACTATGTATTTTTCATAACTGCTCCTTAAACATTGGCATAGGTGGCAACTCTAATGGCATGGGGGGGGAGTCCTCTCGGTGTCAGAGGCCAAAATGAAAGCAAGACCCTGCCCCCTGCATTGCAAGCTCAGGGGAACATGTCCTTATCCCCCTATTTCTAGTCTCCCTCCCTGAAGGCTTGATTTCAGTGCCAGGGGCAGTTTTGTTCCCTCTATCTCTGAGTGACCCCCAGTATCATATCCCCCCTGACAAAGCATGGGCACGGGAGCCAGCAGGTGGGCTCGCCAGGGCTGCGTGCAGAGCTGATGGTCTCCCCGGCCTTGGCTTGATGGGCCAGTTTCTATCTGCTACGAAGCAGCCCTGAGACGTGGGTCTCTGTGAACAGAATAGGGGTCAGTTTCCACAAGTGGAATGATTCATTCCAATGGGACACACGTCGATGCTGAGTGCTGGGGCTGACACTATTGGCTTAGAGGGTCATGCCTTTCATCTCTGCATCACTGTGATCCTGTTGCCTCTCCTACCGTGCCCTCCAGCAGCAGGGAGTTCCTCCGCTCAGTCGCTTGAGTCAACTCTTGATGTGCTTCCTTTTCAGCTCACCAAAGTCCCCTTCCCTGCTAGGTGTTGCCCGGCTGACGCGGCATAGGTGTGCCACGCGCTGTGTACATTTACTGCCCTATATACAATGTGTTGATTATCCTAATAGCAATGTCCCAAGAGGCAGTTCCCGGCTGGGCCGCTCCCATGGGGACCGGGCATGGATGCAGTGGGACAGTCTGTCAGCAGAGGGGAACTTTCCTGTGCTCACTCTCCAGGGAAGCTCCATCCCTGCCTCCTGAGCTCGCTCGCTGGGGAAGCTCAGTCCCCGTCAGCGCTGATGGGCCACCCCGAGGCTGCCTCTTCTGCAGGGCAACAGGGTGAGCGGAGCCTGGACTTGGGCCGAGGGAGCAAGGTCCTGCTGCGGAGATAAGGGATATGCAGGGAGCGGTGGTACAGACCCAGGTCTGGTAGACAAGCCTGGCTCAGCTACTGGCTTCCTGTGAGCCCCGTTGCCCTGCTGGTTCTCTGCTCCCTGCTGGCATTGGGGGGGACACAAACTGCAGGAGCAGCAGCCTGGGAGAGACCCTCAGCGAAGGCTTGAGAAGGGCCTGGAGGACAGGCAGCCAAGGTGCTGGCATGAACACGTGTCCATGCAGACACATAAACACTTAACGCTCCTGTACACATGCACTCACATGTGAGTGCGTGCACGCACTTTCCTATACACATGCACACACGTGAGCACACACATGCACAAACCACGTACATTCACATGCACTTTTACATACGAGTGCACACGTCCACAGACATCTCCATGCACACTTACACACACATCCCCATGTACATGCACACAAATGGCAGCATATACATACACGAACACACGTCGGTGCACACACATGCATGTTCCCATTCACACACACACACACGCACAGTGCTTTGTCCTCAGAGCCCTCTAGGGGGCACTGCTGGAATCCAGCCTGAGCCCTGGGATGGCAGAAACAGGAATTCCATGAGTGCCCAAGGAATATAAGCAGCGTGTGAGCTTTGAAAACCCAGGAGAGGCCCAGCTAATTGGCTCCTGTGCAGGAGAGCCGTAGGGGGACAGGGTCCATGCCCATCACAGTTCTCCCTAAGCCCCGTCTGCCCTGGTGGGGTGGGGGCTACTGGGACAGTGACGTGGCAAAGGTCAATTGCTTGGGTGTTTTTGTAGCCTTTCATTTTCAGTAGCAACTGTCTGTAACTCTGAACCAATTTTCCTTCTTTGCTTGAATTTCAGCTTAATTTCTTTTCTAAAGCTTCTTTTTACTTGGGATCAGGTGAGTGTGGCGTTTGCAGTGAACCTGGCTACAGGATTTCCAAGTGCTCCCCTGTCCGATATAGGATGTTGAACCCCCGCCCCCAAACTTCCTATAATTGGGGACGAATATCACAAATGACAGATGACCAAGCTGGGGGATAGCTAGGCTGGAAGGGACGCTGCTGTCGTAGAAGACGGTAATGCCTCCCAACCCCTGCTCCCAGCACCAGGGGACGCTGCGGCACCAGGGGGACGTGCGACTAGGCTGCCTGACCCTTTTATAGCTACACGCCTTGTGAATGTGGCTCGAGGCATTGGGATTAAACCCCCTCTCCCCCCCCCCAACACACCTTTTCCCCCCCAGAAGCCAGTAGAGAGAGCCTGGGTTGGGGGAGCAGTAGCCCGCAAGGACTACAGGTGGAGGGGAACTGTTTGGGGATCCCGTTGGCTGTCATCCATGGCAAACCCGAAAATCCGTCCCCCCCTCATTGCAGCCTCCTTCCCTGCCAGAGAGCTGCTCAATTTCACCAGGCTGGCGGCTTCCATGCCAGTCGGCCTGGGGGCAGGGTTCTCGCCAGCGACGATACCGGCAAGGAAGGGTTAACTTTGGCCCCGATTACAGCCTGAGCTGGCATCAGCGCCCCAGTGCACCCATGGGTCTGCGGGGGGGCTGTGGGGAGCTACGGGGGTCTGGCCACTGCGCCTCTAGGTGTTTACAAACAAAAAAGGCTGGGGGGTGGGGGGAGTGGCTGTTGAATGGCACAGCCGTGGAGGCGGAGTGCGTGGGGAGGGATTCTAACGGGCTGCTACCGCGGCAGCCGCCTCACACTCCCCCTGCCACGGGCCACGGGGAACGGTGGCCACCTGGGGTGATCTTTGCCCTGACACTCCCACAGGCCAAAATGGAAGTGTCGGGTCAAAGACGACGGAAGGCGGCCGAGCGCGCCGGCTGGGCTGGCCTCTGAAATTCTCGTGTCCCCGTGTGAGCTCTGCGGAACCCGGGCTCCCCGGCGCCTGCAGCCATTTCCGGTGGCTTGCAAAAGCCGTGTCCCGCCCCCCTGTCCACAGAGCCTCTGAGCAGCAGCCCCGTCTGCTGGGGTGGGTGGCTGTCCCGGTTCATGCAGGCAGGGGATGCCTGGGGCGCCTCGTTGCCACACTCTTTGGGCTTGTCCCGCATGGCGTGCTCTGGATTGCTCGGCAGTGCGCTGTGAGCAGGCACGGGTGGGGGCCGCGTGGCTCCTGGCAGCACGCATCCCCCCGGACCGGCTTCAGACGGGCAGTCGGGCGAGTGGTTCTGGGGTGGCCGTGTGGGGTAGCATCTCATTTAAAAACACCCTTTGTTATGCCCCCCACCCCCGCCCCAGTGCACTGTGCACCTGCTCCCCCTGCCCCTTCCTAGGGATACTCACATCCTGCATTCCTAGCCAAGCCCCAAGGCGTGGCATTTGGGCAGGCTCATTTGGTGGAATTTAAACAAGCAATGCTGCTTCTTTAGCACCAGGGGGCACACTGCTCTCACACCCAGTGTAGGGGAAGAGTAGGGGGGAATGTGCTAACCCCAGCTCCCCCTGCCCCCGCATCATAGACAGCCCCTTGGTGCGTGGGTGCCCCCTCAACCCCTACAGGGAGCAGAACTGACAGCCAGAACCACAGAGTGGGTTTTCTAGTTGTTTTTAATAAATACATCCTCTTCGATAATGAATCCGTCTGCTCAGGTGGGGGCGAGGGCGGGCCCCTGCTCCAGGAACCATAAATTACACAACAAACCAGACAAGAGAACAAGCAAAGATTGGGGGGGGGAGGGGGGGAGGGTATTTACATTATGTACAGACCAAGCTAAAAGGTGCCCTCGGCTCCTGCCAAGGGGCTCAGCCGGGCAGGGAGCAGGCTGCGGGCACAGTCTCACTGCCCCCATAAGACATGAGGGGCTCGAGATCAGAGTCACTGGTGAGGGCAGTGCCCCACCCCCAGAGTCCTAAGGTACGTTATCGTTGTGCCCAAGCGATTGCCCCGTGCCCAGGATGCCAGGCTGTGCCATCCCTGCCCCTCCATAACCCCCAGCTGGCTGGGGCAGTTCTAAGCACGGTGAGCCGCAGCTCCTGGGCTCATGCCAGGGGAGTGGGCAGGAGGGTGCGGGGCTCTCAGCGGGATGGCGGAAGCCGAAGGCAGACCCTGTCACTTACAGATGAGTCTAGGGCGGCACTGCCCCAGCCGGAGCCAGCACTGCAGTCTGGGGACATGCCCGTCTCCGCGGACCGGCTAGTGGCTCAGGGAATCCTTGGCGTCAGCTTGGAGCTTCTCATGGGCTTCATCGGGCGGCACGTCAGGGGCTGCAGAGCAAAGCCAGAGAGGGGTCAGCCAGAACCAGGGTGGGGCAGGGGAAGCTACCCCAGAGCCTGCGGGCAAGAGGAGGGTGTGCCAGGCCGAGCCGGAGGCACGTGCCAGGGAAGCGGCCGAGACGGAGGGGGCAGAATGCACTCCTGAACTAGGCCCATCTTCCTGGGGGCACAAGGCCTGACGCCTTCCGGGACTCACCCCTGAGCTCCGACGGGCACCGCCCACGCCCTCCGGGCACCCCTGCCGCGCCCACTCACCTCGGCACTTGGCGCAGCAGCGATTCTCTCTCCTGCCGTCCCCGGAGCAGGAAGCCGGGGAACATTCTTGGCGCCGGCAGTGAGTCTCGCCGGACTGGAGAGGGAAGGGGGAGAGTTACATGGGGGGCAGCCCTAGGGATAGAGCTCGTTAGCTTGGCTCTGTGGGTCGAACTAGCGTTGCCACCTCGGCGCATTTTTAAGGAACACTTCTGAAAAATACATGTTGCAGGGCCTGCCCTGGTGCCGAAGTGCTCTTTAACAATGTGCATTAGCGGCCACCCTAGAGAACCCTTGTGCCCCCCGCACATTAGTGCCCCCCTAGTCCCGGCGCCGTTTGCCAAGGAGAGGCGCCCGCCCCGTCTCAGTGCCCGCCACTCACCACACACCAGCAGGTGATGCATTTCATCTCCCCGAAGGGGGGCACCGTGGGGTGCCAGCTGTCGTTGTTCATGTACCAGTGTCGCCCAAAGCGGCAGGCCCGGGGCCCGTCGGCCTGCATCATGTCCGAGAGCTCGGGGGGGCTCTTCTCTGGGGCTGTGGGGAGCAGAGAGCAGTGAGCCGAGTCCTCCCCACCACAGCAAAGAGCAGAGGGGTCTTGCTCTGAAAAAGGTCCCGCTGAGCAGGGAGCTTTTCCTAGAGCCTGGCTCCTCCTGCTGGCACGTTCTGGAATAGCCATCGCAGCAGGGGAGCGTCCTTGCTTGGCAGGACCGGAGTCCAGGGAAAAAAGCAACACACACGCCCCCCCTCTCAGCTCCTGTCTCCTACTGTGGCGCGGTCCCTCTGGGCGCGAGAGCTCTGCTCATGGGGCCTGGCTGCGAGTAGGTACACTTCCTGTGCACCAGGCTGCTGCACGCTGCGAGAGGATACTGGGTGGCTGGGCCTCTGCACTGGCAGCCTGGCACACGTGGCTCACCTGGGGCTGGAGACTAGAGGGGAGGTTGGCACACGTGTCTCACCTGGGGTTGGAGACTAGAGGGGAGGTTGGCACACGTGGCTCACCTGGGGCTGGAGACTAGAGGGGAGGTTGGCACACGTGGCTCACCTGGGGTTGGAGACTAGAGGGGAGGTTGGCGCACGTGGCTCACCTGGGGCTGGAGACTAGAGGGGAGGTTGGCACACGTGGCTCACCTGGGGTTGGAGACTAGAGGGGAGGTTGGCGCACGTGGCTCACCTGGGGTTGGAGACTAGAGGGGAGGTTGGCACACGTGGCTCACCTGGGGCTGGAGACTAGAGGGGAGGTTGGCGCACGTGGCTCACCTGGGGTTGGAGACTAGAGGGGAGGTTGGCACACGTGGCTCACCTGGGGCTGGAGACTAGAGGGGAGGTTGGCGCACGTGGCTCACCTGGGGTTGGAGACTAGAGGGGAGGTTGGCACACGTGGCTCACCTGGGGCTGGAGACTAGAGGGGAGGTTGGCACACGTGGCTCACCTGGGGCTGGAGACTAGAGGGGAGGTTGGCACACGTGGCTCACCTGGGGCTGGAGACTAGAGGGGAGGTTGGCACACGTGGCTCACCTGGGGCTGGAGACTAGAGGGGAGGTTGGCACACGTGGCTCACCTGGGGCTGGAGACTAGAGGGGAGGTTGGCACACGTGGCTCACCTGGGGCTGGAGACTAGAGGGGAGGTTGGCACACGTGGCTCACCTGGGGCTGGAGACTAGAGGGGAGGTTGGCACACGTGGCTCACCTGGGGCTGGAGACTAGAGGGGAGGTTGGCACACGTGGCTCACCTGGGGCTGGAGACTAGAGGGGAGGTTGGCACACGTGGCTCACCTGGGGCTGGAGACTAGAGGGGAGGTTGGCACACGTGGCTCACCTGGGGCTGGAGACTAGAGGGGAGGTTGGCACACGTGGCTCACCTGGGGCTGGAGACTAGAGGGGAGGTTGGCACACGTGGCTCACCTGGGGCTGGAGACTAGAGGGGAGGTTGGCACACGTGGCTCACCTGGGGCTGGAGACTAGAGGGGAGGTTGGCAGACGTGGCTCACCTGGGCACTGTTTGCAGCAGTCGGAGGGGCTGGCGCGGACAGGGTTGCTACAGGTCAGGCGTGGACACTGCACCTTCTCACAGTGCACCTCCCCGGTGGCTCCCTACCAGGACAGCAGACAAGGGGGGACAGGGTTAGAGGGCACATTCTGGGTAGGGAGCCCTCATCCCGGCCTTGGAGAAGGGCAGAATTGGGGCCTCCTTCCTCCCCTCCCCCCCGGCCGCCCAGTGAGGAGCAGCCTTTGTAGCAGCTCCCCACCCCAGGGCTCCAGCGATCCGCATGGGTCACACACTTCTCCCAGGGAGGCTCCCTCTGGCACCCAGGCCATGGGACCAGGATCCCCCCAGCCCAGGGGTACCGTGACCAGGCTCCCAATAGGTCCCCCCCCTCTACCTTGCAGGTGCAGATGGCACACTTGATCAGGCCAAAGGGGGGCACCACAGGGTGCCAACGCGTGCCGGCTCCTCGCCACGTCCTGTCGCCATCAAAATAGCAGCCTAGGTGGGAGAAGGGAAGAGGGTCAGCGAGTGCATCCCAGAGGCCAGGCAGGGGCCAGAGAGCCTGTCCTGGGGGTCGGGCAGGAACTGATGGGGGGCGGGAAGAGCTCGTCCTGGGAGCTGGTGAGAAGGAGGCCAGAGAGCCCACCCTGGGAGTCAGGCGGGAGAGGGGGCAATGGCACAGACGGGGCCTTTGCAAACCCTGGGGCATGTGGTTCCATCCCGCCCCTGCTAGGCTCGGGGCGAGGATTTTTGCTGCACTAGGCGCCCCTGTTCCCACCCTCACCCACCCAGCCGTAGAGCGTATTGGCGGCGGTGCAGGAGAGGTGATGGGGGCGGGGAGGCGTCCCCTTCAATGTGCCACCCTAGGTGCCCCCTCCCGCCCGATCCAGCGCAGTTTAGTGGCCCCGGCAGCAGGATGGGGGGCAGGGGAGGTGGCGGTGGAAGCTGCATCTGGGGGTGGAGCCACCTAGGGGGCCCCTCTCCCACCCCCAATCCCACGTGGCAGGAACATCTAGGGCAGCCCGCTGAAGGGGGCACTCCTCCTGCCCCCAGCCAGAGCAGAGCATAGCGATGGGGCAGCTGGATTGGGGGCAGGAGCCTTCGACTTGCCGTCCTCGGTGGCTGCCTGTGGTGCCTCTAGGGTAGCGTCGGCCCCGTCCCCTGTCATAGCCCAGGCCTGTCACCCTCCCCCCTGCCCCATTCAGCACTCACCCTCACTGCTGTCCCGGGCCTTCTCCATCCTCTGTCCCTCCTGGGCTTCCTTCTCTGTTCAAGCAGCAAGCAGGGACAATGAGAGACGGGCATTGGGCAGGGCCCCTTGGGGCACAGCCATTTGGAGTGTTCCCAGGGGGAGTGGGGTAGCACAGAGGCCTCCAGTCCTTCCCTGCTCGCTCCCCCAATCCCCACCCCATGCGTCAGAGCGCTCTGGCTTCCTGGCCTGCCCCCCACCCCCTCTACACCCCCAATCCTCCCCACGGCCCTGACTCCGGCGCTGGTACCTTCGCACACGGGGCAGCAGCGATCTTCCAAGCGCACTGGCTGGGTGCAGTTGAGGGGCTGGCACAGGATGGGGTCGCAGATGACCGTGCGCTTCTGCAGAGGGAAGGAAGGAGGAAAGAGACAATGGAGGGGTGGGGGGTGTCGCTTGCCTGACAAGCTGCATTGAGCCCTGGGGCGGAGGGGCAGAGGCACTGGCGGGAGGTCAAGGCCCTGCAGGCCCCAGCTCCCCGGGGCAGAAGCAGGCAGTCAGCCCCTAATCCCCACTGTGGGGCAGGCACTCCTATACCCATAGCTAGGCTCAGCCCGGGGGGCACTGGGCGCAGCACTGGCATGTCAGGCCTGGGTCACAGAGCAGCTGAGTTCTGGGCAGAACATTTTGGGCCAGCATCCTTCCTCCCCCTTCCCCAAGCAGGGGAGCCCCCCACCTAGGGTTGCCAGCTATGCACATTTTTAAGGGACACTTATGAAAAATACATGTTACAGGGCCTGCAACATGTATTTTTCATAAGTGTTTTTGCATAGGCGACAACCCTACCCCCACCCCACCCCAGCACCCTCAAAAAATGAGAGAATGAAGGGATTCCCTCCAGACCCACACCTGGGGCCCTGCCTCTAGAGTGGCAGAAGGGGAACGAGTCCAAGGGGGCAGCTGGGGGGTGAGGGAGGCGGGTGATGGGGGAGAGGGGGTTTGGAGTACAGGATTCTTGGACTGGCTGGGAAAGCTGGGGGTGATTTGGGTGTCGGCTGCTGGGGGGTAGATGCCAGCGACCCCCCTTCCCCATTCCCCCCCGGCTGCCTTCCACCTGAACATCTATTTGCAACGGCTTGATGCATGCAGATTTATGCAAACAACCAGCCTGGCTAGACTGGCTCCAAGTCCTCAGGCAGGCGGAGCCAGCTTGTTGCTCTACCCTATAGGCACACACCTGGCAACTGCAGAGGGAACACTTCTTGTCATAGTCGGGGGCCCAGCGGGATCCGTGTGCTCGGTGCTGCCCCTCAAAGAAGCAGGAGCTGGGGTCCTTCTTCAGTTGATCAGGGTCCCTGGGCTTGGGTTCATCAGGGAGATTGTCCTCAGGGGCTAGCCGGAAGCCCCCAGCCTCACACTGGTTGGGGATGTGCACCTGCAGGGAGTGGGGGCGAGAGGTGGGATGGGGGCAAGGCAGGGAGTGGGGCAGGTGAAGCCAAAGGTGCTGAGAGGCAGCCGCCCAGATAGACCTGGAGGTGTTCTGCAGACTCCCACCCTGCCCTGCTGCCCCATCAGTGCCATCCACCCAGTGTTGATGCCACCTCTCTCTCCTGCATTCAATACCTCTGTACCCAAGAATTGGAGGGTGGCAAATGTAACACCAATATATTTTTTTAAAGTCTCCACAAGTGACCCTTGAAACCACAGACCGGTAAGCCTGACATCAGTACTAGGCACATTGGCCATTGTAAAGGATAGAAATATTAGGCATATTGGCAAAGGTGACATGATGCGGAAGAGCCAATGTATTTTTTGTATCAGAAAGTCATGCCTCCCTAATCTACTGGAATTCTTTGAGAGCATCAACAAGCATGTGGATAAGGGTGATGCAGTCAATATAGCGTATCTGGATTTTCAGAATGCACTTGACAAGGTCCTTCATCAAAGATTTTTGAGATAATGAAGTCATTATACGACAAGAGGAGGGGTCCTCTCAGTAACTGGCTAAAAGACAGGAAACAAAAAGTAGGAATAAATGGTCAGTTTTCAGAATGGAGGGAAGTAAATAGCAGAGTGCTCCAGGGCTATGATATAGCAAGCATGGGTTCATGTCCCAATTATTCCCAACCCCACCCCCTCTGAAGGGCAAAGGGGCGGGATCTCAGTGATGGGGGCAGCATGCTCCTAGCAGGTCCCCCTCCTTTGGAGCAACAGCAACCTCTGCAGGTAGAAAGTTTTCAGAGTGAGTGTGACGGGGGCCAGCACTCCACCCACTCAGAAAACTTATTTCTTGGCGAGGGCCTTTGTAAGCAGCCTGAACGCCGTTAGAAAATGTTCAGAGTTGGCGGGGGGAGCAGAGTAAACAGATGGCAAAGAACTACAGAAGGATCTTGTGTGACTGGGAGATTGGGCAATAAAATGGCGGATGAATTCAACGCTGCCCCATGCAAAATGAACCACGTAGGAAAAAATAATAAGAACATAAGGACAAAAGAAGTGCCATACTGGGTCAGACCAATGGTCCATCTAGCCCAGCATCCTGTCTCCGACAGTGACCAATCACAGTGGTTTGGGAGAAGCACCCAACAGGTCACAA
>QEPC01012362.1:2511820-2529637 GCA_003113815.1 Sphenodon punctatus
CGGCTGCCTGTCATGGCAGGGGGCGAGGCGCCCGCCGCAACAAACTGGGCCCACAGTCTGGGCCCACAGTCTGGCCCCGCAAGCCATCCAGGTGGGCCAGAGGAGACCAAACCTGGCCGGGGCGTCTGCTTTTACGCCCGCCCAGCCCAGCGTGGGGGGTCGCTGTGGCAGCTACGGCTGCCTGTCATGGCAGGGGGCGAGGCGCCCGCCGCAATGTGGGGGTGGAGCCAGCCAGCCGTGCGTCGCTCCCCGCACACACCCCGTAGCCAGGCAAGAGATAACCCTCCCCCGCCCCCGGGTGGGATGACAACCGCCCGGGACATCCGTTAACACCCAATGCGCGAATAGGAGACTGCCCAACAACGCGAGAACCCTCTCTTTGTCCCCCCCTTCACCTCATTGCCATAGAAACCCTTCAGCAGGCGCCGGTGCTCCTGGCTGCTGTCGTCGACCTCGCCCAGCTCAGCAAAGCCGTGCAGGTGGGCACTGATGGTGCCATCGTCTGCCCTGCCCAGCCCTGCCACCACGATCTCATAGTGCAGGTGACAGTGTTCATCCAGCGAGATCCAGGCATGTCCGGCCGAGCCGGTACGTACGGGGGGAGCCACGAACTGGCCAGCCAGGGGGACGGGCAGCTCTGCGTGGGAGGGGAGAGGAGTAAGGGATATAAAAGGGACCCAAAAGGTCATCTAGGTCCAGCCCCCCTGCAGCAATGAAGGATTCACCAGACCCAAACTGCCGGCACAGAAAAACCCACCCACAAGAAACAAAGCCAAGCATCAAAATCTAGCACAAGTAGAAATTGGGAGTGACCAGCGCACACTGAGGCCTGGAACAACAGGGAACAAGCTTATGAAAAAAACCACACAAAAACGCAAGCGTCTCACCCCTGCGGCAGAGGAAGGCAAAGAAACTTTGGAGTCAACTGCCAGTCTGACCCGGGGTGGGGGGGGAGTTCCTTCCCAAACCCAAATATAATAATAACAATAATAATTATTATTCTAGTTATAGAGTTCCCCTGCCCCCATGAGCATTGTTCTTGCGAAGCATAAAAGTCCATTTCAAAACCATTTTAAAGTAGTGAATCCCCTAAAAAGGACCAGAAGCATAAAATAAGTCTTCAGGTGCTTTTTAAAGGGGAGGAAGGAGGAACTGTCTAAGACCAACATCTGGGCATGAATTCCACACAGAGGGGCCCCCCCAGAGAAAAGGCCGGATTGCCCGCTGACTTAAGGTGGGCTCCCCAAACAGCGGTATCTGAACACAGAGAACGGTCAGGGCGAGGTTTCGGGAACAGGTCTTGAATCTAGCCAGGGCCTCTACCCTTCAGGGCCTAAGAAACAGCAGCTCAAACTTAAATTCAATTCCCTGGGGACGGACTACGGTGATCTGTCAGCCCCTGAGCAGGACTCGCCGCCAGTCAGGTACGGTACCAGACACACCATGATAATACCAGAACACTCCCTCAGCCCCGACTCTGGTTGCGTACATCTTTGATACTTCAGGAAGAAAGGAAAAACAAACTAACCCCCGATACATTGGGAGCTGGGATAAAAGTAAATAAAAGATTTCTTCCGGTAGCATTGGAGAGAAAACGCCTCACAAGCTGTGTGTCGTAACTGCGTCCGTTTCGGAATTTGTGAGAGGCGAGCTGCTCTGGAGTGGGGAACCCGTTCTCTCAGACTCGCCCTGGGGCGTGGAAGCAGGCCGTGACAGGGGCGGCCCCCCCAGCTCGACACCGCAGAAGCTGGGAAGATGCACCCTCCACCCCCATCATTTGAAGTTCCTGCAGTGCCCAGTGCCCCCAGAGACTGGCACAGAGGGCAGGCACGGGCTCCGGGGCTGGCCTAGCTCTTCAGGGAGGGGTACCTTGGTATCGCGCCAGAAGGCCGCTGTACAGCAAGGAATTGATCTGCCCGCGCAGCTCGCCCTCCTCGAAGTCCTTGGTGGCGACGTTGAGGAAGAGTTCGTTCTGCAGCAGCATGTGAGCCTCGCGGGCGCTTGCCTGCTCCCATGTCCCGCTGGCCTGGACGACATGAGGGGGGACAAACACATGGGGTTTGGGGTGGGGGGGTCTAGTCAGTGGTGCCTGTGGCAAAATGCCACTTGCCTAGACGGGCACTGGCTAAGACAGCCACTGATATGGACAAAGACCCCCTGCCTGCACTCAAGGCAGGATCAACCCAGCGTTAGGCCTCTAATCGAACACATGGTAAGGACCCCACATTCCTGAAATTCCTAAGGCATGTGCTAATGCCAGCAGGAAGCCGAAACCTGATTGGCCCGGACTGGCCAGGGGGAATTTACCTTTGACCAGGTGACCCGCCCGAGCGAATCACAGGCGGGGGGCGGAGGAGTGAACTTTTCCAAACGGGGTACCATTCCCCAAACGGGACTTGCTTTGCTCAAAGGGTTATCAACTCCTAATTCTATGCGTTTACTCCTTTTTATATGTACCAGTAAAGTCTAAGTTTTCTTTTTACCCTACTGTGTGTGTGTGTTATTGGCTGAGCATTATATGTCTCCTTTGGCCAGGAAGCCTGGCCAAGCTACTGTGGAGGGAGAAACTCCCTATTTGGCCAGAAGCCAGCAGCTTTGGTACCAAGGGAAGCCTTCCTTGGGTGACTCAGGGGTTTGGCCTCCAACGCAAGGAGGAAACCCCGGGAAAGAGTGCCGGGAACAGGGAGTGCTCTTGGGAAGCTGGGAGGCTTATACCTTTCGGGGTTCACATTTCCTGAGTGGTGTGAACGCCCTCGGGGGAGACACTCGGGTGGTGGCAGCGGAATATCAAGGTATTTTGGGGGGTTTGCCAGCTGTGGGAACCCCTGGTCAGAGATTTGGAGAAACAGTGAGGTGGGTGGCTCAGCGGTATAGCGCCCCCTACTGGCGTTTTGCCACAGTGCCCACACCCAAGGGCTTCCCTGCTTCTACCAGCAGCAAGGGAGAGAGAGATCCCCAGTTGTGGGGGCCTGGGATTGCCAGGGCACAGGAGCAGTAACTGGGAGAACAGGGAGAAAGATGGTTGATTTTCTGATTGAGAACCCAACAGGGGGATGGCTCCATTCTGGGGAAGGGGCTGTCTCAAGCTGTGCTGGACATGGCTATGAGCAGAGCCCCCGAGATTCTGCCAAATTATTTTCCAAATTCTGCAACTAGGAAACCCAATTTCCGCGAGTGGCGTAAATTAGACCAATGGACGGTGCACATATTAAAATGCAAATGAGAATCCCATTACAGCAACAAAATGGCTGACACACCTCTCATTGGGGGCAAGGGGGCTCTTCTCTACACTGGGTGCAGGGGGCACGGGTGTGCATGGGTGGATAAAGGGCTGCTCCCCTGCAGCAGCTGTGGCAGGAGGTTCTGTAGCCCAGAATATATACCAGCAGCTCACAGTGCCAGCATCCCCATTGGCTAGTTTATAGTAGAGCCAACACCCTATTGGTTAGCTCACAATAGTGCCAGCACTTCCATTGGCTGATTGCTGTGCTCCTCACTCCGACCATACGTCCGCAATTTCTGTGAGATGCCGAATTCCGCAAAGTTGTTTGTGACCCTGACAGGGAAGCCCACTGGTGGCCCCGGCTTACGGGGTGGCCTGCAGGGGAGGGGATGGGGTGTCCAGCTGGTCCTCTGTCCTATTCCCAGTCCCCAGAGCACTCACCAGCCCGTCCCTGTAGCTGGGCGTCATGTCGTGCAGGATGTTGCGTTTGTTTTTGCGGCGGGGCTTGGTCTCCAGGGTGACGCCAATGACCTCGCTGCCCGTTCCTTCTATCTGGACCTGCGAGGAGAGAGCAGCGATGGGTCTCTGCCCGGCTCCCAGTAGCAGGGGAGTTTCGTGGGCTGTGGGGAAGGCAAAGGGCAACGCAACACCTCAGCCCTATTCCAGGGGTCCAGGGAATGACAGGGGCTGTCGGCAATGACAGCGAGTCCCACTCACGCCAAGCAATGCACTCAGTGTCCTGCCCCCACCCCAGCATTCACCTTCGCTGAGAAGCCAGGCCAGCAGACCCATTCCACAGGGAGGACAAGGTCGAATCATGAGCAGAACCCAGGAGTCCTGGTTTCCATTCCTCCCTGCGCTGACCAGTACATACCCCTCCCCTCCCAGAGCTGGGAAGAGAACCCAGGAGGCTCCTTGCCCCAACCACTAGATGCCCCTACCCATCCAGTACTGGGAAGAGAATCTAGGACTGCTGGCTTCCAGCTCATGCTGTACTAACCACTAGTCACCTCTACTAGCCAAGAATCTAGGAGTCTTGGCTCCCTGGCCTCCATGCTCGAACGACTAGACAGCCCTGCCTTTCCAGAGCTGGGTAGAGAACCAGGAGTCCTGGCTCTCCGTTCTCCCTGCTCTAGCCCGTAGACGCCCCTACCTATCCAGAGCTAGGAAGAGAACCCACGAGTCCTGGCTCCTAGCCCCTGTACTGATTCACAGGTTGCCAACCAGAGGCCACAGCAATTGGGCAGCTGTGAAAGAACATTGGGAGGGAATGTGTTCAATGGGAGAGGAGGAGCTGGCAGTCCTTGTGCTAGATGTGGCTTTGACTCCAGAACATACTCCTACCCTCACCCCTGCCCCAATGTGCACAATCATCACCCCTTGCCACTCTGCTGGGCACACGCAGCCCCTGCCCCACCTGGTATTCCAACGTCCCATTCTCGTGCAGGGTGAGCTTGGCGGAGCCCACGGCCCCCGTCTGCGTTGGCATGAGGGCGTCTCCCCCGCACAGCACACTCTGGATGGCTGGGAGCAAAAGACAACAAAGCAGGGGCTGTGTGGGGTACCGTGCCAATGCAACCCACCTGCCCAGTCCCCTCCCCACTGGGCAGTGCCAGGCCTGGACTGCCCAACACAAACACCTCTGCTCCGGGGCCTGGCTCCAAGCCCCACAGTAGCGCAGCCAGGAAGTGGGCTCCTCCAGAGGACCTCTGGCGTACCTGAGAGGGGAGCCCTCTTTGCCGGCCTGCACTCAACATGAGCCTGGCCCCCCAGCCCACCCCTTCCAGGACTCGCCGCTGCAGCACTCACTGTCGCAGCTCTTCCTGGCCGTGATGTAGCCTGCAATCTGGCGCCGGTGCCTGCCCTCCGTCTCCACGGCGATTCTCAGCTGTCCCTGGGCCAGCCAGAGCATCTCCTGGCTGGACAGGCCCATCAGGACCTCAGCAAAGTCAGGCTCCTGCAGGGCGAGGGAAGCCGTCACTTGGAGTGAGGGGGAACAGGGAGGGAAGAGAGAGGGCCAAGATGGAGACTTACCTGCAACGTGACGTTAGCCCGGACCTCCTGCAGCACCCGTCTCTGGTGCAGGATCTGCACCCTCAAGGGAACCCAGGGGGATTCTGGGACAGGAGAGAAAAGCATTGAGCATATGCTGCTCTATCAACCCCCTGACAACCAGTGCCCCCGATTCTCAACATATCATCCCTCCACAGCCCCGTTCACACTACACCAGCCCCTAGGCAGTCTGTCAGTCACCCATCCCCCTTCCCTACAGCAGCAGCCCCACACTGAGCCCCCCCCACCCCGACATCCCATGGGCACTGGTCACTCACTCTGCATCCCCCCACCCATGGGTGCCCTGCCACCCAGTGCCAGCGTAGGAGCACCAACACCAAGCACACTAGCCTGGGACTTCAGAACATGCCCCTGCCCTGCGATGCCAACTGGACCCTGGCATCTCCCACCTCCATACCGGGGCCCTCGAACCTTCCAGGGAGCTGGAATGGGTTGTCACAGGGGCCTTGG
Organism: Sphenodon punctatus; assembly: GCA_003113815.1. Taxonomy (NCBI): domain Eukaryota; kingdom Metazoa; phylum Chordata; class Lepidosauria; order Sphenodontia; family Sphenodontidae; genus Sphenodon; species Sphenodon punctatus. The sequence continues at coordinate 2,517,567 of QEPC01012362.1, forward strand.
GCAGCAAGAGAAAAGCCCAGGGAGGGGGAGAAAGGAGCCCTGCCTGGTGCTCATCTGTCTCCTGGATGCCCCCTCACGCCCCTACTTACCGTTGTCAGCTGTCTCCAACAGCCCCTTGGACATAAGGATGAAATGCAGGTTATTCCCGGTGTCGCTCAGAGTCAGCATGGCAATGCCCCCGGTGCCCGGGTGGGTGGGGTCCACAGAGGTGAGGATGGCACTGAAAGTTTCTGGGATGGAGAGGGCATGAAGCAGTCAGGCGTGTGACCTCCAGCCAGGCCCCTTGGGGGCACACAACCAGGAACGCCCGGCGTGTGCCCTATGGGTGGGTACTGGCTGTTGTGGAAGCACCAGAGCAGGCACGGAGCCCGAGGCGGGGAGGTCGGGGCTGTTACCGGCGAAGAGGGCATGGTGCTTGATGAGTTTGCCGTGGATCTCGCCCGCTGGATGAGCCTTGGTGACCAGGGAGACCTGCAGCTGTTCAGCCTTCAGCAGCCGGATGGAGGCTTTGGGTAAGTTCCGCCACATGCCACAGATCTGCCAGGGCAAGGGGGCAGTGCCAGGCATTAGTCATGCCCAGGAGGAGAGGGCAACCACTCCCCAATAACCCACGATCCCTGCTGAGCCCATGATCCAGAGTGCCAGGGGAGGTGCAGCGGGCAATAGGGCAAGACCAGAAACACCAGAGGCTGTGCTGAGCACAGGAGCATTACAATTAGGGCTGCCACCTATGCACCTTTTTAAGGAATACTTATGAAGAATGCATGTTGCAGGGCCTGCATTGGCACCTGCCAAAGCAGGCCCTGCAACATGTATTTTTCATAAGCATTCCTTTAAAAGGTGCATAGGTGGCAACCCTAATCACAACGCTGTGGGGGGCCTGGGCTGAGATCTCAATGACGGGCCTTCTAAGGAGAGGGGCGTTACCAGGGGAGGCAGGGAATGGGCAAGTTGTTGCCATGGGGTCAGTGAGAGGGGCATTACCAGGGGAGGTGGGGTGTGGGAGTTGCTGTGACAGGAAAGAAATTCTCAGAGTGGGTGGGGGTGGAGTGCTGGTCCTGCTCCCTCCCCCACCCACTCTGAAAATTTCCTTTCAGTTGTCAGGTTGCTTGCAAAGTGCCCCCTGCCCCAAAGTCCTGGGCTCAGGCGACCCCCCCTTCAGACCATGGTAGCATGGCAGGGGCCAAAGGGAGTGCCCAGGAAGCTCCCAGTTGGCGTGCCTGCAGTTTGACCTTCCTCGCTTCCCCACCCCCACCATGATGCCAGTCACCAGCCCCACTCCTTCACCTCTCCCCCCTCTCCCGCTCACCATGTGGCCCTGCGGGGAGACGCCCTTCTGCACGGGGTGTTCAAAAAGGATGGTCCCATCGGGTTCAGTGAAACGCACGCGGCTTGGTCGGCCCAGCCTGCGCAGGGGGGGAACCAGAGTGAGTGACCTGAATTACACTGGCTTCATCTGCAGCCCAGCAAGCCCTCCCAACTCCCTCTCGATGCCTTGCATAGCCTCAAGAGCTAGGAGCCTGCACAAGCACGGCCTCCCCGAGCCACTGCCAGAGCCTCCGCCAGGCTGGGATTGCAGGAGACGCAATGTCAGGGGGATGGGCACTACAGAAGCCCTCTTGCCCTGGAGCTGGGGGCAAGAGTAGGGTACAACAGAAACAAGAACCTGAATGGTCAGTCCCAGGAGACTGGGGGCTGCCGATGCCAAGGTGGTGATTGGTTGGAGCACAGTGAGGAGACATTGGCTCTAGCCGATGGATACATGGGTGTCATGGGGACATGGGGGCAACACACCCATTTGGGGGGAGATAACACACCCATTTGGGGGAAGATGACACACATTTTGAGGATACGTGTAATGTAATATAAAGGGTTAACAGACTGTAAGCTCAGTTGGAGCGATATATTGGAACCTGTTGCCAGACCGGGGGGAGAGATTCCCTTTGATATAACAAGTGGGCAGTTTATTGCCAAGCAACGGCCAGGTCAGCCCTGCCACCTGATTAGAAGGACAATAGCAGCAGGAGACAGGAAGTCTCTGAAGCCCCTGCGAGGGGGAGAAAGAGATACAGGATCTCTAGAGACAAAAACTTTCTTCCATCTTGGACTTGAAGGAGAGAACAGCTCAGCAGAAGAGCTGCTACAAACATGAACTAAAAGCTTTCCTATTCTCTAAAAGACTTGGGCCCGGCTTGGACATCAAAGCCGCGAAATACGCTGATGAACTTGACCTGAACCACAGGGTAAGGGGACAGTTAGGGAATCTCAGTATATCTTAGAATGCATGGACTTTATGTTTGATTTATTGACTTGCACTATCTGATCAACAGCCTTGTACTTGTATGTACTCAATATATGTTTATAACCAAGCCTAGCGTGCTTGTGTCTTTATTTGGTCTTGGCAGGTTCACTTGGGGGTACTCCTATCTAGGTGAGAGCCTAGACGGACCTTTTTCATATAAGACAACCCCACTGCAAGGTCTTCCAAGCTACAGGTGGCCAGAGAACGCTCTCTGCGTTACGGCTGGGCTGGGAGATCAAGGGGAGGCTTGGCTAGGGGTGCGGACCTCTGAAAGCTCCCTGATTGCAGGGAAGGTTTTCTGATCACGTGGGGACCCAGGCGGGCACAGGCAACTGGGTTGCGGCTGGCCTGGTGGGCATACGGGGGGACAGCCTCTGAAGGGAGTGAGGGCCCCCAACCCCGGTGACAATGGGGAACTCCTAGATCGGGGTGGGGGAACCTCAGGCCCGGGGGCCAAATGCGGCCCATGGCTAGTTTTTATTTGGCCCCTTACCAATTCCTGGATCTGGCCCTTGGATCCAGTCTCTGCCCTCGAGCACTGAAGGAGCTCAAAGGAAGGGAGCAGAGATGAGGGCCTGCACGCAAGGACAGGGGACAGATCCATGATCTGGACCCTCCTATTCCTGAGCGCCCCCATTAAGCACCCCCCGCATTCCCAACTTCTCTGCAGTCCCGCCCCCTCCCTGTCCCCTTCCCCCTTCTAGGATCCATCCACCAAAGGGCGCCTCAAACTCCGTTGGAAGGTTTGTTTGAGTGCCACCTAGTGGCTGCAGCGGGGAAAGAAAAGGAGGGCGCTGATCCAGGGTGTTTTCAAACGTGACGGCGGCACGGTTTAGCCTGCTTTAGCGCAGGTTAAACCGGGGGCTGCCAGATGTTAGCACAGGCTGGCCCCCGACCGTGGAGGGGGCTAGCCGTGGTCGAGAGCTGGTCGCCGGACTCGGTGTAAAGCCGGCTTTCACGTTTGAAAGCCCGCTTTACTTGGCCCCAGTCCAAAGTGGCAGGGGGGGCCAGGCGCCATGGCAACCATCGTCGGCCACCATGGCTGCCCGTCGGCCAGGGGGAGTGGGCCGCTATATGTAGCGCAAGGGCAGGGCCAGGTGGACAGATGTCTGTACATCTCCCCGCCCCCTCCCTAATGCCGTCACATTAGTTCGGTGACCAGGCCTGATCCTGACAGGGGTGATGATTTCCACCACCGCCTGGGTCAGACTGTGAGGGAGGCAGGAGCCATCACCTCTGAAAGCACCTTTAGTCCCTGGCTTGTCTGTCCCGCAGTGACCCCAGTCCCGCCACCTACCCAGGATCCTCCCCTGCCTCACCCAGCTCCTTCCCCCGCACTGCTTGGCTGGCCTCCATGCAGTTGCCTCCAATGGGCTCTGGGCAGGGTCACCCAAAGCAGAGCCATAATTGGAAATGGTGACTGCAGTCTCCTTGGGGGCAGAGTCCTTCAAAGCTCCCTCCTTGGCCCGCAAAACGCAGGATGCCTCGCCAGAGCTATAAATAATCCCAAGCTTTGGGGCTGCTTTGGAGACACGGCTTGGTTTTGAAATTAGTCACCGCTCGGCTATGCAAAGCCCTGGAAAAAAGGCGGGGTGTGTGTGTGGTGTGTGTTGGACACAGCTCTCTCCTGGAGCAGACTGCAGCCAGAGGAAGATTAATTGCCGGTCCCCAGCCCGACCCAAAGCAGCAAGACTGGACCCCCAGCCCGGAGGCAGCTGGGCCTGCACACGTGTGCCTTTGGAGCTACTGGATACGTTCCCTTTCTCCCCAATTTGTTTTTAATCAAAACGTCGAACGAAAGAATGTTCCTGCCTGAGCCGGCCAGCCGCTCTGGAATCCCAGGCAGGAATCACCGGAGCTGCTCAGCTGTTCCGTAACGATAGCAGAGAAATACCAGCCTCCCATTAGCCCAAGCTCCAGCCCCCGAGAGACGGGACAGGGGCAGCCGAGCGTTTAGGCCCTGGGACAATCGCCTAATTGCAGCGTCCCAACCACACCTGCCCAGGACCCCACAGCAGAGTGACTGGGACTTTCCCCGCTGTCTGGCCCCAAAACTTCACCCAGGCCCGCATACGGGTCAGCTGTAGCTGGCCAGGATGGGGAGCTTCAGTCAGGGGTAGGGCCAGGGAACGGATACCGAATGGGCATGTGCTGGGCTGGCTGTCCTCGCTCCTCTACCCAGGGGCAGGCCTAGAATAGGGGCGGCTGCACAAGCCTAGGGGGCTAAGCTAACAACTATTTTGCTGGAGGCCCAGCCCAGACTAGCCCAGCAAAACAAGTGGGGATGTGTGTGTGTTAACAACCCCGACGCCTTTGCTAATATTATACTTTCCTCCGGCTTCGTGGCGCAGCTGTAGTGTGCTTACCGCGGCCTCATAGGCCAGCAGTGCAGGAGCTACTGGGGTAAGTGGTGCATAGGGTTGCAAGGCGCCAATGCAGGCCCTGCAACATGTATTTCTTATAAGTGTTCCTTAAACATCTCCGGTGCAGACCCATTTCAAGAAGCCAGAGCAGCCCAGTGCTTCTCTCCCTGGGGTGGGGAGAGGGGTGGGTGTGTCTCCTCCGGGCGAGGGGCAGCAGAGGGGTGGGTGTGTCTCCTCCAGGGCGAGGCCGTTTCCCTGGGGCTGTGTGTTGGCGCCGGTGGGATGGAACTCACCTCTCGTAGTTGATGGAGAAGAGCAGGTAGGAGCGCACCAAGGTGAACCGGCCTTTCGCCACCGCGCTGGACATGGGCACCCAGGGCTCCGAGCCGCCCGTCAGCAAGGCCACGAAGTCTGCGGGAGGGGAGGAAAGGAGGTCGGCTCCGTTACCCGGCGCCAGGTGGGAACAGGGAGCGAGCTTTGCGTACAGGACAGCACCCCAGAAGAAGGGAGGGCGCTGGACAGTACGGTGGCCACCTAGGCCAATTTTTAAAGAACACTTATAAAAAATACATGCACAAAAATTGGCCTGGGTGGCAACCCTAACCGGCACAGCCTCGGCTGCCCTCATGCCCATCTCACTGAGGCCGGGCCGGCCCCACTGCCAGGCTGAGACAGATCCTTCTAGAACAGGGACACTCGCACCACGAGGCTGGAACCACGGCAGGAGGCTCTTCAGGTTACGAATCTACGCCTGGCCCAGGTGGCTGCTCCTAGCCAAGCCGGGGTGGGGTGGGGGGGCAGTGGCGTAACTTTATGGGGGACGCTGACCCATCCCCGTGACTCTGGCACCGCATCGGGAGAAAATCTGTGGAGAGACGTATGCCCCACATCCGCCACTCTAACGGTGCCCATGCATAGGGGAGAGCATGGCTTTGCTGTCTTTAGCTGCGTCCTGCTCCTCGCAGCGCCTCCACCATTAGAGGTTTGACCCCTCTCTCCCCCAACACCCATCTGCTCCTAGCACTCAGCAGTTGTGTGGCATTTGAAGCCACAGTGCCCCCGTAGCAGAGGCTGCTGGGAAATGGGGGTCCATGGCGGAGGCCTTTGGTTGCCCCCGATTGCTGATGCAGCTGCCAGGTCAGTCCCTTTCCAGATCATACAGCCCCCCCCGCCCGCCCCTCCCTATCCCATGGCCAGGGGTTACCTGTGCGGCTCTCGTCCCGGGCCAGGCCCTCCGAGCTGAGGTAGGAGCGATCGTTGTAACTCTTGTGCAGGTCATCGTCCTTATCCTGGAAGGACTCGAAACTGTCGAAGAGCGGCTGGGGGCTTTTCTCCGGGACGCTGGGGGAGGCTGACGGGGAGACAAGGAGGAGGCTTTGCAAGGATCCCGCAGAGGTTCAGCATCAGCCCTCCTGACCCCCAGCCTTCCCCACCTCCGCCCCCAATCACTTTTCCATGCACAGCTCTGCAGGTGACTAAGGAGCTTGTCGGGAAGCCCAGGCAGCAACTCCCCCACAGTAGAAACACAGACATTACCCAGTTGCTGAGTCCCTCAGGAAGCCTTGGGGAGAGAACCCAGCCCCTTTGGGCTCCATCCTGCCACCTGTCCTTAAGCATTCCTCTAGCGCTGTCTCTGGATATTCAAATATGTTCCCCTCCCAGCCTACAGTTCCCGTCTAAAAACCTACCTCTTCCCTCCCACTCTCCCTTTCCCCTCGCTCCCATAGAGTCCGTGTTTATTGTCATTATCATTATTATTTTAGACTTAGACCCTGCCCCCGCCCTATCCCACCCCCCCAAATGATGGCGTACAATCATTTTAAACAACAGCATCATCACATAAATTACCTATAAAATAAACCCCACCCCTCTCCATTCCCAGTAATCCCATCTCTCCCACTCCCCCAGCTCTCACTTGGAGTCCCTCTCCCAGCCTAGGGACCCTGCCCCCCTTTACATTAATGAGAAAACAATACAGATAAAACAAACATAGGAAAAATCACCCTCCCCCCCGCCTCAAAATCTCCTCTCCAAAAAGAACAGAAATTCCACCCACTTCCCTCTGTCTCTCACCTGGAGGAGTCCCCACCTGCCTTCACAGGCCAAGCTCGCTCCCTCTGGCAGGGTGTTTTGAAACGAGCAAGGCTGGGGTGGGGTGGGGGTGTCCGTGACCGCTGAGTGGCAGTTATGGGGCACCCACTAAGCTGGCGTGCGTGGGGATGGATTCTAACAGGCGGCTCCCAGTAGCGGCTACCGCAGGCCATGGGAGAGGGGGAAGCGCACTGGGCTGGCCTTTCAAGTTGACCTGTCCCGGGCATGAGCGCTAGGGAACTGGGTTCCCCAGTCCCTGTGACTTGCAAAGGCCATGTCCAGCCACCCACAGTGCCTCTGAGCGGCAGACCGGTCTGGTGGCATGGGTAGCCACCCCAGTTCATACGGGCAGGGGATGCGTGGGTGCCTGGTGTTGCCACACACTTTTTTGGCTTGCCAGATTTCTTGGTAGTGTGTCGTGAGTGGCCATGAGCCTCTCCTCTTCTCTCTTCACTGGCTCCCCCTTCCTGAACGTATCCTCTTTAACTCTTGGTATTCACGTTCAAAACACTCCACGACCAAGCTCCCCCTTACCTCTCGGACCTAATCTCCCTACGCACTCCTGCACGCGCTCTCCGCTCTTCCTCTGTTCCCTCACTCACTCTCCCTCATTTCTCCTGCTCCCCTAACCGCCTTCGACCCTTCTCCCTCGATGCCCCCCATGCCTGGAACTCCCTCCCTGCCCACATCCGCCTTGCCCCCTCCCTCCGCTCCTTCAAATCCCTCCTCAAGACCCACTTTTTCCTCGCCGCCTTTCCCAATGTCTGCTAGTCGTTCCCCATATACTTACTGTCTGCCCTCCTCTGCAGACTGCTGCCACCAACCTGATTGTAACCAAGCCAAGCACACGCACCTGAGACTTCGCATCCGCTTGAATGTTTGTTTGNCCATATACTTACTGTCTGCCCTCCTCTGCAGACTGCTGCCACCAACCTGATTGTAACCAAGCCAAGCACACGCACCTGAGGCTTTGCATCCGCCTGAATGTTTGTTTGTCTTCTCCCCTGTCTCTCCCACTGTCCCCTCTCCCTGTCTCCCCCTCCTTGTTTTTTAGATTGTAAACTGCAAACTCCCGATGTACTGTAACCAAGCCAAGAACGTGTACCTGAGTTCCCACATCCTCATGAATGTCACATCCCTTGTCTCTCCCTCTGTCCCCCTTCCCTGTCTCCCCTCCCCCTGTCTTTAGATTGTGAGCTCTCGGGCAGGGACCGTGTCTATCTTGTTCTCTGTAAAGCACCAGGTACATCGCTGGTGCTATATAAATGCTTATAATAATAAGCCACAGGCAGGGACTGTGTCCATTTCTATGTTCTGTACGGCGCCAAGTACATGACTGGTGGTATATAAATGCTAATAATAATAATAATGCTGCTTGGCTCATGGGAGCGTGCATCCCCCCGCTCCACATTCAGATGGGCGGTCGGATGTGTAGCTCCTGGGTGGCCCTGTGGGGTAGCATCTCATTTGAAAACACCAGAGGGGCCATGGCCGTACAACATCCCCAGCCTATTCTCACCCATTCCCGCCCCCATCTCTCACCCAGGAGAACCCACACCATCCTATCTCCCTCCTTCCTCCCCTGTGTATCCTCTACCTCGTGTCCCCCATAAAAACATTACAAGCTAAAAACTAAATGCCGGTTTCTGACTGTCTTCCCCTCCCCCTCTCAACGTCATGGATGGATCCTTGTCTCTCCTGATGTGCCCCTCCCCTTTGTCACCCTCCCCTGTTCCCATCTAGATGGTAAACTCTTACAATCAGGGACCTATCTCTTATCACAACTGTTCAGTGCTAGGCACATATTATTCATTATTATTATTATTATTATTTATTATGGTTTATTTATAATAAAATTTGTAATAAAATTTATATGCCGCCCCCTCCTGCTAAAAGCATCTCGGGGCGGCTAACAACATATTAAAACAATTTAAACCAACAACAGTACAATTTAAAACACTATTACAGCACAATATAAAAATACAATATACCTCCCCCTAACCCCCCCCCCTCAGGAAAAGCACGGCGGAACAGCCAGATCTTACACTGTCTACAGAAAGAGGGGAGGTCGGTAATCAGGCGGACCTCCAATGGGAGGGAGTTCCACAGCCGCGCCGCAGCCACAGAGAACGCCCCCTGCAAGGTCGACACCCGAGAAACCCGGGGGACCTCGAGGAGGGCGCCCCCGGCCGACCGCAGGGGCCGATCCAGGACCCGGGGAGTGAGGCAGCCAGTGCAGAGAGCGAAGCACCGGTGTAATATGCTCGCATCGGCCTGTCCCCGTTAGGAGACGGGCCGCCGCATTCTGCATCAGCTGCAGCCTCTAAACCAGCACCAAGGGTAGCCCCACGGAGAGTGCGTTGCAGTAGTCCAATCTCGAGGAAATAAAAGCATGGATGATCGTGGACAATCGTGGCTAGGTCGGCGTCTGAGACATACGGCCAAAGCCAACACACCAGGTGTAATTGGCGAAACGCCCCTTTCGCCACAGCTGCCACCTGGGCATCCAGGCAGAGCTGTGGGTCCAGGAGCACCCCCAGACCTGAGATACCAGGGCAGGACGGATCCATCAATGATGGGGGCCAGCACTCCCCCAGCCTTCCCCATGACTATCACCTCCGTCTTGTTGGGCTTTAATCTCAGACGGCTCACCCTCATCCAATCCCCCACAGCTGCCAAGCACCGGGGAAGCACTGAGACTGCCAGGCCTGAGTCGGATGGAAATGAGAGATAAGGCTGGATGTCATCAGCATAGCATACTGATGACACCGTAGGCCAAACTCCCTAACAACCTCCCCCAAAGGCTGCATGTACACACTGAACAAGAGAGGGGACAAGATGGAACCCTGCGGGACTCCACACGTGAGGCCCCGGGGCGAGGGGGAGGAGATGAAGAATCACCCAGGACCGCACTCTGGGCTCTCCCAGCCAGGAAGGAGCGGAACCACTCAAGAACGGTCCCACCAATCCCTGCCCGGTCCCGCAGCCGAGTCACCAACAGCTCATGGTCAACGGTATCAAATGCTGCCGAGAGATTATTGTCATTAATTATGGTTATTGTTATTAATATCAGGGACTCATGTGCACTGTTTCCCAATTGACAGGACGGAGAGACGGATAAAGCAATGCTAAAGGAGATTAGACAGGCTACTAGAGTCGGCAACATAATAATATTGGGTGACTTCAGTATTGATTGGGGGAATGTTTCCTCGGGGCGGGACGTGGAGGTCAAGTTTCTGGATGCCCTAAATGACTTCTTCCTAGAACAGCTGGTTCTGGAACCAACAAGAGGAGGAGCTATTCCAGATCTAGTCCTGAGTGGCACGCAGGACCTGGTGCAAGGAGTAACTGTGGTGGAGCCACTCTAGGCAATAGCGATCATAATATGATCACATTTGACATAATTTCTGTAGGGAGAAAGATAAAGAAAAGTACAGCAGTAGCATTTAACTTTAGAAAGGGAGACTATGACAAAATGAGGAAACTAATTAAAAAGAAACTATAAAGCCCAGTTGCAAGGGCTACAAGTTTGCAAGAGGCGTGGAGGCTGTTTAAAAGCACCCTTCTGGAAGCCCAGATTAAATGCATCCCGCAAGTTAAAAAAGGAAGCAGGAAGACCAAACATCTTCCACTGTGGTTAAATGGGGAGGTGAAGGAGGCTATTAGAGCCAAAAAGGCATCGTTTAAGAAATGGAAGGCTATTCCCAATGAAAATAATATGAAAGAGCATAAGCACTGGCAACGTAAATGGAAAGTGTTACTAAGGCAGGCCAAGAGAGATTTTGAAGGGAGTCTTGCTAAAGAGGCAAAAACAAGAAACAATAACTTTTTCAAATACATCAGAAGCAAGAACATCAGACTCCCTGCTAGGGAGTCAGTTGGGCCATTAAATGACAAGGGAGTATAAGGGGCGCTCACGGAGAATAAGGACATTGCAGAGAAGCTGAATGAGTTCTTTGCATCGGTCTTCACTGTGGAGGATTTTGGAGCGGTACCCACGCCGGATCCTTGCTTTGTGGGCGAGGAATTGGAAGAACTGTTACAAATCAATGTGACGTTGGAGGATGTTCTAGGGCAAATTGACAAACTGAACACTAACAAATCGCCAGGGCCAGATGGCATTCACCCCAGAGTTCTGAAGGAACTCAAATATGAAATCACAGACCTTGTCATGGGGAAAAGGGGGCAACACACTTATTTGGGGTAATGGGACACAGAAATTGGGGTACTGGGGGTAAATTTGGCTACTAACAAGGACAGCTAAAGAGAAACATGAGAAGATTGTGAGCCTTACCACCCTGCTGAACTGGTTTGGCAGGGTGGGGGGACAAACAAAACCATTATCAGGCAGAACGAGCATTTTGTTGCCAAGGTAATACCCAAATGGGATCTGCAACGAGCTCAGAATAACAAAAGGACGAGGAAGGGGGAAGTGACCCAACCTGCAAAGGAGTGAAGACACAGGATCTATACACTCTCTCTTCCAGCTTGACCAGCAACGAGTAAGCAGCTAGCAGGAGAGACTGCACAACCATGAACTAGAGACTTTCCAATTCACTGAAAGAACTGAGCCCAGCCTCAACACCCAGGCCAAGAAGCACTGAGCCAATCTGGACTGAGCCTCAGAGTAAAAGGACAGTTAGGGAACTTCAGTGTATTTTAGAATGCGTTGGTTTTATATTTGATTTATTGACTTGCACTATCTGATCAACAGCCTTATACGCGTATGTACTAAATATATGTTTTATAACCAAGCCTAGTGTGCTTGTGTGTTTATTCGGCCTTGGGGGGTTCACTAAGGGGGTACCCTATCTAGGTGAGAGCCTACACGGACCTTTTTCATATAAGACAACCCCACTGGGAAGTCTTCCAAGCTACGGGTGGCCAGAGAAGGTTCGCTGAGTTACGGCTGGGCTGGGAGAACAAGGGGAGGCGTTTCTGGGGGTGCGGACCTCCGAAAGCTCCCTGATTGAGGCAAGGGTTTCTGATCACGTGGGAACCCATGTGAGCACAGGCAACTGGGTTACGGCTGGCCTGGTGGGCATTTGGGGGACAGCCTATAGAGAAAGGTGGATGCCGATCCCAGTGACAGACCTACTGGTAGTCATTTGTAACCTGTCACTAAAATCTGGCACTGTACCCAAGGACTGGAGGGTGGCAAATGTAACCCCGATATTTAAAAAGGGATCCAGAGGCGATCCTGGAAACTACAGACCAGTAAGCTTGATGTCTGTGCCGGGCAAAATGGTGGAAACCATCATTAAGGACAGAATTACAGGGCATGTTGACAAACATGGCTTAATGAGGAAGAGTCA
>QEPC01012362.1:2545348-2591930 GCA_003113815.1 Sphenodon punctatus
TGCGTGTGTGCAGTGTGTGTGTATGTATATGCAATGTGTGTACAATGTGTGTGTAGATAGTGTATGTATGTGTGCATGCGTGTGTGCAATGTGTGTGTATGTATATGCAATGTGTGTACAATGTGTGTGTAGATAGTGTATGTATGTGTGCGTGCGTGTGCACAAAGGCACTGACTCTCGCCATGGCCTGGACATAGAAAAAACAACAAACCACACAAAACTGCCCAGCAGAATAACACACAGCACAGAGGCTGCTTCGCCGTTACAGGTGAGTTAGAGGAGGTTTCATTCTAACCAACCCAGCCTGGTGAGCAAATACAGCGAAGTTGGAAAGAACAGACAGGTTGATATTTTGGAACAGCCAAACCATTTTGTCACGTTCCTCTAGAAACAGAACCTTTGGGAAAAGGGGATAGTGTGCACATGCATGTGTGTGTGCAATGTGTGTGTATGCGTTCACAATGTCTGTGTATGTACATGTGTGTGCACGCGTGTGTGTGCAATGTGTGTGTGTATGTATGTGTAAGCAATGTGTGTATGTGCACAGTGTGGGTGTGTATGTGCAGTGTGGTTCACCATGTGTGGTAGGGACCCAGGTTCCCAGTGCCTTGCCCAGCAGACCCCCAACACACCTGCAAGACCCTCATAATAATACCAGCAGCTTCCCCCTCACCTCACCCCACCAAAGGGGCCAGCTGCCCCCAGCCGGAGCGCCCCCCCCCAGAAGTGCCTAGTCCCTTGCTCACCCCTCACGCAGGCCTCCCGGCCTGGTTGCCGTAGTGGCACCTTGACATTCTAGCTGCCTCCACATCTGGATCCAGCTGCTGCTTCCCATCCCTCCTCCCCCTTGAGCCAGCAGCCCAGTGTTTGAGACAGGCAGGCGTTCAGGGACTGAGACCAGCCCCCAACCCCCCTGGCAGCCTCTCTCCTCAGGCTGTAGTGATGCTGGCAGAGAGAGCTCTCTCTGTGTGTGTGTGTGTGTGTGTGTGTGTGTGTTGGAAGCTGCCCCTGGGTTTGATGCTGTGGAATGAGTCCAGGGGAAGGAATCTGGTGTCTGTAAAAAAAAAACAACCCAAAAAACATCTGGAAAAGTCACACCCCCCCTGGAATTCCTGAACACCTGGATGGGGGGTTTGAGATGGAGGGAAGGGAATAACCTATACTGGAGCCGCTGTCCCCATCCCCAAAAATGCACCCGAGCCCTTCCCCCCAAAGCTCTGCCCTGATGGATACGGGAGATGCCCCCAAAACGCAGGGTCCTACCCCACCCCAGGCTGGCTCTTCCTTTCAGCAGCGCCCCCCTCCCGCTAACTCGTCTTGCAGGAAGCAGTCTGCCTCGCGCCCTCCCCAAGCGATTGGCGGGGCGGGGTAAGGCGTTGCCCCGGCCCGGCCCCGCCCCGCAGGGCACGGCTTTACCTCGCCTCCCCAGTCTCTTGCACATCTCTAGAAGGCCGCGATCCACCAACCGCGCCCTTACTCCGGAGTAGCTAGCTTCCATCCTCCCGGCTACTCCGGAGCGGGCGGGGGAGGGGGTCTCGTCTCTCTCACTCACCGGCTCGCAGGAGCAGACCACGCAGTGCATCACGCCGAAGGGCTCGCCCAGGTCTGGGTGCCAGGTGTCCTCCAGCGCGTAGAAGCGGCCTCCGAAGGAGCAGCCTGCAAGGGAAGCAGCACCATCCTGAGTGCCCGGTCGCCTCCAGCTCTCCCTGCCCAGACCAGCCCCCTTCATTCCCGAGCTACTCCACAGTCCCGGGGCACACAGCCCCCGCATAGCCTCCGGTTCCGGGACACCCCGCTTACCTCCCATCGGTTCCCCAGCTCCCGGCCTCCCTGCACGCTCATTCACACAGGCTGCTCCATCCCCGCTCCCCCCAGCCTCTGCCACCTTAGCTCCTCCAGCCTCCCCGAGCCTGTGCCCTCCTCCTGCCCCAAGTACCCCCCGCCCTGTGCCACCCTGCACATCCCCCACCCCCACCCCAACATTCCTCTCACCCTGCCCCCCCGCCCTGTGCCACCCTACACATCCCCAACCCCAACATTCCTCTCACCCTGCCCCCCAGCCCTGTGCCACCCTACACATCCCCCACCTGCCCCAACGTTCCTCTCACCCTGCCCCCCCCCCCCTTGCCCCCCTCCCAACCCCCCCCCCCACCCNGGGGTAGGTGCGGGGCGCTATGGGGAGACGGGTCGGGTGGGGGTAGGTGCGGGGCGCTATGGGGAGACGGGTCGGGTGGGGGTAGGTGCGGGGCGCTATGGGGAGACGGGTCGGGTGGGGGTAGGTGCGGGGCGCTATGGGGAGACGGGTCGGGTGGGGGTAGGTGCGGGGCGCTATGGGGAGACGGGTCGGGTGGGGGTAGGTGCGGGGCGCTATGGGGAGACGGGTCGGGTGGGGGTAGGTGCGGGGCGCTATGGGGAGACGGGTCGGGTGGGGGTAGGTGCGGGGCGCTATGGGGAGACGGGTCGGGTGGGGGTAGGTGCGGGGCGCTATGGGGAGACGGGTCGGGTGGGGGTAGGTGCGGGGCGCTATGGGGAGACGGGTCGGGTGGGGGTAGGTGCGGGGCGCTATGGGGAGACGGGTCGGGTGGGGGTAGGTGCGGGGCGCTATGGGGAGACGGGTCGGGTGGGGGTAGGTGCGGGGCGCTATGGGGAGACGGGTCGGGTGGGGGTAGGTGCGGGGCGCTATGGGGAGACGGGTCGGGTGGGGGTAGGTGCGGGGCGCTATGGGGAGACGGGTCGGGTGGGGGTAGGTGCGGGGCGCTATGGGGAGACGGGTCGGGTGGGGGTAGGTGCGGGGCGCTATGGGGAGACGGGTCGGGTGGGGGTAGGTGCGGGGCGCTATGGGGAGACGGGTCGGGTGGGGGTAGGTGCGGGGCGCTATGGGGAGACGGGTCGGGTGGGGGTAGGTGCGGGGCGCTATGGGGAGACGGGTCGGGTGGGGGTAGGTGCGGGGCGCTATGGGGAGACGGGTCGGGTGGGGGTAGGTGCGGGGCGCTATGGGGAGACGGGTCGGGTGGGGGTAGGTGCGGGGCGCTATGGGGAGACGGGTCGGGTGGGGGTAGGTGCGGGGCGCTATGGGGAGACGGGTCGGGTGGGGGTAGGTGCGGGGCGCTATGGGGAGACGGGTCGGGTGGGGGTAGGTGCGGGGCGCTATGGGGAGACGGGTCGGGTGGGGGTAGGTGCGGGGCGCTATGGGGAGACGGGTCGGGTGGGGGTAGGTGCGGGGCGCTATGGGGAGACGGGTCGGGTGGGGGTAGGTGCGGGGCGCTATGGGGAGACGGGTCGGGTGGGGGTAGGTGCGGGGCGCTATGGGGAGACGGGTCGGGTGGGGGTAGGTGCGGGGCGCTATGGGGAGACGGGTCGGGTGGGGGTAGGTGCGGGGCGCTATGGGGAGACGGGTCGGGTGGGGGTAGGTGCGGGGCGCTATGGGGAGACGGGTCGGGTGGGGGTAGGTGCGGGGCGCTATGGGGAGACGGGTCGGGTGGGGGTAGGTGCGGGGCGCTATGGGGAGACGGGTCGGGTGGGGGTAGGTGCGGGGCGCTATGGGGAGACGGGTCGGGTGGGGGTAGGTGCGGGGCGCTATGGGGAGACGGGTCGGGTGGGGGTAGGTGCGGGGCGCTATGGGGAGACGGGTCGGGTGGGGGTAGGTGCGGGGCGCTATGGGGAGACGGGTCGGGTGGGGGTAGGTGCGGGGCGCTATGGGGAGACGGGTCGGGTGGGGGTAGGTGCGGGGCGCTATGGGGAGACGGGTCGGGTGGGGGTAGGTGCGGGGCGCTATGGGGAGACGGGTCGGGTGGGGGTAGGTGCGGGGCGCTATGGGGAGACGGGTCGGGTGGGGGTAGGTGCGGGGCGCTATGGGGAGACGGGTCGGGTGGGGGTAGGTGCGGGGCGCTATGGGGAGACGGGTCGGGTGGGGGTAGGTGCGGGGCGCTATGGGGAGACGGGTCGGGTGGGGGTAGGTGCGGGGCGCTATGGGGAGACGGGTCGGGTGGGGGTAGGTGCGGGGCGCTATGGGGAGACGGGTCGGGTGGGGGTAGGTGCGGGGCGCTATGGGGAGACGGGTCGGGTGGGGGTAGGTGCGGGGCGCTATGGGGAGACGGGTCGGGTGGGGGTAGGTGCGGGGCGCTATGGGGAGACGGGTCGGGTGGGGGTAGGTGCGGGGCGCTATGGGGAGACGGGTCGGGTGGGGGTAGGTGCGGGGCGCTATGGGGAGACGGGTCGGGTGGGGGTAGGTGCGGGGCGCTATGGGGAGACGGGTCGGGTGGGGGTAGGTGCGGGGCGCTATGGGGAGACGGGTCGGGTGGGGGTAGGTGCGGGGCGCTATGGGGAGACGGGTCGGGTGGGGGTAGGTGCGGGGCGCTATGGGGAGACGGGTCGGGTGGGGGTAGGTGCGGGGCGCTATGGGGAGACGGGTCGGGTGGGGGTAGGTGCGGGGCGCTATGGGGAGACGGGTCGGGTGGGGGTAGGTGCGGGGCGCTATGGGGAGACGGGTCGGGTGGGGGTAGGTGCGGGGCGCTATGGGGAGACGGGTCGGGTGGGGGTAGGTGCGGGGCGCTATGGGGAGACGGGTCGGGTGGGGGTAGGTGCGGGGCGCTATGGGGAGACGGGTCGGGTGGGGGTAGGTGCGGGGCGCTATGGGGAGACGGGTCGGGTGGGGGTAGGTGCGGGGCGCTATGGGGAGACGGGTCGGGTGGGGGTAGGTGCGGGGCGCTATGGGGAGACGGGTCGGGTGGGGGTAGGTGCGGGGCGCTATGGGGAGACGGGTCGGGTGGGGGTAGGTGCGGGGCGCTATGGGGAGACGGGTCGGGTGGGGGTAGGTGCGGGGCGCTATGGGGAGACGGGTCGGGTGGGGGTAGGTGCGGGGCGCTATGGGGAGACGGGTCGGGTGGGGGTAGGTGCGGGGCGCTATGGGGAGACGGGTCGGGTGGGGGTAGGTGCGGGGCGCTATGGGGAGACGGGTCGGGTGGGGGTAGGTGCGGGGCGCTATGGGGAGACGGGTCGGGTGGGGGTAGGTGCGGGGCGCTATGGGGAGACGGGTCGGGTGGGGGTAGGTGCGGGGCGCTATGGGGAGACGGGTCGGGTGGGGGTAGGTGCGGGGCGCTATGGGGAGACGGGTCGGGTGGGGGTAGGTGCGGGGCGCTATGGGGAGACGGGTCGGGTGGGGGTAGGTGCGGGGCGCTATGGGGAGACGGGTCGGGTGGGGGTAGGTGCGGGGCGCTATGGGGAGACGGGTCGGGTGGGGGTAGGTGCGGGGCGCTATGGGGAGACGGGTCGGGTGGGGGTAGGTGCGGGGCGCTATGGGGAGACGGGTCGGGTGGGGGTAGGTGCGGGGCGCTATGGGGAGACGGGTCGGGTGGGGGTAGGTGCGGGGCGCTATGGGGAGACGGGTCGGGTGGGGGTAGGTGCGGGGCGCTATGGGGAGACGGGTCGGGTGGGGGTAGGTGCGGGGCGCTATGGGGAGACGGGTCGGGTGGGGGTAGGTGCGGGGCGCTATGGGGAGACGGGTCGGGTGGGGGTAGGTGCGGGGCGCTATGGGGAGACGGGTCGGGTGGGGGTAGGTGCGGGGCGCTATGGGGAGACGGGTCGGGTGGGGGTAGGTGCGGGGCGCTATGGGGAGACGGGTCGGGTGGGGGTAGGTGCGGGGCGCTATGGGGAGACGGGTCGGGTGGGGGTAGGTGCGGGGCGCTATGGGGAGACGGGTCGGGTGGGGGTAGGTGCGGGGCGCTATGGGGAGACGGGTCGGGTGGGGGTAGGTGCGGGGCGCTATGGGGAGACGGGTCGGGTGGGGGTAGGTGCGGGGCGCTATGGGGAGACGGGTCGGGTGGGGGTAGGTGCGGGGCGCTATGGGGAGACGGGTCGGGTGGGGGTAGGTGCGGGGCGCTATGGGGAGACGGGTCGGGTGGGGGTAGGTGCGGGGCGCTATGGGGAGACGGGTCGGGTGGGGGTAGGTGCGGGGCGCTATGGGGAGACGGGTCGGGTGGGGGTAGGTGCGGGGCGCTATGGGGAGACGGGTCGGGTGGGGGTAGGTGCGGGGCGCTATGGGGAGACGGGTCGGGTGGGGGTAGGTGCGGGGCGCTATGGGGAGACGGGTCGGGTGGGGGTAGGTGCGGGGCGCTATGGGGAGACGGGTCGGGTGGGGGTAGGTGCGGGGCGCTATGGGGAGACGGGTCGGGTGGGGGTAGGTGCGGGGCGCTATGGGGAGACGGGTCGGGTGGGGGTAGGTGCGGGGCGCTATGGGGAGACGGGTCGGGTGGGGGTAGGTGCGGGGCGCTATGGGGAGACGGGTCGGGTGGGGGTAGGTGCGGGGCGCTATGGGGAGACGGGTCGGGTGGGGGTAGGTGCGGGGCGCTATGGGGAGACGGGTCGGGTGGGGGTAGGTGCGGGGCGCTATGGGGAGACGGGTCGGGTGGGGGTAGGTGCGGGGCGCTATGGGGAGACGGGTCGGGTGGGGGTAGGTGCGGGGCGCTATGGGGAGACGGGTCGGGTGGGGGTAGGTGCGGGGCGCTATGGGGAGACGGGTCGGGTGGGGGTAGGTGCGGGGCGCTATGGGGAGACGGGTCGGGTGGGGGTAGGTGCGGGGCGCTATGGGGAGACGGGTCGGGTGGGGGTAGGTGCGGGGCGCTATGGGGAGACGGGTCGGGTGGGGGTAGGTGCGGGGCGCTATGGGGAGACGGGTCGGGTGGGGGTAGGTGCGGGGCGCTATGGGGAGACGGGTCGGGTGGGGGTAGGTGCGGGGCGCTATGGGGAGACGGGTCGGGTGGGGGTAGGTGCGGGGCGCTATGGGGAGACGGGTCGGGTGGGGGTAGGTGCGGGGCGCTATGGGGAGACGGGTCGGGTGGGGGTAGGTGCGGGGCGCTATGGGGAGACGGGTCGGGTGGGGGTAGGTGCGGGGCGCTATGGGGAGACGGGTCGGGTGGGGGTAGGTGCGGGGCGCTATGGGGAGACGGGTCGGGTGGGGGTAGGTGCGGGGCGCTATGGGGAGACGGGTCGGGTGGGGGTAGGTGCGGGGCGCTATGGGGAGACGGGTCGGGTGGGGGTAGGTGCGGGGCGCTATGGGGAGACGGGTCGGGTGGGGGTAGGTGCGGGGCGCTATGGGGAGACGGGTCGGGTGGGGGTAGGTGCGGGGCGCTATGGGGAGACGGGTCGGGTGGGGGTAGGTGCGGGGCGCTATGGGGAGACGGGTCGGGTGGGGGTAGGTGCGGGGCGCTATGGGGAGACGGGTCGGGTGGGGGTAGGTGCGGGGCGCTATGGGGAGACGGGTCGGGTGGGGGTAGGTGCGGGGCGCTATGGGGAGACGGGTCGGGTGGGGGTAGGTGCGGGGCGCTATGGGGAGACGGGTCGGGTGGGGGTAGGTGCGGGGCGCTATGGGGAGACGGGTCGGGTGGGGGTAGGTGCGGGGCGCTATGGGGAGACGGGTCGGGTGGGGGTAGGTGCGGGGCGCTATGGGGAGACGGGTCGGGTGGGGGTAGGTGCGGGGCGCTATGGGGAGACGGGTCGGGTGGGGGTAGGTGCGGGGCGCTATGGGGAGACGGGTCGGGTGGGGGTAGGTGCGGGGCGCTATGGGGAGACGGGTCGGGTGGGGGTAGGTGCGGGGCGCTATGGGGAGACGGGTCGGGTGGGGGTAGGTGCGGGGCGCTATGGGGAGACGGGTCGGGTGGGGGTAGGTGCGGGGCGCTATGGGGAGACGGGTCGGGTGGGGGTAGGTGCGGGGCGCTATGGGGAGACGGGTCGGGTGGGGGTAGGTGCGGGGCGCTATGGGGAGACGGGTCGGGTGGGGGTAGGTGCGGGGCGCTATGGGGAGACGGGTCGGGTGGGGGTAGGTGCGGGGCGCTATGGGGAGACGGGTCGGGTGGGGGTAGGTGCGGGGCGCTATGGGGAGACGGGTCGGGTGGGGGTAGGTGCGGGGCGCTATGGGGAGACGGGTCGGGTGGGGGTAGGTGCGGGGCGCTATGGGGAGACGGGTCGGGTGGGGGTAGGTGCGGGGCGCTATGGGGAGACGGGTCGGGTGGGGGTAGGTGCGGGGCGCTATGGGGAGACGGGTCGGGTGGGGGTAGGTGCGGGGCGCTATGGGGAGACGGGTCGGGTGGGGGTAGGTGCGGGGCGCTATGGGGAGACGGGTCGGGTGGGGGTAGGTGCGGGGCGCTATGGGGAGACGGGTCGGGTGGGGGTAGGTGCGGGGCGCTATGGGGAGACGGGTCGGGTGGGGGTAGGTGCGGGGCGCTATGGGGAGACGGGTCGGGTGGGGGTAGGTGCGGGGCGCTATGGGGAGACGGGTCGGGTGGGGGTAGGTGCGGGGCGCTATGGGGAGACGGGTCGGGTGGGGGTAGGTGCGGGGCGCTATGGGGAGACGGGTCGGGTGGGGGTAGGTGCGGGGCGCTATGGGGAGACGGGTCGGGTGGGGGTAGGTGCGGGGCGCTATGGGGAGGTAGTGTCAGGAATGGGGAGGCTGTCAGCCCCCCTATAACGCCCCGCTGCACCTCCCATGAGCCACGCCCTCACTGCAATCTCTGCACTCCCCCACTTTCCCGAGAACGCTCCCCAGCCTGCACGTCCCCCAGCCTTGGTGGCCACACACCCCCTGCTCCCCACGGGATTGCACTGGGGGGGTCACTTGGAGAGGAAAGCCTTGGGGAGCAGGGGATTAGGGAGCAAGGAGCAGCTGCCCGCACCCCTCCAGCTGCACAAGTTGGGGGCACGGTTCAGCTGCTCCCGGGGCTGTCCGCAACGCACCAGCAGGAGGCTCCGGGGGAGAGGGGGCAGTGCTGGGCCTCTGGTAGCACCGCCAGACTGGAGCATGGTACTGTGCCCTCCCCTCAATCTCCTCCACAGCAGCAGCTACTCTCTGCAGCTGGCCTGGCCAAGGATCCCAGAAGAGTCTCAGAACCAGGACTTCTGGGTTCCATTCCTGTCTTTTATCATTTATTTATTTAAACTGATACCCCACCCTTCCCATAAGGCTCAGGGCAACTTACAAAAGAACCATCCCATCCCTGTGATGAGTTTGCCATCTACTTTGCAGAGGAGATCGCTCAGATCCGGAGTAACTTTGACACCGGGTTGGAAGCAGGAGGTGAGGAGCACGAGGTTATGGAGGCGCTGTCTGGTCGAGCCTTCTGGGAGGAGTTTCAGGAAGTGACGCCAGCCAATGCGGTGGAGGTCCTGGGGTCTGTTAGAGCCACTGGTTGTGAATTAGATCCATGCCCGTCCTGGTTGGTGAAAGCCTCCAGGGAGACGTTGGGGACGGTGCTGGCGAGGGTGGTCAACGCGTCCCTCCAGCAGGGGAGGTTGTCGCCCAGTCTCAAGGAGGCTGTGGTGCGCCCCCTGCTGAAAAAGCCATCTTTGGATGTGGACGCACTCGCCAGCTACCGCCCTGTCTCTAATCTTCCCTTTTTAGGGAAGGTTATTGAACGGGCAGTGGCTCTGCAGCTCCAGGTGCATCTGGATAGTATCGGTTTCCTTGACCGTTTTCAGTCTGGGTTGCGCCCCAGCTATGGTACTGAGATGGTGTTGGTGGCCTTGGTGGACGATCTCCGCCGGGAGATGGACGCAGGATGTTCAACATTTCTGATTCTGTTAGATCTCTCAGCTGCTTTTGATACCGTGGACCGTGGGCTGCTGCTGAGATGGTTGCGAGACCTGGGGGGTCTGGACGGGACTGTCCTTGGGTGGTTCCGCTCATTCCTCTTGGGGAGAAGCCAGTGGGTGGTACTGGGGGCTGAAACATCAAGCCCCCGGGCCTTGACCTGCGGCGTTCCACAGGGTTCGATTCTGTCTGCATTATTATTTAATGTGTCTATGCAGCCCCTGGGGGAGATCGTGAGAGGGTTCGGGGTGTGATGTCACCAATATGCTGATGATACTCAGCTGTACCTCTTGTTTTCAACCGACCCAGACCCTGATGTCTTGACACTTTCCCAATGTTTGGAGGCCGTGGCGGATTGGATGCGACAGAGCAGACTGAAACTTAACCCCAATAAGACGGAGGTGATGGTGGTGGGAAGGGTAAGGGGGGTCCTGGCTCCTCCGGTGGAGAGGGGGGGATCTGCCCTCCTGTAGCCCAGCAGGTTCGGAGTCTGGGGGTGGTCTTGGATTTGGACCTCCGTCTCAATCGGCAGGTGGAGGCGGTGGCTAAAGCCGCCTTCCGTCAGCTGTATCTGGTACGGAGGCTCTGTCCATACATTTCCGGGCCCGACCTGGCCACTGTCATCCATGCCTTCATCACCTCGAGGCTAGGCTACTGCAACGCGCTCTATGTGGGGCTTCCCCTGTTTCTGGTCCGGAGGCTGCAGCTTGTGCAGAATGCGGCGGCCCGTCTCCTTACAGGGACAGGTCGGCGGGAGCACATAACACCGGTGCTCCGCACTCTGCACTGGTTGCCTATAATGTACCGGGCCAGATTTAAGGTGCTAGTTTTGATCTATAAAGCCCTACATGGTCTGGGCTCCTCATACCTTGGGGACCGCCTCGTCCTCCGCGCCTCAGAGCGATCCCTGCGGTCTGCCGGGGGCGCCTTCCTGGAGGTCCCCTGTGTTAAATGGGGGGGTGTGTGTGTGTCACAATGGAAAGGGCGTTCTCGGTGGCTGGGCCGCGACTCTGGAATTCCCTCCCGGAGGAAGCTCGCCTGGCCCCGGGTCTACTGGTGTTTTGCCGAGCCTGTAAGACCTGGCTGTTTGCCCAGGCCTTCAGAGGGGAGGGGGGTGGGGTGGGGTTGTTGGTTTTTAAGATGTGAAAGTGATGGGGGGGTTGTTTTAAAATGTTTTAAATTGAATAATTTTAATATTGCTGTTATTGTTTTTATTTGTTGTAAGCCGCCGCGGGATGCCGTAGGCATGAAGGGGCGGCTAATAAATGTGAAAAAATATAAATATATAATATCCCAACCCCCTAGCCCTGCCTACCAAATGCTTGGTCAAAGAGAAAGGTTTTATGAGCCTGGGCTAGCCAGTCCCCTCCCCCATGGGAGCCTCATCTGCACACATTACACTGGGTTAAGGAGAGGGAGGTTGTGCATTATAGCGATTAAGGATGCGTTCTCACAAAAAGTCATGGGGGTAACTTGCCAAACCCCTCCTCCAGAGGGCTTGTCCATGGGAGGGGAGGTGTAGCAAAGTTGCTGGTGGTCATACCCCACATGCCTCTGCCCCAGTCTTGGTGATGCCAGGGCACTGTTGGCCTCCTGAATCACCCTGGGTGCCCAAAGACCAGGGCTCCCAAACTTGGCTAAGGCCCCCACAACACATGGGTTGCACAGTCTACACTATTGTCCAGGATCCGGCCCTGTGCAGCCCTCTGGGACACCTTCCTAAGAGAGCTCCGCTCCTGGTCAGAAACAGGGGGCAAGTTATCAGAACGGGCAGACTCCAGCGGAAGATGCTGAGCTGCTCACTAGGAATCTGGCGCTGCAGAGGGCTCTGCTGTGGGGCTGTGGAGCTGGCCATGGTTATACAAAGTGGGGGGTGGGCAGGGTAACCCGAAGGCACATGTGTTGGACATGATTCCTGCAGTCGGCACATGTGTATCCAAGGTTCCCTCCCGCTGGGAATGGCTGTCGTACCAGCAGGGACCAAAGCCCCCCTGCCTTGCACAGCTGCAGCCAGACCACAATGAGGAGGCACTAGGCCATGGTGAACAGAAATCAGGTGCATGGATTGTCTCTCCCTACCGGGGGTGGGTAGCTAGGGGCAATGGCTTCTGCTGGATGGCAGTGATCGCTCAGGGCCCCATGGATGAAGGGGGGGCAATACATGGGGGTGGTCCAGGAATAAGCTTGAAATGACACCATGAGTGTGAAACACACAGGTGTACATTACAGGGTGTCCAGAGCTTCAAATGTGGAGAACTCAAGCCCATAGGGGGCCCATGGAAATCCAAGAGGGGCCCTCAACCTCTGGGGCCCGTGAGAAAACAAGAAACGACAGCCTATGGATATCATACAGCCCTGCCCTGCCCCCTGAAGGCGATGTTCTGTTTAACTGAACATTGAAAAGGAACGTCTGGTTAAAGCGTCTGGGCGTCCCTCTGTCCCAGCTCAGTCTCTGAAGAAGCCCAGAGGAGATCCCTTCTGGCCACTGGGTGAATGGCTCAGTCAGCTCCCGTGATTGACTTTAATAGGGAAGGATCACACCCTTCAGAATCCTGTCCCGGGATTGCTTTCCCTGCTTTCTTCCATCCTGATTGCATTAGCTTAGGGAGACCGGATCTTTGGGGTTAGCGGTTGTTGCAACACCATGCTCTTTATGCAGCAAGAACCTGCCAAAATAAACTGTATCAGACACACAAACAGGCAGGCCAGCCAGAGGGAAAGGTAACTAGGGAAACCGAGTACAATGGAGAGAAAATAGTCCCACGGCTGGCGTGTGGGACATGGAGCTGGGAGTCCTGAGTTTGAATCCTGGCCTCTCTGGATGGGCTTGCGTAAGTCTTTGCTCACTTGGCTTCAGCCATTCCTTGCTAGCAATGGGGCCCCAATGACAGGCCGGGTTGGCAGCCTCTAGTTGTCTTGATGGAAGTGAAATTGCACCCGTTGCTGGGACTCCTCACTCCTCCGCTCTTCCCAGGTGTGAAGGTGGATGGAAGCGCCTCAGAGCAGAGCATGCGTGTCCCTAGTTCCGATTTCTGTCTTCTGGGCCTCTGCAGTGAGGAATGCAGACACGGTTGCTGAAGGCTATGGGGCAGGCCTCTTGATGTACGGCATGGCCAGAACGCAGTCTGGTTCCCATGGGAATGAGGCTGCAGGTGTGGAGACACCCCAGCAGTGGTTTCCTCTTGCTCCCCATGTTTCCAGGAGACTCCCACCCCCGCCTCACGGGATGCTTCCCCTCCTTGCCCCAGGCTGGCTGTTGTGATCATGGCCAGGGTGTATTGCTCCGTCAAGACCAGAGTCTTTCCCCAGCACTGCGCTTCTGGGCAGCTCTGCTGAGACTGGATTTCCTTGTTATAAGCACCTGTGCGCCTGCCTCTGGCCAGCTGATGGGGTGCTTCCCGCCAGGGTATGGGACGAAAGGCAGAGGCAACCCTATGGAATAATTTGGCACTGATAAACTAGCCTGTGAATAAGCTCTTTTAAAGGGTTGGGGAAACCTCAGGCCTAAATGCAGCTTGGGTGGCCGAATATGCAAACTTTAGAGGACGCTTATGAGAAATACAGGTTGCAGGGCTGTATTGTCGCCAATGCAGCCCCGCAACCTGTATTTCTCATGTGTCCTCTAAAATTTGCATATCTAGCCACTCTAAATGCAGCCCACGTCTAGTTTTAAATTGGCCCCTTTCAAGTTCCTGGATCTGGCCCCCTCCAAGCACCAAGCGTGAGCTTGGGGGAAAGGAGCGGAGATGAGGCCATCCACACATGAGTAGGGGACAGGACCCGCCTCTTGTCTTCCTGAGTGCACCCCTTAAACATCTTCGCCCCCAACTTCAATGCAGCCCTTGAAGCCTGTACTCATTTTCAAAGTGGCCCCTGGGAGGGACAAATTTCCCCACCCCTGCTCTATGTAGTGGAGGGAATTTTGCTTCAAATGCTGGAGGGGATAACAGCCCATTCACCTGACCCCCACCCCCGGATAAAAGCCACCCTTGCCCCCTCTCCTCCTGGACCTAGCAGTCAAACCACTGCCAACCGACTGAGAGGCGCTTTCTGCAAAGAGGAACTCGCTGTCCAGCGTGGTAGAGCTTGATAGGCAGACACGGTGTGTCATACACCCTGTGTGCTACTGGAAGCTTAGCGGGGAGTGTTGCTCTCCCCTTGGTTGGAGTAGCTTGGCCCCAAGCTTGGATCCGAACTCACAGCTTCCTCCTGGCTCTCCTCCCAGACAGTTGACGCAGCGGGGTGTTCCGAGGGCCCGGGAGCTCATGCAGCCAGTAGCAGGATGCTGTATCAACATGGGCAGCGGGCCATGGCAGGGCATCACTGGCACTGTGGCCAAGCCTCACCAGCGTGGATTCTAATTCATGGCCCGGGCAGAGCGACCAGCACTGAACCTTGGCCTTCATCCAGGCTGGGGGGTTGGACGAGACAACCCTCAGGGGTCCTTCCAAGCTCTGATATTCTGTGAGTTCCCAAAGCCCTGGAGTTCTGTTCCCCTGGAGCTGAGGGATGGCCCCGTGTCTCTGGTATCCATCTCTGGATGTAGGACGAGCCCCTGCAGATTCCTCCTCGCTGCTTGGGTTCGCTGGCTCCTGTTCATTCTGTGCTTTGAGGGTTCAGAGTCTGAGGGAGAAGGCAGCACCGTCTCTGGGAAGGGACTATTCCAGGTTTCCTGTGAGGCCAACACAAGGCACCAAGGGTGGCACCTCCTCCTCGTATCCTTACAGCTTCCCCTGCGCCCCGTAGTGCGATCTCCCTGTAAGATGCCCTGGGGCTACACGGGCTCTGGGACTTTGAAGGCTGACTCCAGTGACTCACCGGAGGAGAGACAGAGCCAGGCTCTTGGGATGATCCCAGGCCTTTCCCATGACTAATTCCCCCTCCCATCTCCCCCCGCAACTCCAGAGGAGCAGCCTGGCTTGGCTGCCAGCAGCAGCTCGCACTAAGGCCTGCAGCCCTGGAGAGCAACTTTCCATAATCTGTGGAAACATCTCATAATTAATGCTGGGCATGGAGATTACGGCTATTCCACCACTATTTGCACAACTGGCTGGCGTGTGTAGCCTGAGACAAAGAGAGAGGGTGGGCTGTCAGGTACAGGCGGCTGGGGAGGGGGACAGGCTGTGCAGGGGAGCTGTCTTTTGTCTCTAACACATGGACTTTATTATTTTCTCATAGTCAATGTGAAACAGGTCTGGCTGGAGCAGCCGCAGCCTGGGGCTTGTCTGCTTCAGGCAGAACTCCAGGCACAAGTGGGACGTACTTTGAGGGCCTTAAGGCTAAAGGCGGGTGGGACAGAGTGTAGGGCAGCAGGGCATCAAAGCACTGCGCTGGGCCCTCCCCACGGCAGGACGGCCCTGTGGAAGCCACCCTGCACTACTCCAGCAATACACTGACAAGGCTAGCGAGGAGCAAGTGAGGTGGGGGATACACCAGCAGCCAGGGGAATGGCTACAGCTGGTTGGCTCCTTTTGCAACCCCCCCCCTGCCCCGGGCAATGGCAAGTGATGGTACCTTGGTGCTACAGTGAGGACTGTATTATATCATGGGGTGTGTGTGTGTGTGTGCAACTATCCCAGCTGGACCCATTGATCCTGCCTTCTTACCCTCCCAGGAGCGGGCACCAGGGGACCCTTGCACTGGGCCATGGCTTGCTTGCCTGGGCAGGACTGATTGGGAGGCAGTGGGCTGGTGTCTGGAAGCAGGTTCAGAAAGCTCTCCATGGAGAAGTGGTGACTTGTGCATCCAAGTCACGGCCCAGAGCCGCAGGCACCACCCTGCGGGTGGCAGTGCAATGGACGGTGGGGGGCGTTGCAGTTGGGGAAGGGAGCATCATTCCGGGACAGCAGAGAACTCGGTCACCTAAGGAGCCTGCAAGCTGCAGGAAAGGAATCACTGTGTCTAGCGCGGTCAGTTGCCCATCTCTGGGGTGGGGCACGGCAGCTGTTTAACAGCTAATGGCAACACTATGCAATGGGGTAGGAATTCGAGCCGCCCTTCGCAGCTGCTCTGTCTTCCCTCCACGAACAACACGTCATCCCCCAGAGTCCCCCAGAGGCAGGGAGCGTCATGGAGCATGTGTGTCTCATCAGCGTCGAGCTCCGATTAGCAGTGGCTCCCAGGACAGCTCTGTCTGCTTCGTTTGGCGTGGAGGAGCCAGCAATAGGCCTGGCCTCCCTCTGGGCAGTGCTGGGTGCAGAGTCAGTAAGAAGCAGGGACCTGCATTTCCCAAAGGGCATTCAGGCAGGTGGCTCCGAGAGACCAGAGCTGGCATCTGGCCTGGTATGTTACCTGTGTGGGTTCCACAGACCACCCAGCAGCACAGCGCCCCCTAGCACCAGGCTGTGGTGTCTCTTGTGCCAGCCCCCCCAGCCCCTGCCTGGGCTAAGCTTGTGAGAACCGGGTCACATCAAAGGGCCAGGCGGCCGTTCGCCCTTCCTGTGGGCCTGTGCGGCAGCCAGCGGGGTGCCCTGTGTCGGTAGCTGGAGAGGAGGGGGCTTGTTTGGCGTGGGGATTACTAGCTGAATTAGAAAGGGGCGATTTTGCAGCCCTGCTTGTGCAGCGGGTGGGGGGTGTTTGCAGGGGGAATGGCTTCCCAGCACTGCCTCCCCGGGAGGGAGCGAGGGAGGGAGGCAGCCCTGCCACACAAGAAGACTCTGGACACGCAGGCAAATATTTGTGCCCAGGCTTCACACAGCATTGAGAAGGAATCACATTCCTTCCTTCACCAAGGCATTAACCCCTTCCCAGCCCTGCCGCTCACAGCCCCAGAGGAGCGGCCTGTGCTGGGACCAAGTCCCATGTGGTCAGGATGGAACCCAGGCGCAGGGTTTGGTGGGGACCTGGCAGCAGCCTCCATCCCTGCAAAGCCCGAGCTGGGGAGATAGGTGGGGGCGCTGGGCCTTGCTGGATCTCCACTGTGCACAGCCATGTACCGGACTCATCCCCACTGGAAGAAAGCAGGCCCAGGCCTTGCTGCAGGGGAACCAAATCACCACACTCTCGGGGGAGAGCCATTGTTAAGGGGCTGGCCTGGGACTTGGCTTAATACCCTGCTCTGCCACAGACTGCCTGTATGACCCTGGGCCTCTCTCTGGGCCTCATTTCTAAGGGGATAATAGACCAGGAATACGAGGGGTGGGGATGGGGAGCAATAGAGCCACCCAAACTAGATGGGGGCAGGAAAGTCACTACGCAGAGACCATCTACTACTACTGCTACTTACCATTTCTAAAGCACTCCTACCTAGTCATACGCAGCACTGTACAAATACGCACAACATAAAAGTCAGTCCCTGCTTCAGGAGCTTACAATCTAGATAAGACATGGACGCAGACCGTTCAAAACAAGGCAATCGATGAATCTGGGACTACAGGGTGCAGTCTATTCAGTAACTGATTTATTCCGACTAAAATCATGATTCATGTTTGGGATCATGATTTAAAGGTGACCTCAAAGAGGGACAGGGAGGGAGCAGGCGCGCGCTCGCCTTGGGAAGAGTGTTCCAGGCCTACGGCGCGGCGCGCTAAAAGGCACCATCTGATCAGAATCTGGGCGTCCCAATGGCTCTGCAGAGGGTGCTCCTTGCAATGCAGTGCCCCCGCCCCTGCAAGCAGGGGGCCACAGGGCTGGGTCCCAAGCTAATGCCACTTCACAAGTAGATTACAAATGGCACGGCATAACTCAACCAAGGGTGCTCACAAGCAGGCCGGAAGGAGGAGGGGGCAGTGTGTGCCCAGAGTGGGGTGAGGCCGGGAGATGGGGCAGGAAGGAGGCAAGATTAGGGTTGCTAAAGTCTCCAGGATCGGCCCGGAAACTCGTTTTAAAAGCCCAGAGGCCTCAAGGCCAAATCTGGAGACTTGGCAACACTGCACCAGATGTGGGGAGAGATCTGACTGCTGCCCCCCCCCCCCAGAGCTGTTCAGAGCCCACTCGCCTGAGCCTGAGCAGCTTATGTCTGTTGTTGTTCCCGTGCTGAGAGATCTCTGCCCTTCTGGGTGGCAAAGGGAACCCTTGCCAAGATGGGAGCCAGCCTTGGCCGCTGTGTTCAGTGACGGTGCAGCACAAGCCCAGGGCACAGCAAGCAGCCACGGTTACAGCTATGGACCTGGGCTTCCCCCCCTTCCCCGTGCCATCCTCTGCCTGGCTGAGATGCTGGTGCCACTCCTGCCCCAGCGACCTCCCTTGTGGCTGTCCCACTCTGCGCCAGCCCAGCCTCTCCCCACGGCTCAATTCCATTATTCAGATGCACGGCTAACGCCTGTTCTAATTAAGAAGGAGGTTTCCTGTTTACTAAGACGATAAACACATCCCTAGAACGGCCTGGGGGTCACATCCAGCCTTTAACACAGAGATGCAGCTTGCAAAGAAACCCCCGGGCCCCCTCCTGCCATGCAAACCCCCCACGCCAAGCCACAGGGGTCTGGGAAAGAAAACCTCCGAGGCGGCAACGCAGGAGAAGCATCAAAGGAAATACTGGCAAAGGGAAGGAAGGGGTCCCTGTCTGGCAAGGCAGAGGGGTCAGCTCTGGGTAGGCTAGGCCTGGGGGTAGGAGGGAGAGCATCCATTCGCTCTCAGACTGGAATCCCCTTAGGACAGGGACAGGGACCAGCTAGGGTGGCCAGACCTCCCCTTTAAAAGAGGACATTTATGAAAAATACATGGTGCAAGGCTGCACTAGAACCAATGCAGCCCTGCAACATGTATTTTTCATAAGTGTCCTCTTTTAAAGGGGAGGTATGGCCACCCTAGGAACAGAACGCCATGGAGTTAAATGTGCATCCTGCGGAGTTTTTATTTGGCCCCTTTCCAGCACCTGGATCTGGCCCCTGGAGCCAGTTCCTCCCCTCAAACACTGAGCACTTTCCCATGTTACTTACTGCACACGATTTGCCATCAGGAAATATTTCGGAAAGCAAACCATGCGCAGGGTTATTATTATTATAACCATTTATATAGTGCCGGTCATGTGCCTGGCGCTGTACAGAACATAGAAATGGACGCGGTCCCTGCCTGTGGCTTACAATCTAAAAGACAAGGAGGGGGAGACAGGGAGAGGGGACAGTGGGAGAGACAGGGGAGAAGACAAACAAACATTCAGGCGGCTGCGAAGTCTCAGGTGCACGTGCTTGACTTGGTTACAAACAGGTTAGTTGCAGCAGTCTGCAGAGGAGGGCAGACAGTAGGCATATGGGGAACGACTAGCAGGCATTGGGAAAGGCGGCGAAGAAAAAGTGGGTCTTGAGGAGGGATCTGAAGGAGCGGAGGGAGGCGGCAAGGCGGATGTGGGTAGGGAGGGAGTTCCAGGCATGGGGGGCAGCGAGGGAGAAGGGTCGAAGGCGGTTAGGCGAGCAGGAGAAACGAGGGAGAGTGAGGGAGGGGACAGCGGAAGAGCGGAGAGCACGTGCAGGAGTGCGTAGGGAGATTAGGTCTGAGAGGAAAGGGGGAGCTTGGTCGTGGAGCGCTTTGAACGTGAATACCAGGAGTTTAAACAGGATACGTTCAGGAAGGGGAAGCCAGTGAAGAGAGAAGAGAAGAGGCTGCACATGGTCGAAGCGACGGGCAGAGTGAATGACCTTGGCAGCGGAGTTTTGTATTGCGATAAGAGGGGACAGGTGAGAGTGAGGGAGGCCAGCAAGGAGGAAGTTGCAGTAATCGAGGCGAGAGATAACCATGGCATGAACAAGGGTTTTGGCCGAGGAGGCAGAGAGAAAGGGGTGGATCCGAGCAATGTTATGGAGGGCGAATCGGCAGGATTTGGCAACAGAGTCAATGTACGGTTTAAAAGAGAGGTGCGTGTCGAAGATGAAGCCCAAGCTCCGGGCTTGGAGAACAGGTTGGATGGTGACTCCATCGATGCAGATGGGCAGGTTAGAGGGAGAGGAAGAGGATGGAGGAAAAATGAGGAGTTCAGTCTTGGCCATGTTAAGATTGAGTTGACATCGAGACATCCAGGCGGAGATATCAGAGAGGCAGTTGACGAGGCGCGAGCGAACAGAAGAGGAGAGAGAGGGGGTAGAAAGACAGAGCTGGGTGTCATCAGCGTAGAGATGATATTGGAATCCGTGGGAGGCAATAAGTTTGCCAAGGGGTCTGTGTGGGGGAGCAGGCTAGTAATCCCCCCCGAGCCTTGGAGGTCACTAGCAGCTCTGTCTAGTGCGGCTTGCTCTCCTAGCCTTGCCTTTGTGGCCTGGTACCTTGCTCCAGTGCTGGGGGCAGACTGTGCCCCACTTACTACCTCTGCTCAGGTGCTGGGAGCCAGTGGTGGAAAGGAGGGGGGATTACCATCGGTGACCCCATGAGAAGTGCTGCTTGAGGCTGCTGGGCCTGTGAATGAGGCACCGGCTCTTGTGTTTATTTTCTTTTAATGAGTGTTTATTGGCCGCTTGCAAATGTCCGGCCAGCAAGTGTGTCTGGGTGTGGAGTCAGCAGCTCATTATGGGGTGAGAGCATTCGCACCCCAGGGCAGCCAACGAGGCATTGATGGGCTCCATGGGCTGTGTGGGTCTGGCGGGGGTGGGGAGCAGCAATCGCTGTCTGGACATTCCCCCTGGCAGCCTAGCTCCAGGAGTTTCAGCTACTGCCTGGTCCTGATCCCTGCAGCTCCCCTATTGCAACAGGGCAGTGTCACCCCGGGGAGGGACACAGATGCACACATTCAAAGCATCCCTGCCCAGATCTGCATGCATAGTGCACATCCATCCATCTGAGCATGCACACACACGTGCATGCCCCCCACCTGCGTGCACATGGATGCACACCCACTCCTTGCGCTGCACATCTGCACACAGACACACGCACTCTGTGCACTCCCCCATCGCATGCATACACACTCAACGCACACCTGCCCATCTCTGGTAACGTGGTAGAGAGTGTGCGCTGAAACCCTCGGCTCGGTTTCCTGACCAAAAAAGCAAACAGAAGGTTAGGAATTATTCTGAAAGGGACAGAGAGATTTATACCACTCTAGACGTCTATGGTGCCACTGCACCTTGAATACTGTTCACCAGATTTTAAAAAAAGATAACGAACTGGAAAAGGTACAGAGACGGGCAACAAAAATGATAACAGGTACGGAACGGCTTCCGTACGAAGAAAGACTTGATTGGTTGGGGTTCTTCAGCTTGGAGAAGAGATGACTGAGAGGGGATAGGATAGAAATTTATAAAATCATGAGTGGTGTGGAAGGAGTCAATAGGGAACGGTTATTTTCCCTCTCAAATAGCACTAGAACTAGGGGACACTCCACAAAACTTAACTGGCAGCAGATTTAAAACAAAAGTATTTTTTTTTTCATTCAACGCACAATTAACTTGTGGAATTTGTTGCCCAGAGGAGGTGGTCAAGGCCAGTAGCGTAGCTGGGTTTTAAAACAGGATTGGATAAATTCTTGGAAGATAGGTCCATTAACGGCTATTAACTGAGTAGGTTTGGGGGACGTTGCCTCTGAGTGTCGGGAGCTGGGAGTGATCAACAGGGAATGGATTGCCCCATTGTGACCAGCTGAGTACTTCTCCCAAGCGACTGGGATTGGCTGCCATCCGAGACAGGTGCTGGGCTTGATGGACCATTGCTCTGACCCAGTCTGGCACGTCTTATATTCTTAGACACCCCAAAGGCTGATGTGGAGCAGGGATTCCTAATGCCCCTATGGAAATGGGGCACATGCCTGTCCTGGGGGGCAGAGGAAAAGGGCAGGGGAGACGAGTCCAGAAGAAGGATCAGCAGGAGTAAGTGGGGATCAACCCCTCTCTGCTACCTAGCTGGTGTTAGAGTGGCCAGATAGGCAACTTTTAGAGGAGGGAAAATACAGGTTGCAGGGCTGCATTCGCTCCAATGCAGCCCTGCAAC
Organism: Sphenodon punctatus; assembly: GCA_003113815.1. NCBI lineage: Eukaryota > Metazoa > Chordata > Lepidosauria > Sphenodontia > Sphenodontidae > Sphenodon > Sphenodon punctatus. Next base: position 2,566,779 of record QEPC01012362.1, read on the forward strand.
CTGTATTTTTCATAAGTGTCCTCTAAAAGTTGCCTATCTGGTATAGAAGAGCCAGACCCTGCTGCTCCCAAATCCCCAGGTGGGTTCTGTCTCAGGCCCAGCCCCCACCCGGCTGCTCCCCCTCCCCCTCTGCGAGCACAGCTGGCCTGTTAGCAAACCCAGCTGTTTGCCTGGCTGCCAGATTAGCCCCCCCCCCCCCCTTCCCTTTTGTCTGCTCCACTTTCTCTTGCTTTTATGCTGGGGGCTTTATGGCTGTGGGGGCTTCAAAGGGCTTACCCGCCTAGAGACTGGGAAATGGCCTTTAGCTCCCATCTCCCCCTGCCGTTAGTGCTAACAGGCCAGTCCAATGGGGGACAGCTGCCTGTGTGGGCTCCTTGGGGAGGGGGTTAGAGTGACCCACTGTCTGGGAAAGGGTTTGGGGCTAGCTAGGGAGGCAGACCCTGGAAACACATCCCCAGGCACAATTCCTAGGGAATCATGCCTGACACTTCACCGGGGTATTTACACCTGTGCACGCTGAGTGCAAATGGCTCCTGGAGTGAGGTGAGAGATCCCATTAGTAGCCATTGTCACCCTCTTGGCCCAGGTGTAAATGGCAGCACAGGGGGCCCAGCAGGGGGGCCAGGCCCTCTATCCCCAACATCTCGGCAATGTATGCCCGTCACCCCCACAAGTCTTTGCCCACCCCATCACACATGTTCTGTCCTTCCCACGGAAACTCTGACTCACCTCCTGCCAGTGACCAAGCGACCATTGCCAAGTCTCCAGATGCACCCCCTCCGTGATGCGGGGTCTGTGTGTGTGTGTGTGTGTACACCTGGTCCTCTTGTTCCCAAAGTTCGTGCCTTTTCCCAAAGGGGTCAGACTGTAATCCCCCCAGATTGTTTCAAATGAGGATGGCTTCCAGTCCCAACCGACCAAGGAGGGAGACACACTAGCCCCAAATACCATGCCCGACCCCCCTTGGGCTACCCAATCTTCCCATGACATGGGATCTAGATGGGAACCAGTGCCTCCCTAGTTCCTGCCCCTGTAAGGCAGAGTCCTGTTGGGTGGATCGGGAGAGGCACCAGCCCCAGGGCTGTTGATCAGAGCAGCAAGCAAGTGGGTAGGTGCACAGACTGTAGGAGAGGCGCTGGGAGGGCTGGACATCCAGAGGATGAAGACCCTGTATCCCTAGTCCCTGCCCCCAGAAACCAGATCCTTCCCTTGGCCAGTTTAGTTTGGGGCTGAGAGGTTGGGTGTCAGGGTTCTGGCAGGGGCTCCTGTGTCTCGAACCTGGGACTGTAGGTATTTGAGGCAAGAGCCTTAGCCACTATGCCACCAGGCTGCTTTGCCAACTCAAGACAGGCTGACTATTGACCCTAATCGGCCTGGGACTCAGGACCAGCCTTAGTAGTGGCTGTTGCCACCATGGGCCTGAGCACCCCCTCCGTCCCTCTCACCTGGAGCACCTCCTGGCAGTGCCTTTCCCCAAGATGATCCCAGTGTCTGTCCTGCAGGTGACCCCTTGCACCATTGCTATCTGAGTGGGCACTGTGCACCCAGGCCTGTGCAAACAGAGAAGCTACAGAACTACAGCCGACTACCTAGCCCCGTGACTGAGCCACGTGAGCTAGCAGCATCAGGGTTGGGGCAGGGAGATGTCTGTGACAGTCGTGGCTTGTTCAGGAGAAGGGAGAGGCAGAGCAAGTAGGGGCTGGGGGTGGGTTTCAACTTCCCACCTCTTGTGGTTTGGCCTTGAGACGCCCGTAGGCCAAAATGGAAGTCTCGGGGTCAAACTGTGTGGGGAAGGGAGGAGGGCATGAGGCAACGTGGGTCAGGCCAAGAGAGGAGTTTTCCCAGGAGCAGTGGAAGCAAGTATTAATTATTTATTATTATTAGCAACATTTATATAGTGCCAGCAATGTACCTGGGGCTTCACATTCCCCTCAAGCACGAACAAAGAATATGTCATCCTGGGAGCTGTTTGTTCTTGTCTGGAGTCAAGGGTGGTGGAGCCTTCTGTGAGGAGTGAGGGGAGGACTAGGGGCATTATCATACTTGTGGATGTTACATTCAGTGGTGACGACAGGCAGGCACAGGGGAGAGAGAGCAAACCCTGCCAGAACTGGGGTGCTGAGAACTGAGAACGGCAAGAGACCTGTCCGCTCCCATGGTCTGAGGGGCTGCTGTCTGCTGCCACCTGGTGGCAATCTGACAGCACTGCCTGACTGAGAAGCCATGTCAAACCATGACAAATCAGAGACAGTGCCATTTCCATGTTGGTTCCAAATGTAAGAGATGGAGACTAAGAGCCTTTTTAAATGTGCGGGGTTTCTCCCGCAGTTTAAAACTGCGGCTCGGGGAAACCCCGCAGGGGCGTGGGGTTGACGTGCCTCCACAAACCGGAAGTTGCCCAGATGCCATTAGAAACAGCGGCATTGAGTGATTCTCGGGTGTTTTGAGATGGAGACTAGGCAAGAACCCGATCGCCAAGGTCTTACCTAGGCCGTGTCTCAAAATGTCCAAGAGGCACCTGGTGCTACTGTTTCCAACAGTGCCCGGACAACGTCCAGTTCAGCAAGGAGCATCGAAATTCCCCCTGGGGAGGTTTCCCTGAGCTGGATTTTTAAACTGCCAGAGAAATTCCGTGTATTTAAAAAGGCATAACGCGGAAATGTTACAGCGGTGTTCAAGTGGAGTTAGCGTTATGTCTGTTTTCACCCGCAGTCTTTCGGATGGTCTCCCTTATTGGATCAGCTTCCACTGGTGGGTGGCTAGGATGGGCGCTCAATACCAAGCACTAGGAAGGGGGCTATAGGCAAAGAGACTGTAGGAGGAAAGAGAACTAGACTGAGTGCGTATAGGGCGGCCAGATCTGCAAATTCTAGAGGACACGGATGAGAAATACAGGTTGCAGGGCTATTTCTCACACGTGTTCTCTAAAAGTTGCAGATCTGTCTACTATAGGTGTGTGATAAAACACGCGAAAGCAACATACACAGAACATGTCCACTGGCACCAGGTCATGGTGGTGTGGGCTGCCTCCTCTCCAAATCCTGCCAGTTCCAGCCTCTCTCTCCTCCGCCCTCTCGCTCCTTCTCTGCCTTCGAGGCTCACTCTGTACGTCTCTACTCTCCACTCCATCGCTGTGTTGCTGTTATCTAGCGCCTCCCTGCTCCGCTCCCCTCCTTTCTGTCCGATTTTGACTCCTGGCTCACTTTTTTCCTCTCTGACAACATTTCCACCCTCATCCTTGGGGACTTCAACATCCATACCGATATCCCCTCCCATCGTACTACCTCCCGCTTCCTCCCGCTTACCTCTTCCTTCGACCTCCATCTCTGGACCCGCTGCCCTGCACACTGTAATGGCCACTCCCTTGACCTTGGCTTCTCTAAAAACTGCCGTCTCCAACCTCTCTTTTGGTGCCTTCCCCATCTCTGACCACCATTTTGCCACATTCCATATCTCCCACTCCCCTCTCGCCCATCCCCCTCTCCTTCTGAGACTTTCAATCCATGAATCCCTTGAACTTTGCTTCCTCTCTTTCCCCCCTTTTCTCATCAGTCTCTTCTGCCTCCTCGCCTGGCTCTGCTGTCTCTGCCTTCAATGCTTCTCTGTCCTCTCCCCTAGACTCCCTCGCTCCCCTCTGCTCACGCCCTACCGGCTCCTTCAACCCCCGACCCTGGCTTACACCCTCCATCTGCCACCTCCGCTCCCACACCCGTGCCGCCAAGCGCCTCTGGCAGAACTCTCACAGCCATGCTGACTTTCTTCACTTTAAGTTCTCCCTCTCTTCCCTCAGCTCTGCCATCTCCCTCACAGTACTACTTTGCCACCTGCATTGAATCCTGTTCTTGTGACCCCCCATCGCCTCTTCTCAACCCTGCCCTGTTCTCCACCCTCCTCTTCCCTCACTGCTCAGGATCTCACCTCATTTTTCACTAACAAGATAGATAAACTCCGCCTTGATATTATTTCCCACTCCTTTCCATCCCCTCTTTGCTTCCCCCCTTCTCCTCCCCCTCCCTTCCTCCTGTCCTCCTTCTCCCTAGCCCCCCTTGAGGAAATTACCTCCCTGCCCTCCACTTGTCCCCTTGACCCTATCCCTTCTCGCCTCCTGACTTCTATCACACCCTCTGTCTCCTCATCCCTCCTGCACATAGTCAATCTCTCCCTCTCTACCGGCTCCTTTCCCTCGGCCTTCAAACATGCCACTGTTTCTCCTATTCTCAAGAATCCTACCCTTGATCCTTCCAATCCCTCTAATTATTGTCCCATCTCTCTCCTCGCTTTTGTCTCTAAGCTCCTGGAACGTGCTGTGTACACCCGTTGCCTTGACTTCCTCTCTGCCAACTACTCCCTTGACCCTCTCCAATCTGACTTCCACCCCCTCTACTCTACTGAGACTGCTCTTGCTAAAACAACTAGTAACAACCTTCTCTTAGCAAAGTCCAATCACCTCTACTCCATCCTTGTCTTCCTCGATCTCTCTGCTGCTTTTGACACTGTTGACCACTCTCTCTTACTTGACTCCCTCCACTCCCTTGGTTTCCGTGGCTCAGTCCTCAACTGGTTCTCCTCCTACCTCTGACCGATCCATCAATTTGTCTCCTGCTGGTGCCTCCTCTACTTCTCTTCCGCTCTCGGATGGAGTTCCCCAAGGCTCCATTCTTGGCCCTCTTCTCTTCTCTCTATACACTCTGTCCCTAGGCAAACTCACTGAATCTCAGGGCTTCCAGTACCATCTGTATGCTGATGATACTCAACTCTCGATCTCCACCCCCCCTCTTTCTCCCTCTATCCAGTCTTGCCTCACTAACTGGCTCTCTGATATTTCTACCTGGATGTCTCATCGTCAGCTACAACTCAACATGGCTAAAACTAAACTCATCTTCCCCCCTAATCCTTCTCTCTCTTCCTTCTCTGCCTTCGTTGATGGGGGTCAACATCCAGCATGTAGCCTAGGGTCCATCTTTGACTCCTCCCTCTCCTTTAAACCTCAGATCGATTCTGTTGCCAAATCCTGTTGCTTCTCTCTGCACAACATTGTTAAGATTCGTCCTTTCCTCACTGTTTCCTCTGCTAAAACCCTTGTCCATGCCCTGGTCATCTCTCACCTCGACTATTGCAACCTCCTTCTCACTGGCCTTCCTCGCTCTCACCTTGCTCCTCTCATTTCTGTTCATAACTTTCCTGCCAAGGTCATCCACTTTGCCCACCGCTTTGACCACGTACAGCCCCTCCTCTCCTCTCTCCACTGGCTCCCTCTTCCTGAACGCATTCTGCACAAACTCCTGCTTTTTACCTACAAGGCTCTTCATGGCCTTGCTCCCCCCTATCTCTCAGCACTCGTTTCCTGCTACACTCCTGTCCGGGAGCTCCGCTCCTCCTCTGCCACCACCCTCGCCTGCTCACAGATCCCCTGCTTCTCAGAACGCATCCGCCCCTTTTGCCTGGCAGTCTCTCATGCCTGGAACTCCCTCCCTGAACACATTCCCTCGGCTTCCTCCTTCTAAATTTACAAATCCCTCCTCAAAACCCACCTCTTCTGACAAGCTTTCCCTGGCTCCTCATTCCCCTAGCCCCCTTGCTGACTTATCCTTATTTCGTATCTTGTGCAACATTAAATGTGTAACTACACCTTTGTAACTACACCGAGCACGTGCACCTGAAGCCTCACGAGTTCATGTATGTATCCTTGTCTCTTCCTCTGTTCCCCACCCACCCCTTGTCTCTCTTAGATTGTAAGCCTGTTGGGGCAGGAACCGTGTCTCTAAGTGCCAGGTACATTGCTGGCGCTATATAAAAGCTTAATAAATAATAATAACAATAACATGCATGATCCTGGTGTGACTCAGAACGTAACTGTAACCTAGCCATATTTCATATCTATCAAATTGTCTATCAACACTGAATCTAATGAAGATCAAGACTTGTATGTAAAGGCTATATAGAGGAAAATAGATCCAAAAATGGATTGTAAGCCCCAAACCTGACAAAAAGGATGAGGGATCGGAAGGTAAAAAGGATCACTATGTAAATGAATGTAAATTGAGGGGGAAGAAGTGGAACACATGACCTGACCAACCAACCATGGCCCATGAGGGGCAGAGGAACTAGAAGGTGTGTGGGGGGGAGTCATCAAGAAGTTTTAAAAAGACAATGCCTGCGTCATTAGAGAAATCCCACCACTGCCACCTTGGAGAGGAACAAGAGATGAGCTGAGGGGGGAGAAACTCCAAGAGGAAAGAGGACGGGCCCAGCCTAACCCAGGCTGAGACAATACCCAATTTAAACCATGAACTTGAATAGGGTCAGCAGTATAGTATCCAAAGGCCGTTAAAAGTGAAGGTAGCATTGCATTATTTTCATTTAACTTGCACTCTTGTCTCTAATCATTGCACTGTCCTTAAATTCAAATTTACACACACAAACATATAGAATTAAATCAACTATGCAATAAAATTCATTCATTCATTCTGAAAAATATAATCAAATCAGGCATATTGGAGTGAGCGATCCTGGCAATTGGGGATTCACAGTGAAGGGGAACCCAGATTAGACACTGGGGAATCTGTTCTTCTGAGTCTGTTAATAGAGTCATCCCAGAGCAAGAGTGACAAAAAGGTTGCTCCTAGCAGGCTGGGGGGGCGGTTCTGGAGGAAACTGGTCCAGCAGAGGCTGTAAGTGAGGGAACCAGGTCACTAAGGGCTCTGAAAGGGGTCAGGGGCACCTCAACCATTCACAGAGTTGCCACCCATGGTGGGGTTTTTATCTGACACGCCTATAGGCCAAAAGGGACGTGACAGGTCAAAAATGACTGAAGGTAGTCACCCTAACCATTAATAACAAGGTGTGGGCGGAGCGAATGTAGGACAGGTGTGTATGTAAGGTGTATAACTATAGGCTGAGTGAATGTAGGACAGGTGTGTATAGCAATCATTTGATAGGGAGCTGTTAGTATTTCAAGTGCTTTCCTCTTATGCCCTCCTTCCTATGTGTCTCTCTAGGCAGCATTCACTGTTTATTGGTTTCCCTGATTAGGATTCAAATGCTTGAACTGTTCATGACTTTTCCCCTAGCAGCTCCCCTCCCTCCCAAGTGATTGCTTTCACATAGATACCTGTTTTGCATTTTCTCAGTGCGTGGTTCTGAGTTTCAGAAGCCTGAGGAAAGACCTAATGTGTGTGGTCCAAAACTCTGCACACTTTTCCCAACAGAAGTTGGGTCAATAAAAGAGATCGTTGTCACGGAGAAACATGGGGTCACACACGTGCAACATGGGACTACATGTTTGGTAAATGTGTGGTGCCAAGGGTTTCACATGTATGTAATGTTACTATACATGTACACTATGTAATGTCAAGGGTTCCATACATTTGTAATGTTGAAATTGAGAACTGTAAAACCCAAATTAGGACTCTGAGAACTGTACAACTTGAGATAGGGCTTTTACATGTCACCAGCCTACAGGAAATACAAAGAGATAACAAGATGTGTTTTGAAGAATGCTTGCCAGACAGCCTGTTGATATGTAGATCGACTTCCATGTTTACCTGGGTTGACTACGTGACAGGAATCCCCAAAGGCAGGAAATCCAAGACAAAGGAAGCTAAATACTATTTAAATGGACCGGTAAGGCACAGAAGGAGATTCTTGCAAAGTTTCTTCCAGAGAACATCTGCATACAAAAGACCAGCCTAGCCACCAGCTGGGCTGGAAAGCATGAACTGAGAGGAGGATTTTGCTCTCTAAGTCAGTGCCCAGTCATTCGCCTTTTATGACTGAGACACCAGAACTTCTGGACCTTGCTAGGGTAAGATGCATAATTTAGGAACTCAACCAGTATAAGTTAGGAATGCGTTATGTTTACCTTTTATTTCTAGTTACCACTCTGTATCAACTATCTTGTTTATGTAATCAATAAACTTACTTCTTACCTTAATGAAGAAGTGTCTGTGTCTAACATTGGAACACAAGTGTGCTACAAGAGCCCCCAAGCTCTTGCGAACCCAGAGAGTAAAGAGTCTGTAAACGGGAAGGATCGGGCCCTTGTGTGACAAAGGAGTTTCATTGTGGCACACTTGAATTAGNTGGGTGACAAAGGAGTTTCATTGTGGCAGACTTGAATTAGCCAGAGAGAGAAACTGATTCAAGAGAACTGTGCGCAAGGGAAACTGAGTCACTCAAACCCGGTAAAGTGGGGGTGCGGACCCCTAAACCCGTGACAGTGGCGCCCCAACGAGTAAGGGTAATGCTCAGCTTGTGGACCAATGTGTAGAAAGTAGAGGAGCATTCCCAGGTGACTGGACTCCTCTGAGGGGAGTAAATCTCAAAACCTCCAGAGTCTGAAAGCCCCAGGAGTCGGGAAATCAGCTCTGAGAAGGTGGAATAAGCAGATTCTTGAACAGAGTGTGTTGAGTTTGTTGTTTTAGTTTTAATTTCGGGTCAAGGACAGATATCAAAATAGGGCTGCCAAAGCGGTTCTCCAAGCTCTTGAAGCCAGAATTGGAGAAAGAGGCACAAGCCAGACATCTCCAAACGGGGAAAAACTAAGCAGCAGCTGATAAGGGAATTTGAAATGAGCACGGACGGGAGTGAAACGGGGGCAGGAAATTCCCCCCCAGCAGATTCCCCTCCACCAAATTCCCATCCACCCAACCCGCAACCAGCAGATGCAGATCGAAATGCGCTGCCAAACGGGCCCCAAACCCCCCCCCCCCAACTGACCAGCAATCAGGGGGACAAGGCTCGAACTCTGAACTCCAGATGGCCAGAATGAAGATGGAACATGAACTCCGGCTGGAAAAAATGAAACAGGAAGCGAGAGAGAGAGAATGAGAACGGGATAGACAGCACCAGATTGAACTCCTGAAGACACAGGTAACCCTAGGAATGACCCCTCAACTTCCTCCACTAGGCAACACGGGAAACAACGCAGAAGACAGAATTCGGGACTACGCCGCATTGATCCCACAATGCGAGGGAAATCAAGGCATAGAAGACTACTTCACAACCGTACATCATGTGTTTCTTCAAGAACAGATCCTGCAGGGGATGTGGCTCAAATTAGTGTTGCCCAAACTCCCAGCGAAGGCAAAACAAGTTTTCAACACAAAAATGGAGGAATCTCCAGGACTGACTTTTGATGCTTTCAAACAGGCAGTACTAGAAGCCTACAGAATCACTCCAGAAACTTTTCGCCAGAAATTACGCAGCTTCAAGAAGGCAGAGGGTACGTCATATTCAGATGCTTGTAATTCTTTGAAACATTATGGTGTAAAATGGCTAGATCCAGGTGGGAATGATTATTAACAAATTATTAACTCTGTATTGCTTGAACAGTTCTATACTGTCTGCAGCCCAAATTTAAAAGCACACCTGCTGAATAAGGAGATCACAAATCTCAAAGAGGCAGGGGCAAGGGCTGATACATTCACCGAAAATGCAATCCTAGCTTATGGGGAAAGAAAGCCAAATAATGGGGAAAAGAAACCACATAATGGGGAAAAATCCAAACAAGGGTTCTACCGTAAGCAGAATGAGTACAATCCACAATCTGAACGAGTAAACTTAACCCAGAACAAACCAAACAAGAATGGGGGTGTGGGGAGACAGGGATCACCCAGACCCCAGAGAGCACACACCTTCCAATCCCCTACTAATGATCCAAGATAATGTTATAATTGTGAACAAACAGGGCATCTGGTAAGGGAATGCCCCTAAAAAAGAGAGCTTCATAGCCCTAAAAGAGAGGCTGATGAGATTATTGGGACTGTCAGTGCGAATTTTGTGTCTGTACTTCAACCAGTCCCCAGAGGTGTTAATGATTGCTATACCATTCCTAACCCACCCACAGCAGATCAGTTACTACGAAAACCAGCCAAGGTTAACGGAGTAAATTGTGTGGGAAGAATAGATAATGGTGCACAAATTGTGATGGTGCGGGACCATTTGATCCCAAAACATAAAATAAACACTCATAGAAAGGTTGTGGTCTCACTGGCAACGGGGATCACAGATATTTTGCCCACTGCCACTGTAGAATTGGAGTGGCAAGGTACAAAAGCACCAATCCAAGTCGCTGTCCTCCCAAGGAAAGCACACAATGAAATGTTGGTGGGGAATGATATAAACACATGGATGCAGAAACATGGGGAACTAAAGAGCAACCCGGTAAGGGAGGGAGAGGGACAACAAGTTGCACCTCTACCCCTAAACCATGGGGAGACACAGAACAACCCTAGTGGAGGGGAAGGGTTACAGGAAGGCTTTACAGGTCCTATACCCCACCTGGTGAACTCCACTCAGGGGCAGGAAAACCCCAAACAGGAGTCCCCAAACCAGCTAGAAGGCAGGAGAGGACAAGACTCGGGGAGTGAACTGCAAGTCTCTGTCTCACATGGGGAACTGCAGGAAGTGAAGCAAATGGATCACACTGATTCTGAAACCCAGGACTTGGCAACCCGCCTTACACAGGAGGGACCCAATCCTGCAGAATCAAACAGAGTAACCACCGCAGGGGAAGAGTTAGAGGCTGCAAACGCCCCTACTCAAACTAGGGGGTTGCAGAATGGCCCAGAGGTTTGTTGTCCTACCTTAAGAGAAGGTGGGAAGCGGCTACCTGAACCCGAGCGGAGACAGGCAAGCCGGGAGGTGGAGGATTCTACCTCAGGAGGAGGCGGGAAGGTACAGGAAACTTTTCCCAGGATGGAAGGGGGAACGAGGGATATCTCTTCCCCAGGGATAGGAATGCACCACCCTGCAATCCTACAGAGCCAGAGGCAACAGTCTAAGAGTGAACTGTGCACCTCTGGCTCTGTAGGATTGCAGGGTAACTAAGCAGGAGCAGGGAAATGCTGCTGAAGTAGAAACTGAAAGTGAGGAAATGGTTTACAGTGTCCAGAGTCACACCTCTACACTTGATAAACTAACCCCTCCAGAGTTTGGTGTGGAGAGGTCTGAGGGGACACTGGGGGGTTCTCATACCCATGTCACAAAGTCAGACTTCCCAAAAGGAGACAGACATGGTTATACAGACCCAGGGGATCCTGGGGGGTACAGATAGAGGTTGGGGGCAGGGCAGAGGAAAGACGGCTCACAATAGCCCCTCCACAGAAACAGTCTCTGCCTGGGTTATTGACTGGAATGCAAAGACATCAAGGCACAGCATCACAGCCAAGGGGGAAATAAGAATGCCACATGGTAACACTAGGAATTGCAACATTAATCCTGGTGAAAAGTGTTTGGAAATACAGATTTACACAGACAACAGAGGTGGGGTGCTCAGTAGTGTAACAATTACTCCACACTTCTTCTTTTGTATCCTAATAATACTTCTGATCGGAACAGACATACAGTCAGAAAGAAACAGGCTGGCAGAAAATCTGGAAACATGGTCAAAGTTTGTGAATGGTGAACAAAGGTTGTTAACATGGCGTTCCCACAAGTTTGTCACAGACATATGCAAACACTTACTGATGTACCTTGCAGGGTATGGTTCACAGTATTACTCCACTATAACATGGTGGAAAACACGTGAACACGATAGCCCCACACAACTGACAGAAGGTTTGGAAAACCAGTGGTCTAACTTTAATAGGATGCAACCACATGGAAAGGTACGGAGGTTGCAGACCCCAACACACACCGGAAGGACACGCCAGATGCCAGCCTCAGCATGTTACGAGACTCTGACGTGCCTCTTTATGATGCAATCTTACGGGGGGGGGGCTGTCACGGAGAAACATGGGGTCACACACATGCAACATGGGACTACATGTTTGGTAAATGTGTGGTGCCAAGGGTTTCACATGTATGTAATGTTACTATACATGTACACTATGTAATGTCAAAGGTTCCATACGTTTGTAATGTTGAAATTGAGAACTGTAAAACCCAAATTAGGACTCTGAGAACTGTACAACTTGAGATAGGGCTTTTACACATCACCAGCCTACAGGAAATACAAAGAGATAACAAGATGTGTTTTGAAGAATGCTTGCCAGACAACCTGTTGATATGTAGATCGACTTCCATGTTTACCTGGGTTGACTACGTGACAGGATTCCCCAAAGGCGGGAAATCCGAGACAAAGGAAGCTAAATACTATTTAAATGGGCCGGTAAGGCACAGAAGGAGATTCTTGCAAAGTTTCTTCCAGAGAACATCTGCATACGAAAGACCAGCCTAGCCACCAGCTGGGCTGGAAAGCATGAACTGAGAGGAGGATTTTGCTCTCTAAGCCAGTGCCCAGTCATTTGCCTTTTATGACTGAGAAACCAGAACTTCTGGACCTTGCTAGGGTAAGATGCATAATTTAGGAACTCAACCAGTATAAGATAGGAATGCGTTATGTTTACCTTTTATTTCTAGTTACCACTCTGTATCAACTATCTTGTTTATGTAATCAATAAACTTACTTCTTACTTTATGAAGAAGTGGCAGTGTTTAATATTGGAACACAAGTGAGCTACAAGAGCCCCCAAGCTCTTGTGAACCCAGAGAGTAAAGAGTCTGTAAACGGGAAGGATCGGGCCCTTGTGTGACAAAGGAGTTTCATTGTGGCACACTTGAATTAGCCAGAGAGAGAAACTGATTCAAGAGAACTGTGCGCAAGGGAAACTGAGTCACTCAAACCTGGTAAAGTGGGGGTGCGGACCCCTAAACCTGTGACAATCGTCTGATCTGCTTTGAACATACCAGGGGATTACACAAGATGCCTTTCCAAAAAACAATGAGGAGAAACTGCCCCAAACCTGGGCAGGACCATTCTCCACTATTAAAGTCAATGGGAGTTTTTCTATTGACTTCAATGGGAGGTGGATTGTGCCCCAAAAGGAAGGTGATGGTGTTGTGTTAACAGAGCTACCTGCTTCCCCATTGGGTGAGCAATGGACACAAGGGGATCAAGCCTCGGACAAAACGGGGTGCACCCCCTGTCCCCGAGAGAAAGCCCAAGGAGTCACCTTTTTCTTATGCTTTGACAACACTTGGCTAGTGTATCCTGCCAGTCAAGATTCGGCATTACACCGCCTGCCCTCCCCCCCTCTGGATGAGGACAGGGATTTCACCCCCAGCCAGGGGCAGGAGGGTTTCCTTTCTGGTGTCCATGTTCCTCTCTTATTTGCAGTGCTGCCACTGCCCCACAAATCCCATCTCAGCATGTTTTCAGTGGGGAACGGAAAGCTGTCATTCTGGGCTGCAATGATCCGTTTCCTAAGAACCCAGCTGTGACTCCTTGGGAACACGATCAAGGTATTCGCTTTCCTCACCACCGAGGCGCTGACCCACCAGCTCCCATGATGAACCTCACTTGTGCCTGATTGGGAGGAAAGACCCCGACTGGACAGAAAACTATGAGGGTATCGATCCAGCCCCCCAGGCTCCTTGGCGAGGGGGGGAGAGGATGAGGGAGTGGCATGGAGGGACCGATGTGGGGCTGGACTTGGGGAGACAGTGTGACCCATTCTACTCCCACAAGCTCGCAGTGCACGCCTGCCCCCTCACTGGGTAAAAACAGATATGCCGGGAGCAGGGTAGCTCCCCGGCCCGGGGCAAAAAACCTCGGCAGCCGCTCTGCCACAAGAAGAGCCGTCCCACCCACCTGCGTGACCCGGATGGGGGAGGCTGCGGCAGACGTGCGGGTGGGTGCCCCTGCCCCCAGCACCCCGCTTCCCGTCATGACGTGCAGCCACGGCAGGCTTCACCCCGCAGCGGGGATGATGGGGCCGAACAGACCCACCGGCCTGCTTCAGCCCACGTGGACAGGTGTCAGACCGGAACGGACACCTAGGATCCTCCGGAGGGGACATTCTGGGCCAGTCGCCTACCCACCGCAGGGCAGTAGCAGGCGATGGCGGAACAGATGTGCACGGTGCGAGGGAGTCCCTGGCCCAGCTGAGCCATAGTGGGCCACTGTCATGTCTGTTTTCGCCCACTGTGGCTGCTGACTGGGCAGAGCCTGGAGGTCCCCTCCCTATGCTGGAAGCCTCCCTCTCCGGGCGGCGACTGAGGCAGTGTGGACTCTGGGCTCAACAAGACAGAGGCCTATGCTATTTTCTGTTCTTATTAGGTCTCTGGTTGGATCTGGTTATTTATTTTCGATGGTGATGATTGATGATGTATTTATATAGTACTAGCAATGTACTGTACAATCATTCATTAGAGACAGGTCCCTGCCCTGAGGGGCTTACAATCTAGAGCTGTTTTTACACAAGAGGCTACCATGGAGGTCCACTCAGTGGACCTGTGTGGTAGCCTCTGTGTAAAAGTAGGGGTGGGTGGGCGTGTGTCCCGTGACCCATGCACCCCCACCCACTCCCTGCACAGTGCAACCCAGAAAATCCCAGGTTGCACCATGCAGGGGCAATGGTGGTGGCAGGGTGTGGACACCAAGCATGCACCCATCCGTCTAAACCCTCCCCCGCCCACTGGAAGCGCGTGTGTGCTCCACTGAGCCCCCCCAACATTACACACACATCCTGTTTAAAAATGGCCTAGGAGAGACAACGAAAGGAAGACAAAGGAGAGGGGAACGGCAGGGAGAGACAAGGATACATCCATGAAGCTGAGAAGTTGCAGGTCCATGTGATTAGTTTAGTTCCAGGGGCGAAAGAAAAGACAGAAGGGTGAGCCGTCTGTGGGGATGAGGAGTTAGGGAAAGCCTGACCGGAAAGGAAGACTTTGAAGGTGGCGAGGGAGGGAGCAAAGTTCCCGGGTGCGAATGTAGCATGAAACAAGGGCAGAAAGATAGGGGTGGAGCAAGGCCGGGAAGAGGGTTGACGGTGAAGACGAGGAGTCTGTGGTGGACGTGAAAGGGGGAGGGAGTCAGGGGAGGGGAGGGGCTGATCAAAGTGGCGGGCGAGGTGGACGACCGCGGCAGTCGAGTGCCGAATAAAACGTAGCCCTGCGCGTTCCCGTCAAGGAGCTGTGCAAGTGGTTCTGTCTTGGAGAAACGCTTGCTGGTCGTTAGGGGGGTGCGATTCATATCGTTTGACTTAATTACGAAAACGAACGGAGCCCCGTTCATTTTTGTGACTCAAGGTAATGAAAACGAATGATTAAGTGAATGACATTCGTTTGATTTCATTTGTTTTCATTTTTTTGGTTTGTTTTATTAAAAATAATATTTCTTTAAAAAAATCACGGTGCATGCGCAAAACGGCCACCGGGACCATTCTGCGTTTGTGCACCCGTTTCCAAAATGGTGCTGGCAGTGTTGGTGCCGTTTTGGAAAAGGGCTGCGCATGCTCAGAACGCCCCAGTAGCCATTTGTGCATGCGTAGTGATTATTTAAAGAAACAAATATTTTTAATTAAAAATAATAATAAACAAAAATGGTAGAGTCCGTTACAACCCCCCACCCAAGGGGGGTTTTGTAAATGAAAATGGTGCGTCTTCTGCACACACCCCTACTGGCCATTATGATGCACTGCATGCTTGCTTAGTGGCCCAAGGGTGGGAATTTCGGTTTCCAGATAGAACCGAAATTGTTCGAAAATGGCTGTTTCAGATTAATTAGAAATTTCAGATCTTTTTGGTTCTGGTGTTTCATTGTTTTTCCATTGCAGTTTGTTCTCATTGACTTCAATGGGAGAAAAACCGTAAATCTGAAACTGAAACGAGATCCAAAATTCAGAATTAACTGAAACCGAAAAAAAGGAAACCAAAATTCTACCTGGAGTCCCACCTCTAGTGGCTGAGACTCGACCTCCTATGCATGGATCTATGCAGATGAACTCTCGTAAAACTCTTCGTGTTATTCCCTACTGAGTCCTCGGACTGCTTCTCATTTCATCCAAAATAGCTTCTGCTCCCGGAATGAAAAGACGAATGCTGCCCTCGCTGGAAGCATCGGTGCTCTGGGTAGGTTTGGCCATAGGGCAGTTTGGCAGCTGCTCCCTACTCGTTCACCGCCAGCTCTACATGGGCCCAGGGAAGGGGCTGCTCCTTACGAGGGGTGTGGAAGTGAATTGGGCAGATGCATGGTCAGTTCTTGAGATTGCCACCTATCAAGTTAAAGCAGCAAGGCAATGTCGACGCAGCACCATCCATGGCAGCTGGGTGCCCGTGGTGCTAGGATGATCGTCCCTGGTGACACTGAATTTCCGTGCTCTACAAAGACCATGCGGCTCTGGATCCGATGCCAAACGGATCCGATACCCAGGGCTGTATACTTGCAGCCTGTCACGTCCCCAGCCTCACTGCAGCATTGCATATGCGAGCAATGGGCAAGGCCAGCTGTGTGGGAAGCAGGAAGGTGTTTGACCCCAGTGCTCTTTGCCCGCCCACTGCTGTTCAGACACGGACCAGAGCTGCGGCTCCTTCCGCTCCTACTCTGTCACTTCTGGGTCCCGGGGAGCCTGGCTTCACCCTGAGTCTCAAGGTGGGTAACTGGGAGGCCATGGTGGGGAGGGGAGAGGGTGGCAGCAGGGAGAGAGGTGTTTGCTTGGTTTGTCAGACAGCCAGGCCTCTGCCGGGAAGCCCTGGCTGTTCTGTGTGCACAAGGGCGTGCATGAGCATGGGGGGAGAGACTGAATTCCAAAAGCAAGCCAAGGCCTTGTACGTCAAAGAAGTTCCCAAGCAAAAGGCAGGAGTGGGATTATTGCTGGGTTTCTTTGCATTCGCAGGCAGCCCAAGGCCCTACTGTGACAGGTATCATGGAAATGGCCACAAGCCATAAAAGCAGATTTTCCACCTCCCCTATGGGAGAGAAGTGAGTTTTTAAGATGGAGAAGTCAGGGGGAGAAGGCACCTGCAGGCTAGATAGGGCAAGGGTTGGGTGCAGCGGGAGATGGGTAGCCCCCTAGCCCATGCACAGAGAAGCTGCTGGAGCATCAAGATTCAGCCGCCTCCTCTCAACCACCTTAAAAGAACTCCAGGTGCTGGATCCTGTCTCTCTTTGTCTTGGGGTCCATGCTGCTGCCTACCCACGAGGGACGCTGGCTCCTGGGCCTCCTCTCTCTCCTCACGGATATGGGGACCCAAGGCTGGGGCAGCAACAGGGTAAAGGAGGAACAGAGCTGGGCAGAGCAATTGTTACCACAGAAGCCAATGATTCCCCCTGTTGCCATTTTCAGTTCCAATTCGCGTCCCATCCCCCTCCAACATTTGATGGAGAAAAACAGGTACATGTCATGCCAGCCCTAATTTGCATACATTTGAATGTGTTCATTATTAATTATTATTATTATTAAATATTTATATGAAGATTCGTAATAGCCCACTGACTAACTATGGGGCTGAGCTGGGGGGAGGATGTCTGTGTGAGAAGCTCTCTCTGAAGGTTCAAGTTAAAACAGCCTATTAAAAAGTCAAAATTCTCCAATGGGTGCATTGGCTTTGGCTCTAAAGTTTTAGTTTTAAAGACAGTTGGAGGATCCCAGGTGGAAGCAGCCACAATCTCTTTCAGCAGCTAAAGAATCATCGCTCCCAAACACACCCACACCCATCCTACCCTGTTTAGTGTTCAGCTCCCTCCTGGCTGGGGGTTAGCTTTGATAGCCCTGCTTATCCCAAACTTTTAAGAGTGAGAAAAGGTACCCCGCTCCCACCCCCCAGCAATGAATGAGTCAGAGCCTTCAATCTCAATTTTAGTTTAATTTCCTTTTCCATCAACTAGTTCTTTCTGCAGCTGGATTAATGGGGTGTTAATAACCTGGTACAAACCTTACACTGCAGGGAGCCTGGTACAAGTAACAAAACCCGTTGCTGTACAGGGCAAAAAGGTACTGTAGGAGGATGTTTTCCTGGGCAGCCAGGTCTGGCTAATGCCATGCAATGATAGGTAAAGCATAAGGTGATCATTGACTAACCCTGAGAATTATCAGCTTAACCCAAAGCCTGAGGAGAATGTTTGAAAACCCTGAAACTCCAGGCCAAACCCTGAGTAGTGGTAGCCTTGCGTACAGCCCTGGACAGGCAGTGGAAAAATCAAAATTAATTAATGTTCGCTTTGCAAAGTGCCCAAGGAGAGAGAGAGTCCTCATTTTTCAGAACTGTTCCTGGCTCCCTCAGGCAGGCAGAGGCAGTCAAACCACTGGCTAAAGCCTCGGCTCACACTGAGGAGACAGAGTGATGCCAGACCACAAGACAACGATGGGCCCGGCCCCAAGAGCTGGGTGCAGATAATGGAGGCCTTGAGGGCAAAGTCAGAAGGAGAGGCCTTTCCCAGCTCCCTGGGACTCACAACGGGAAGGTTGGCTCCGTTCCATAACAAGTCTGGCAACCAAAGTTGGATTGGGACCCTGGTGAAGATGGACTGCTCCGGCCCCCTGCCCGTTCCCACTCCTAGTGGCAGGGGACAGAGGCATAGGCCGTCCAGGCTCATGGGGGCCTTGGTACGGCTGCACTGCCGGGCCCTACACCCTTGCTGTTCGCACGGGTCACTTTAAACATGAGCACAAGCTTGGCAGCTTGACTAAGGAGTTGAGGGAGGAGTCCTTCGGGGTGTGTCCAGGATGAAGGGAAAGGAATGGGAGGACCCAGAACATTGCTCTGTGCCATGGGTCCCTCCCTTATCTCTTGAGCACAGGCCCTCATCTCTGCTCTCTCCCCCAGAGCACATTCTTTCATTGCTTGAGGGGAGGAGCTGGATCCATGGGCCAGATCCAGGAACTGGGAAGAGGCCAAATAAAAACAAACAGCCACGAAGGCCAGGTTTAACGTCCAGGCTGTTCCGTGGGAATATTCAGAGAGAATCACCAGGCTGGAGAACAAGCCACGCCTGCAGCTGAGTGGGAACATCAGCCAAGTCCCTGGCTAGGGCTGGGGGTGGCAGAAGTTCCGGCTCCAGCTTCTGAGACATTATTTGGGGCACTAAGCTCTCCATGTTTGACTGATCCAAAGTGCAGGTGCAGGCTCTGCCAGGAGAGCAGAGAGGGAGCTCCAGCAACAGGGCCGGCCTGTAGCACAAAACAAGCAGGCGAGTGCCAAGGCGGACGCCTGCCGTGCTGGTACGCGTGCACGGATCCAGAGCAAAGTGCCAAGGAGGAAGCGTCTGGAAGCAGGAAGCCTCTCCAAGGGCTTGTGCTCTGCCTTGGAGCCTTTCCCCTGAAGGTCACTATAGCAGCACAACAGGAAACCACGGCGCTGTGCTCATTTGGCAGCCCGGAGCCACCAGGAGAGTCCTGCAGCACCCCCCCCGGGGGCTCCCCTAACCCTCATTCAGAGCCTGCGCTAAACACTCCCTCAATGGAAGCCGAACGGGAGCTGGGGAGCAGCCACTGGCCCCAGGCAGGAGGATGCCCTGCAGAGACGGCCAGCTTAGCATGGAGTTGAACCGTGAGTGCGGCCCGAAGCTCTGGGTGCGCGTGTGTCTGGGGAGGAGATTGGGAGACATGGGGGTGTCGCACCCAGGCTGAGACCTTGGAGAGCAGGAATCCTGCTAGATCACACGCTCCAAAGGCAGGAGCGACCCCTACAGAAAGGGCCCCCTTACCGCCAATGGGGGGTGGGGCGGGAGATGCAGTGAACAACACTGACACCTGCCTCCAGGCCATTATGTCGGGTCTGGTCGCTGACATGCCAGTACCAGTAGTCCTCCTGGCCCCTCTTCTGGTTTCCCAGAGATCTGCAGGACTCAGAGCCACACGAGATTCCAGCAACCTCTGAGCATAAGAGCTCATTAATGCTGGAAATAGCAAATACTATTGAGAGATGAGCTAAAATCAAGAGGCCGGTGTGTTGATCAAGGCCGATGCTGTGGCTGAGATCAAGAGAGGCCAGTGCTTTAGGCAGCATATCCAGAATGCCATTGCAAGGGTCCTTCTGGGGCTCCAAGCCCATCCTATGTTGTCCTACATACTAAGGGGAATCCCCACCACTCTTTCATGTCTGCAAGGAAAAGCTCTAGCTTCTTTGCAAAGCAGAACTCCCAACCCTCCCCAGCTTTGCTCCCCCCAGGGAATGGGCAGGCAGTGTGGGGCTTGTACATGGTCATGCCTCCCTCCCCCAGAGGGATAGGAATAGCAAAAACAGGGCAGTGCAGGAGAGGCATCTCATGCTCTAGCTGGGGCTGGTGGCGGGCAGGAGCATCACTAGGCAGGCTCTACAAGGAGCTGGGGAACAGATGGATTTAGTAAGGCACATGTAGCACAGAGGGCCCCCCATGCTGGCAAATGCAGTGGGTCCTGGCCCAGTGTTGGAAATCACACTAAGAACCTGGGAAGCGCTACCTGTGAACTGTGCAGACGCAGGCTCAGGAATGCATCCAGCACCACTTTGGCCAGGAAGGGAGGGACCATCATGGGCAAAGATCTACCCAAGAGCCTGCTGTCCTTGCTTCAGATCAAAGGCATGAGCAGAACAACCTCCCAGAGAATTTGAAAGAACTGGCTCGAGGCACAGATGGTACGGGTGGAAGGGAGCTTTTGATCAGGCAGTCTGCGCCCCTCATTCATACCGTCTCAGAGACTGTAGCAGCTCTCCCTCCCTCTGATCTTGTCCTCTCTTGCTGGACACTGGGTTTTCTGCCTCCTTCCTGATAGTCTGGAGCGACCAGGGTTATGACAGGGGAATCCTGCTGCTAGAGTCAGTCAAGAAAGGCAGGGATTATTCCAGGCCATGGCGTCCAGGGCACACAACGATTCCCAGAAATGCTGCACGGGAAGTTTGTTCTCTACGAGGATCCGGCAGCATCTGCGCAGAGGGTGCAAGAGTAGGACCCGCATGCAGAGACGCTCCTGTTGCAGGGAGGGCAAGTCACCCCATGGGAAAACCCAACAGAGGGAGACAGCAAAGGAAGCCATTTATTCTCCCGTCACAAACGGCTTCCTGGTGACCAAGCTCGGCAGGAAACAGCGGAAGGGATGGAGGCAGAGTAGCTCAGATGATCTCTTTAATGGGACCAACTGGTGAGAGTGTGCAAACGTTCGGGCCAGACGGCAGGGGTGGAGCTAGGTTGGAATGGGCCCCTCTTCCCTATACACCTCAGCTACACAGCCCTTCCTCAGGCATGTAAAAAGTCAGAACTCCCTCCTGTTTGGGACTCATACAGCAGCCACGCTCTCTCTGGACCATTCCCGGCCACCAAGCAGCCTGGCAATGGCAGGATATGAGCAGCTGCATGACCTGGGTTGCAGGAAGGAATAGGCAAGCTTCAGACCTGCCCAGCCAAATAACCCACGGAACAAAGGAGCGGGCAGATACAGCTAGGGTTCTTACTTCTTGAGCCTTCTGTTTGGGACTACTGGAATCTCAGGGGTAAACTGTGAGAAGTGCCCACCCTGGGTATCGCAGGGTTAGGAAGAAGCCAGCTCTCTTCCAATAATCCGCTAGGAACTCCCCTGGCCTGGGCCAAAGAGGGTGACAGGTGACAGCATGCCTGCTGGGCAGGGATACCGAGCTGTCTCCTGACAGATGCTGTAGGAATTCAGGTTACGAGGCACTAAAATAGGCGTATTAGGTGCCGAGAACCACCCACTTAACCTCCCCGCCCCTTTGGTTTTCCACAGGACTGCTGCTCTTCACAGCGTTTCTCCTCCATATAAAGCTGTCGAGGACGAGCCCCCTGCGGCTGATCTGCGACGACCGGCTCATTCCGATCTATATCAGCGAAGCCAAGGACATGGAGGAGAAAGCGGTAAGGAGGAGATTATTCCACCCCATTGTTTCAGACCAAAAGCTGCAAAGGAAATCGCTTGTGGCTGAAAGTCCCCTTCCCCCATCACAAACTAGGATTCCTGCTGGGACAGGAGTAGCCAGTCCCCCCCCCCCCGAGCTAACACTGCTTCCCTGCTCCTTGCTGTCTCCCTCCCCCCTCGTGTGAAAGGCCAAGACTGGAGTAGGTGGAAGCTCCCCCCATGCCCTGTAGGGTGAGGCTGACACTATGGGAAGTGTCTTGTCTGATGCCCAAGCCCAGCATCAAGCTGGTGCCAGCTCCTTCTCTTCCATCATTACTGGGATTCCCCTTGCTCAGCACTTTGTCTGCTCTCTCCTTAGAGCCAGTGCCAGCAGCTTCCCTTGCTCCGCCAAGCCATTGCCCTGCCCTTGGTGGACTTCACCCTCAGAGAATGGAAGCTGAAGACAGTGAGTAAGGGTGAGGGCCCCTGAGCATACTGAGGGGATGGAATCAGCCTCTCAAGTGTCCGCATCCAGACTGACGCATAGGCAGGACCCTGGGAATTCTGTGCTACCGCGATGGCAGCCATTTAAACGGAACTGTGCATTTTGACACATTGTTGCAGGAATTGCCTCTGGCATCGCAGAATTACAGCCTGAGGGGGGAGCGTTGTAAGCAAGCCAATGAGAGGTCAGCACTATAAACTAGCCAATGGGGTCCTGGTATATATTTCAGGATTATGGGACCCTGTGAAGAACAGCAGCTCATGACCACTAGGGGGAGAGAAGAGCCTCCATCAGCCCTTGCTGATAGGTCCATGTATTTTGTAAGGCTTTTTTAAAAACACGAAATGTTCAAGATTGAGACAATGGCATGCTGGGAAATGTATTTGCATAATGCAAATAATTTGGTTAGTTTGCATAATTTATTCTACTTGTGGAAGGAGGGGGCAGAATTGCAGAATGCACAGGGCCCTGCCTATAAGCATGAAAGTGGTGGCTCCCAGAACTTTGTCCCTGTGTTGACTTCAAATATAAAATGAGTCAGGATTGTGACCTTGGCTGCAGATAGCCTGATCCCAACCCACAGTTTGGGAACTTCAGCACCAAAAGTTTAACCCCCTTAAGACTTCCTGGAGAAAGCTTGGGCGGGAAGGGGGAGATGATTAGATCCACATCACGGATCAGACACACCAAGGAAGAAAAGCATTGGCTCAGGTTGCACAAACACGGCCCTGGCTCTCAGGCATTTATCTACTGGACTAGGCCCTCTCACATAAATAGGGACCTGTGCTCACTGGGTTTCCCCCATTGCTACCAACGAGGAAAACACAGTGTCCGGAACACAACCCCCTCGGTGGGAGGCTGGGAAGGGGACTCTCAAACTCACCCCTGTTGTTGGGGGAAGAATCCTGGCCTCTATTGCTGCTGTAAAAGCACTGCCTGCTAGAAAGCCTATGTAAGATGGGGCCCCTTCCAAAGCTAGGCCAGTCACCGACAAGAGCTAACAGCATGATTTCAGTTGTGTCCTCCCGGTTAATGAGACTTGCCCCCCAATCCCCACTGCCCTGACACTGCCTGAGGTGGATTTACAATGACCTTGCTCCGCCAAGCCATTGCCCTGCCCTGAGGTTCCTAGGTGGATTTACAATGCCCTTCCATCTGCCTGAGGCGAGTTTGTTCTTCTCAACCGTAGCATAGCATCCACTGCCTGGTGGGTCTCTCCATTCCCTTCCTTCCATCCCTCGGGCCCCCAAACTCTGAGCTTGTTTCATTAGAAATCTCATGACCCCTCTCCTCAAGAGGTGGGGAACTCACTCCCGGGCCCTCTAGGGCAGCAATGGGAGAAAGCACGTGAACGTAGGTCTCTTCTCTAGGGTTAGGAGACCATGGCTGGAGGGGGGTGCGGGCGTCTCCTCCCCTAGCTCACATCCCTCTTCCCCTTCTCCAGAACCAGAACAAAGGGCAGGAAATCCTACGAGACCTGGCGACACTAGTGGATGCTGTGACATCAGCACAGTTGGAGGTGAGGCAGCAATGCATTGCTGACCTGCTGAAGAAACTCCACAAGCAAGCCAGCTCCTTCCTCTGGCTACTGCAGGCATGGCAGGTGAGACCGCGCAGGCTGCTGCCAGCAGCTCTGCCTGACATCCCCCAGTCCTTGACACCAAGCAGGACAAAGCCCTTGGTGCGAGAGAGGCCTGGCTGCAGCCTGACCGCTCGGGGTTGGTTAAGCAGCGAAATGCCTCTAGCGTCCAATGGAATTGCTCATTTCCAGATTGCAGGGGGTGGCAATGAGAAGGGCTGAGCCCAAGCACTCTAGGGTCTGTCCCTTCAGCATATGTGGCCCTGCTTTCCGCCAGCGCTGACCTTAGAGCAAGTGGTATGTTTGTGGGGTATTGGGCGCTGGATGCAGAAGTCTTGCCTGGGAGCTGTGTGTACGCATCTGAACTTCCATCCTCTCTCTCTCTGTTGGGGCAGGAGAGCACTTGGCAGCCAGAGCAAGCCTCACGGACCAGCCTACAGAAAAGCCCCAAGACATTTTTCCTGACCTACAGGCAACTCGTGCAAGGCAAGCTACGCCTGCTGTTCCTGGACTTGGCAAAGGACTCCTGCGAAGGAGAGCACCCTCAGGCCGCTCAAGCCTCTGAGCTCACCAACTTCTGGTCTGCCTCAAGGGGGTAGTGAACCCTGCCGGCTGCTGGTCTGGGACACCAAACCCACAGGTGGGAAACATAGACCCGATGGAGTCCAAGGCGGAGGGAGCCCAGGCAGAGGACCAAGCCACAGGAGAGACTGATGGATAGATGCAGGAGGAAGAGGAGGGGCTCTGTCAGCTCGAGATAGGCCTAGTGGGTCATTCAGAGAGGACTTTGGAGCTGAGTGAAAACAGACATGGCACCTCTCCATTTCTTGGGAAAGAAAGAGGAAAAAGCCCTCCTAGGGGCAGCTGCTGCTCCCCATAGGGATGCACTTGCAGGATGCAAGCAGCACAATGCAACGTGTGCAGCATTAGTGCAAGATTCATCTGGGACAAAAAACTCTCATCTCGCCCAGGCAAGAGCTCAGCACCACCAGACCACGCTTTGCACGATCCAGCCTGTTGGGGCAGGAATAGTGCAAGAACCTGCTCACCTGGAGATCAGAAGGCAAAATGCAGCACCCTCCCGAGTAACTAGCCTCCCCCACTTACAGGCGGTTACCTAACTCTGCCACCCTCAAGAGCCACCGTTCACGGGCACAGCCCAGTCTCCACCCAGGCAATGCCACTGACCTCTGCTGAGACAGGAGTGGAAATGGACAGGCCTGGGTGCTGCAATGGACTTGGGGGAGGGCTGTAGGATTAGCCAGTGTCTTTTGACTACTAAATGTACTTACAATTACAGAGCTATTTTATGAAAAAAAAAAGAGAGCCTGGTAATATATTTGCACCCAAAAAAAAGTGTCAGAGCAAAGTCAGGCCTCTGGGTTAATCCCCCTCCCCTGCAGGAGCTGGTACCTCTTGCACAGTCAAAATTCAAGCATGGGGTGCGGGGGAGTCCAAGCAAACACCAAGGTCCTCTGCACGTACGCGCGCACAC
The DNA here is from genome assembly GCA_003113815.1 of Sphenodon punctatus. Taxonomy (NCBI): domain Eukaryota; kingdom Metazoa; phylum Chordata; class Lepidosauria; order Sphenodontia; family Sphenodontidae; genus Sphenodon; species Sphenodon punctatus. The sequence continues at coordinate 2,591,909 of QEPC01012362.1, forward strand.
GTACACACACACACACACACAC
>QEPC01012362.1:2603879-2631826 GCA_003113815.1 Sphenodon punctatus
CCTACCTGGCTAGGGGGGGGCACCCTCAAGCTGGGAAGAGAGGAGCCATCCCTTCAGGCTGGCGGGAAGCGGGGCGGGGTGTGGAATAGACTCTCACCTCGGTCGAATTTCTTGCCCTCGGGGTCGATGTCCTTCACGTCAAAAATATCCTCGAAGAGGATCCCGGCCATGTCGGGGGGGGGGCGCTAGGAGAGAGCGCGCGCGCGCGAGAGAGAGAGACAGGCAGGAGCTCGCGTGCGCTGCCGGTCTTGTTTCCACGCACGCGCGAGCGCGCTCTCACTTCCGGTCCAGTAAAACCTCCCAGGCGGCCATGTCAGTGCAGGGCGGAAGCGCTTCCCAGGCCAGACGGCGCATGCGTGGAAAAAAAAAAAAAAAAAAAACAACCCTAACTTTCCCCCCCCTTTGCTCCTGTGAGGGACTGGGGTAAGGCTTGACTATGCCGCTTTCCCGCCTGAGGAAGGGAGGGAGCGTGGCTGGCCTTGCCCCCCGCCTGCTTCTCCTGCTGAGGCGGAGGGACGAGTTAGATGAGGGTTCAGTCAGAGAGGGGATTTCCCACCTTCACCCCCCAGCTATAGTCATCTAGAATCCTAGAGTTGGAAGGGACACCAAGGGGTCACCTAGTCCAGCCCCCATGCACCACACCAGTGTAGGACCCTAACTGCCCCCCCCCCGAAAATCCACCAACAATGAAGAGAACCTATAACAAAAGACTGCCTGCCTACTCCGCTGAGCCCCACAAACCCAGAGCAACCCCTGTTGCCCTACAGTTTATAACCCAAAATAAAACTAAAAATCAAGCTTCCGCCTCAGCCTTATGGTCCATCCCATATTTCTGAGCTGGACCCAACTTTGGGGTTAAAGTCACTCTGGAACTGGGCTGGGCAGTATTTTTTACAATTATTTTTTTAAAAAAAAAAATGTTTATGCTGCTCTTTGCACAAGGCTCAGGGCAGCTTACAATTCAGAACAATCAAAAACATTAAAATTCATACAATAAAAACATCCTCCCCTACAGCCCTACCCTGAAACCCAACCCTATTCCTGCCTGCCAAATGCTTTCTGGAGTATCTAAATTTTGGATTGTTAACATCCCTTCGTTTTAAAGGAGGCGGGGATATATATATATATATATATATATATATATATATATATATATATATATATATATATATATATAATGCTATAGGGTACTTTCAGACATGACGCTAACCACCCCACCCTTGGTGGTTATTTATGCATGTTGCAGGGCTGTATGGATGCCCTGTGCAGCCCTCAAACATGCATAAATAACCACCAAGGGTGGTTAAAAGGTGGTTAGTGTCATGTCTGAAAGTACCCATAGTTAAACGGCCTGCAATCCTGACACTGCACCTGCCAAACTCACAAGTGGCTTTGGGATTGTGGTTTAAAATAATGCTAATTTCATTTTATTTTTTAAAAAGCGAGCCTGCATTGAAAGAGGCCTGCATTTTGTATTGTTTTTTATCTAGGGCAGGACATTGGCGTTTATTTGTAGATAGTGTAAACCACCCTGAGGCTTTTGGAAAGGGCAGGATATAAATTAAAAATAATAAGAATAAAAGAAAGCTATGAGGGAACTCTTCTGTGTTTGGGTTTCAGGTAGTTAGTCCTGCTGCGCTCCTAATGGCACTTGCATATTATTCTTATTATTTATTTATTTATTTAGCATCAGCAATGTACCTGGTGCTGTACAATCATTAATCAAAGACAGGTCCCTGCTCGGAGAGACTTACAATCTAGGAGAGACAGGGAGACATTAATGAAGTTAAGATGTTGCAGGTGCCCGTGCTTCAGCTCAGTGGCAGGGGGAAAGTGATGCTGAGTTAAAGAACAGCATCAGCAGCGAGCAGTCTGGGGGAGTGAGTAGCTAGGGAAGGGCTGGGGGAAGTGGGAAGTGTTTTGGAGGCATTTGAAGGTTAGTTGGAACGTGCTGAGAAACAGAGTTCCAAGCATGAGGAAGGGATGAAGATGTTTCTGGGAGTAGGAGGGTGCTGGGCATGTGAGGGTGGTGGAACAGGAGAAGCAAAGCAGGAAACTAAGTGCAGAAAGATAGGGAGGAGCAAGGCCACGAAAAGCCTTGAAGGCGAAAAGGACAAGGAGCTTGCTTTCTGGCAGAAGGAGCCAATGGAGAGCGGCAAGGAGGGGCTGAACATGATCAGAGCAACTGATAAAGCGGATGACTTTGGCAGGAGAGCGATGAAGTGAAATGAGAAGGGCAAGGTGAGAGCTGGGGATGCCAGCCAGAAGGAGGTTGTAATAGTCAAGGCGAGAGAGGACTAGAGTTTTGGCAGTGGAAACAGTAAGGAAGGGCCTGGATTGTAGCAACGTTAGGCAGAGAGACGCAACAGGCCTTAGCAACAGACTCCATGTGAGGTTTAAAGGAGAGGGAACCCCAGACCACATGCCTGAGGGGACAGGCTGGACTGAGACATCAATGGAAACAGAGAGAGAAGTTGGGAGAGGAAAGTTTAGGGCAAACAGAACATAGTCAGTGCCAGACTGGGTCAGACCAATGGTCCATCGAGCCCAGCATCCTGTCTCTGATAGCGGCCAATCTTGGTCACTTTGGAGAAGTACTCAGCAGGTCAATAATGGGGAAATCCATTCTCTGTTGTTCACTCCCAGCTCCTGACACTCAGATATTACGTACCCTAACCCACTTGTCTAATAGCCATGAATAGACCCATCCTCCAAGGACTTATCCAATCCTTTTTTAAACCCAGCTATGCTACTGACAGTGACCACATCTTTTGGCAACAAATTCCACGAGTTAATGGTGCGTTGAATGAAAAAAATAATATTTTTGTTTAAAATCTGCTGTCCGTCAGTTCCACGAAGTGTCCACTAATTCTAGTACAATTTGAGATGGTAAATAAACATTCCGTATCGACTCGTTCTGCACCACTCATGATTTTATACATTTCTGTCACATCTCCTCAGTTGTCTCTTCTCTAAGCTGAAAAGCCCCAATCTATCGAGCCTCTCATCGTATGAAAGCTTTCCCATGCCCTTTGTCATCCTTGTTGCCTTTCTCTGTACCTTTTCCAGTTCTACTATATCCTTTTTGAGATGGGGCGACCAGAACTGCACACAATACTCAAGGTGCAGTCACACCATAGATTTATATAGCAGCATTATAATTTTTTTCTGTTTTTATTCTCTATCCCTTTCTGAATAATTCCTAACGTTCTGTTTGCTGTTTTTGATTGCCGCCGCGCAGTGAGCTGAAGATTTCAATGTATTGTCTAGACTCCCAAGATCCTTTTCCTGCGTTGTAACCCCTAATTTAGAACCCAGCGTTGTGTAGGTATAGTTTGTATTATTTTTCTCTATGTGCATCACTTTGCATTTCTCAACATCAAATTTCATCTGTCATTTGAGATGCCCAGTCACCCAGTCTCGCAAGAGCCTCCTGCAATTCCTCACAGCCTGCTTGTATTTTAACTAGCTTGAATAATTTTGTGTTGTTTGCAAATTTGATCACCTCAGTCTTTACTCCCTTTTCCAGATCATTAATGAATATATTAAGTACCGGTCCCAGTACAGATCCCTGGGGCACTCCATTAATTATTTCCCTCCATTGTGAAAACTGACCATTTAGTCCTATCCTTTGTTTCCTATCCTTTAACCAGTTACTGATTCACAATAGGACACTGCCTCCTATCCCATGACTATTTAGTGTCTCAAGAGTCTCTAGTGAGGGCCATGAAGAACTTGAAGGTAAAGACAAGGAGCTTGCACTGTGAATGCGTTCTGGCAGAGGGAGCCAATTGAGAGAGGTGAGGAGGGACTGAACATGATCAAAGCGATGGATAAGGTGGATGACTTTGATGAGGAGTTCAGTCTTGGACATATTAAGCTTGAGTTGTTGTGAGACTGGATAACGGGGAACAGAGCAGGAGTGGAGAGACAGAGTTGAGTGTCGTCAGCATACAGGCGAGCTTGCCCAAGGGCAGAGCATAAAGGGAAAAGAGAAGAGGCCAAGGACAGAGCCTTGAGGAACTCCAACTGAAACAGGAAGAGATGTGGAGGAGGAACCAGCAAAAGAGACACTGAAGGAGTACTTAAAAAGGTAGGAAAAGGACCAGTCAAGAGCTGAGCTCCAGAAACCGAGGGACTGAACCAAGTCTAGGAGGAGAGCGTGGCCAACCGCATCAAAGATGGCAGAAAGATCGAGCAGGAGACAAATGGAGTACAGACCTGCCGACGTAGCTAAGAGAAAGTCATTGGTGGTTTGGGTGAGAATAATTTCAGTCGAGTGGAGAGGGCAGAAGCCAGATTGGGGCCCAGAGAAAATTTGGAGGTGCGGAAGTCAAGACAGTGGGTGCAGACAGGTCCTTCCAGCAGCGTTGAAGGGGAAGCGTGAGGGCGATAGTTGGAGGGATTGGAGGAGATCAGTGGGTTTCTTAAGTATAGGGGAGACAGTGGCATGCTTGGAAGCAGAAGGAAAGGAGCCAGTGGAGAGGCAGGGACTGATGACTGTGCAAGAGGATTGGAGGTTAACAAATGTAAACCCAATTTTAAAGAAGGCCTCCAGAGGTGACCCTGGAAACGACAGACCAGTAAGCCTGACATCAGTACTAGGCATACTGGTAGAGACCATTCTTAAAAACAGAATCACTAGGCATATTGATGGCAAGCATGATTTGATGGGTAAAAACCAGCATGGCTTTGGTAAAGGGAAGTCATGCCTCACTAGCCTATTAGAATGTTATGAGATTGTTAATAAGCATGTAGATAGGGGGTGATCAAGTTGATATAGTATATTGGGATTTTCAAAAAGCTTTTGACAAAGGTTGTTTTTAAACGGGTGTGAGGGCAACCCACCCTCAGAGCTGCTCCGGGGATGCACCCCTGTGTCCGTCTGCCCCCAACCCCATCTGGGTCCGCTTTAGATGGACCCAGCAGGTTCCCCTGGTCCTGGTCCGCCTGCACAGTGCCCAGAGTTGTGGGCGGCTCACCCAGCAACTCTATGGTATTGCTGGGGCAACGGACAGCTGGGGGTGGAGCTGCAACATCGGTCCACCAAGCAGATGGACAGCAGCTCCACTCCAGGCCGCTGCCCCAGGTTTGGCTGGCCTGCTCTGCTGACGGCACTATGGAATATTATGCCTGCTCCGGGGCACGCTGTGCCTGCTCCACTCCAACATCTGTTGGGGCCGCCTTCAGATGGACTGGCCGGCCCGGGAGTAAAGTGGGCTGGTGCTGCTGCCGCCCCCCTTCCCCCCCCAAGCTGCAGTTGATCTGTGTACAGCCATTGTCCCTTACAAGAGACTCAGATACATGGGACAAGAGGAAGCATCCTGTCATGGGTTGGTAGTTGGTTAAAAGACAGGAATAAATGGTCATTTTTCAGGTTGGAGAAAGGTAAACAGTGAGGTGCCTCAGGGGTCAGCACTGGGACCAGTATTGTTTAACATATGAATTAATGATCTGGAAAAAGGAGTAAAGAGTGAGGTGGCTAAAGTCGCAGATGACACCAAATTATTCAAGATAGTTAAGTCCCAGGCAGACAGTGAGGAAACACAGAGGGATCTTGCACGACTAGGTGAATAAAATAGCAAATGAAATTCAATGTTGATAAGTGCAAGGTGATGCATATAGGGAAAATAATCTTCACTTTATATACACGATGCTAGGTTCTCATCTGGGTGTAACTACTCAGGAGAAGGATCTTTGAGTCATTGTGGCTAGTTCCTTGAAGACATTGGCTCTGTGTGCGGCAGCAGTTTAAAAAGGCAAACCCACGCTAGGCGTTATTGCAAAAGGAATAGAACATATAAGGGAAAATCCATAATGCCTCTGTATAAATCTTTGGTACGACCCCACCTTGAACATTGTGTGCAGTTCCGGTTGCCCCATCTCAGGAAAGATATAGTAGAATTGGAAAAAGATCAGAGAAGGGGAACAAGGATGATAGAAGGGATGGATCAACTTCCATATCAGGTTAGGGCGGCTGTTTAGCTTGGAGAAGAGGCGATTAAGGAGGCATATGACAGAAGTTTATAAAATTATGAGCGGTGTGAAAAAAGCAAATAGGGAACTGTTGTTTGCCCTTTCTCACAATAAGAACAAGGGGACACTCTCTGTAGTTAAATGGCAGCAGATTAAAAACAAACAGAAAGAAGTACTTTTTCATTCAGCAGACAATACAGTTGTGGAACTCCTTGCCAGAGGAGGCAGTGAAAGCCAGCACCATGACTAGCTTTAAATGGAAACGAGACACATTCTTAGAGGATAGGGCCATACATGTTTACTAGTTGGGGCATAAACCCCTGGCTGCCGGTAGTTGGGAATGGTTAGCAGGAGAGGGGTCACACCTCCATGACCTGTACTTGTACTTCTTTCAAGCTACTGTAGCTGGCCTTGGCCACTGTTGGAGACAGGACGCTGGGCTCGACGGACCATGGATCTGGCCCAGCATGGCGTTTCTTATGTTCTTATGACTTGCACGGGGCTATTTTGAGATGTTTAGAGAGTTGGAGCATATGGATTTTTGTGCCCCACTCCAAACTGAAAAATCAAAATCCCAACCCCAAGGAATCTTCCTCTCCTCTCTTTCCTGCTCTCTGGACAGTTCTGTCAGCAGTTGGTGGCTCCTTTTAGCTCCAGCAGCTTGTTCTCTCATTCCTCCGGAATGGCTGGGGGTGCGGTGAGGGGGGAGCGTCGTGGTGACTAGGTCCCTCAGCTGGCTTCCTGCAGGACTGAAGAGGGGTAGCTGAGACCTGTAGTTACCTTCTGCCTATTGCTGGGACTCAGGGGAGTCAGGAGGAGGAAGAAGGACTGGACTCAACTTCCGTCCCCTTCAATCCTGAAGGAGGCAGCTGAAGGATTTAACCACCACAACAAGGCCCCTTAAATATGAGAGGCCTGGGGCAACTACCCATTTTGCCCAGCTTAAAATTACATCCCTGCGCTTGCAGACTTTGGGTGGTAATTGTGCCATTAACTTGGGTGGTAATTGTGCCCATGAGTGGTAATGTGGGTGCTATCTCCATAGAGGATCATGCCTGGTACTAGGTAGGGGCAATGAAATAACAACTTGCTCTCAATTGTCCTGACTTCTCTGCCTAGAAAGTTGGGAACTTTACTTTTTCTCCCTGTGGCAACGTGAGATAACCCTCACCCACCGCAGGCAACGGAGAAGCTGCAATTCCGGTTCTGTGACAAAAAACCAAATCGGGGAACAGGCTGACTAACTTCAAAGGGCTCCGCTGGCATGGTCCCAGACTAGGTGCCTGGAACAAGGCACTGTCAGAGGTAGAGGGTAAACACAATGGGCAGGACATAAAAAGTGGTCTCTGTCTGCTGCCGTCTCTGCTATCTCCCCGAGATCTCAGGATGGTTTAGGGGATCTCTATAAGCCAGCAGTGCCCTATGCTGCGCTTGGCTAGTCTGAAAATAATTTCAGAGGCAGAAGGTCCACTCCAAATTGCAAAAGGGCACGTTCCCACGAAAGGCTAAAATGAATTAATAATAAATCTTTAACTCACTTGCACTGTGGTACTTGGTCCATCCAGTAAGCTACGGTATGCAGGAGGAGGAGTCAAAGGCCACGTTCTGACGAACAGTGTAAACCAAAGAAACTACTTTGATTGAATTCAATCAAAGTAACTCTTCCCCTTTGGTAGCGTTCAGATGAACTGTGTAAACTGAAGTAGTGCGGGTTCGACTAGGAAACCCTCCAGGTCCCCTCTGACTCTATGATTCTAGCTTCAATTTGCCCCCTGGCTAAAATGCAATGATCACTAAACTGAGGTCACCCCCTCACACTGATTTTTTCAGGAACACATACTCCTCTTCCTACTAAATAACTTTGGTTTAGTGCCCTGTCCGTGTGACCATTTCAGGAGCAGAACAGAAGTAACGCCCAACTCCAATGGGTGCTTTTAGATGGACGGGCTGCCCCGGTGCCGGCCGTGCCAACCTGCTTCACTCCCTGCAGCTCCTCTGTTCTGCTCAGCGATACTTTACAGCCCTGGAAACGAGCGCTCCGAGCCTTGCCAGAATCAGTCTAGAACGGAAGGGCATAATCCTCCACCCATTAAAGTCAATGGGAGCCGAGCCCAGGGCATGTCAGTGGATGGCAGATTGCACTGCAAGGTCATCTCACTTGCCTCCTATGTAGCTCAGCCGTCCTGCTCTCCCACCCCATACAAAATGCCGAACCCTACAAAGCACAGCCCCCAAACCCTAAATGACAGTGAGCGGGAGGTGCGGATACCAGAGAACTATGCGGTGCCAGGGAGATCGTTTTCTAAAATACACCCAGACGACTCAGAGAATTGAGCCAGACCAGCACAAAGGTCACCGGGCAGCCAATCTGATCTGCTCCTTCCCCCAGACCCAAAGGTGATAGTTAGATCCTGAGCATGTGACCCACCCATCGCTATTGGGGGTGTGGCCTATGGAGGATGGGCAGGGGCATAGCTAGGTTAGAAGTGGGGCTCCCAACCCCTTCACCCAGTGGGTGCATGTGCAGCAGGGACTGTACAGCCTATTAGCGCTACACCCTTGAGGCTGGGACAGACCCATGTTTAGAGTTTGTTTCCCTGGACCCATTGTTCATCAGGCAGGTTGCCAATGCCGTCTCCGCACGGACAGGGGGGAGTTGCATGTGGGTGGGGAGGGGGCTCACATAGGCTCCAATCCTCAGAGTGCTCTGCTGGCTCAAGCCCCTTTGGGAGCTACACTACCCCACCCCCCCTTTAAGCAGGTTATGCCCTGGCAAAGGTGTGTAAGGGGGGGTGGGTAGAATGGGGGTGATTTAAGGCCAGTACCCCCTAGGAGTCCCCCATTCCTTTTTCTCCTCTCTCTGCTAATCTCCTCCTCCTCCTAGTAGTGCCCCCAGACCCTGCTGCTGCTGCTGCCCAGGAGTTATATGGGTTTGGCAATTATGAAAATCCAACTGCTAATTTTGCAAGCTCCCCCCCCCCTTCCCAGATGAGCAGACCCCCCCAGGAAGGGCCCCTGGCTCTAGTCTGACAGCTGAACCCCTCATAGCCTGGAGGGAGGGGGGCACCAGAGCCTGCTGGGAGGACGAAGGAGGACACCTGAATCCTGCGCCCAATGGTTGCCAGGCACCTTCCAGGAGACAGCCGGAGAGGGCCGGGCTAGGAGAAGCGGCTGCGCTCTGCATTGGCTGCTCCATCTGTTCCACCCTTTACCCCTAGGTCTTTATTCAATAAAGTTGCTCCTTGTTGAGGCTGCCTGGGAAGCAGTCGCCGCCGCCGGGCAGGGTAGACGCTGCTGGGGTGTCCCCCGGGATGGCAGCGGGCATGGCACCCAGAGCTGTGCTCTGCTGCTGCTGAGATTGGCAGCAGGGGGAGAGAGGATTACCCACCCACCCAGCCTGGTGGGGCTGCTTCTGCCGCCGGCGAGGCGGGCGCAGCGGGGTGTATGGATGGATTATCAGCGGCGGAAGAAGCTGACCAATTTCACCATCGGGCTCCTCTTCCTGTCCGGAGGGATCGAGTACGGTAGGTGTCCGTCCTGGCGGTGGCCCTGGCGGTGGGGTGCCCAGGTTCCAGTCGCTCTGGCGCTATCTAGTCTCTGCAAAGGCTGCTCAGTGGGGTTCCTCCTCCTCCAGGTGTTGGAGCCTCCTAGCCAAGCAGGGCGCTTTGCCTGCAGAAGGGATGGGGACCCACCCGAGAGGGCCCGAATGTGACTCGCCGGCCCCTTTCCAGTTCCTGGAGCCAGTTCTACACCCCCCAGCACGGAAAGACTGAGCTCAGGGGAAGGGAGTAGAGAAGGGGGATCTGCCCACACAAGGATTTGGGATGTTGGATCTATGGCACTAGATCCTCTTCTTCCTGACTGCACCCTATTCTGCTGCCGCCCTGTCCCCAGGTTATAGGCGGCCTTCGAAACTTGTATGAAATCCCGGTTAGGGAAAAGACTCCCCTGTCCTTGGTCTGAAAGCATCTCTCCTCTAGGGTTGCAGCCACCTTTCTGCAGTTTGACCCCGAGACCCCCATTTTGGCCTATGAAAGTCTCTGGGTCAAACCCTACTGTTCTCCAAGGGCGTTGTAGATGAAAGCAACATAACTAATGCCGGACATGAACCTACACCCTGGAGAGAATTCATTTTGGTCCTATTAATTGCGCAAGCCGGGCCATTGTGTTCTGTGATAGTGCACCCCTCCCTGGCAGTTCTGCTCCCCATGAACCCCCACTCCCCAAAGGCAGTTGCTTTGGTCCAGGTCTATAGCTTGGGAGGGAGGTGGCATAGAGGAGCATTGCTCCCTATAATTACCTTCCTCTCCCTAGAAACTTTTGAATGGCTTTATTTATTTATTTATTTATTTATTTATATCCTGTCCTATCCCTGGAGGCTCAGAGTTACTTACAGCACACACATGAAATACAAATGTAAAATTAAACTGCCACAAAACACTCCCGTCACTCTCGTCCCAATCTATCCCTGCCCATTGAATGCCTGGCCAAATAAAAAGGCCATACCTATCTCTAGAAAACATTTGAACTAGGGCTCAGGTGAGCCGCCAAGGGAAGGGAGTTCCAAAGCTGTAGGGCAGTCACGGAGAGAATGTCTCTTGGTGGAGTGGAGTCCTATGAAACTGGGCCAGTGATAGTACCTGAAAGAGGGCACCCTTGGCAGCTGTTAAGGACCGCGAAGGAACATAAGGAGAAAGATGGTGGTCCTTCAGATATGTATGTATAGGTTAACTACTATGTTGATCAATCCTATAGATACTTTATCCTAGTTTAAGACTTCTTTAAAGGCTTCTGACTAAGAGTGCATTTTGTTTTTAACAAAGTCTATGAATTCTTGAAGGCAAATGCAGTCTCCTCCTCTCCTCCCACACCCGCGGCCCTGTCGTGTACTCTCCTTGCTGTCCCCTCCTGCTGCCTTAATACCTGTGTCTGTGCCAGAGGCCTGCTTTGGCCCCACAGAGTTGAAATGGTGATTTGCAGGTGGGGGTTGGCATTGGTCCTGCTTGTGAATGACCCACAATGGGGTCTGCTCTTCCTGGAGTGGGGTGACTGGGTAAGCTTTGTAGTGGCCACTGCGCAAGGCTCAAATGCTCTGGCAATGCCCTATTTTACAAATGGGGAAACTGAGGCAGGGGCTGGTGGGGAAGGTCTAGCAGAGCTGGGGATGACACTCTTTCTGGACTGCCTTGTGGAACCCTTATGCTGCTGTTGCATCCCTGGGTGGGTGCCTGGTATAAACCAGGGCTCCCCTGGAAGGGCGGTGCATTGGTACTAATGCAACTCCCATTGGGGGAAGCGGGGCTTGTTGCTGTTGCATCCCTGGGTGGGTGCCTGGTATAAACCCTGTCTCTTATACACATCTAGATGTGTATAAGAGACAGGTATAAACCAGGGCTCCCCTGGAAGGGTGGTGCATTGGTACTAATGCAACTCCCATTGGGGGAAGCGGGGCTTGCTGCTGTCCCAGGTGGGGTGTGGTCAGAGCACTATGGTGGTTTGTTTTGGGCTGTTGTAGGAAGCTGCTTTACCTTCACAAAGATTAGATCATCATAATGCATCCTTCTGGGTTCAATCTGACTTCTGCTGGATGCAGGCTGGTGCATGCCAGCTCCTCGCCCTCAGAGCAGGTGGCAAAGCTGAGCCCAGAATTGGGCAGCTGCAGAGAGTGGCTCAGAATCGGGGCCTTTGAGCTGCGGCATGATTCCAGCTGATTTCTCTGATATGGAAGGGAAGGCTGTAGCAGTTTAAGCCATCGGGGATGTCCTGCAGAACAGAACAGATGGCCCACTGAGATCATGCTGGTGCTCCTTTGCCCATCTGTCTCGGGCAGGATGAAGCTGGGGTAGCCTCTTTCTAGCCTAGACAGCGCCAGCGCCTCCCTCTCCTCCCCTGCCCTGGAGTGTGTGAGATGCAGAGGTACCCCAGGCTTCAGTGGGGGTGATTGGAACAGTTGACCTCCGCCTGATCTAATATTGCTGTGAACGTTCTTGAACAGACACTAGTGTCCCATTTCTCCTGTCCCAAACTGGCAGGGGCAGCAGAGGGATTGATCTAGTGGAGGCTTGATAGGCAAAGGACTTAATGCTGCTATACTCGTAGATTTCAGCTGGAAACTCTGAGCAGAGCTAGTCCCAGAGCCGGATTTAGGATTTTAGCACCCCTAGGCAACTTGAGGTTGTGAAGGACTTTGTAGGTGAAGACGAGAAGCTTGTGCAGAATACGCTCCGGAAGAGGGAGCCCCCTCCCCTGACTCTCTGGTGCACATGCTACCATCTGAGGCAGAGAGGGAAACCATGGCAGTGCCCAGCACAGAAGCAAGAGTCTCTTCCTCCATGCTTGGCACCACCGCAGAGCGACTTGTGGGAGCCTTGGGGTGGGGTGAAACAGGGCTTCTCCAGGTGGGGGATGGACTCCAGGCTGCGCAGCTGAGGCAGTGCAGTTGCAGCAGTAGCGGGGGTTTGCCATGGCCAGGTGGGTGCAGGCTGAGAACAGAAGCCCCCAACCCCTGAAAATCTGCTGCCCGTCCAACATCTGCCCTAGGCAGCTGCCTAAGTTGCCTGCCCCTAAGTCTGACCCTGGCTACTCCTGTCTCCTAAACTGGCTCTTATTGTGGGTGGCACTTGGGGTGTATCTATTGGCTGCTGTAGGAGAAAGCTATGGTTCAGGGATGTGTAGGGGCTCTGGATCCCAATTTACTTTGCGGTCGAGCCTGGCTGGCGGGTTATGGGCTTGGTGCCATTGGTAATTGTGTTCTCTTTCCCATCTGGATATACAGCATTCACCAGGAGGCTCTGTCTCTGGAGTGTGTTTTGCAAGCCAAGGGAATGCATGACATGACCCTCCCTCTGGAGTTGAGCTGGCTTCGTCGTTTCCTTGCTTAATATTTTAGAAGCTGCCCGTGGAGCCGGTAACCCATCCCTCCAGGGTGCAGAGTGGGCCAGCAGGAGGGGTTGCTGCTGGGTGCCAGTCAGCCAGGCTTTGGGTCGAGATGCACCCAGGATCTGGGTCTAAAGGGGGGTGCTTTAGGCAGCAAAACAGGAATGCTGGTTGTTAAGGGGGAGAGACCTCCTCTTTCAATCCCCCCCTGGAGTCTGAGGCTTAGACCAGAGATGGGCAACCTTTCCTCTTCCAGGGACCACGCTGAAAAATAATGCAAGCTCCGATGGCCGCCTAGACATTGGGGGCAGGGGCACCTAAGGGATGCACTCAGAAAGAGGAGGGTCCAGTCATGGATCTGGCCCCTCTCCTTGTGCGCAGGCCCTCGTCTCTGCTCCCTTACGCTCGGCTCATTCTTTCAGTGCTTGGGGGATAGGAACTGGATACAAGGACCAGATCCAGGAACTGGGAAGGGGCCACTTCAAAACTAGCCAGGGGCTGCATTAGGCCCCTGGGCCTGAAGCTCCCCACTCCCTGGCGTAGCAGCTTAAACACTTCATCTTGAAATCTACGTTTTAAGGTGGAGCAGTTGAGTTAAAGCTTAGACTTTGAGTTCAAAGCCTTATTCCATGGCGGGGCTTCACTGCTATTTCTTGGCCAGGGCTAGCTGCCAGCCCTAAGGAAGTATCTGCTTTTGGCACATCGATCTGCTTCCACCTCTTCCTTCCCTTCCTGCCCCGCCCTGGGATTTGCACTGTGGATCTTGCCTGCATTGGGGCCTGTAATGCCAGGGGTGGAAGGAGGATGAGCGCTCCTATTTCCTGCTGGTTCGTGCAGACCAGGTCTTGTGGGGTGGGTGGGGGGTGGAGCAGGGACTCTATGGGATGGCCCCAGCCAGGCCTTCTCAGGCAGCACTGAGGGATCCACCAAGGCTGCACAAACCTTTCTGTTTCCACTCGAGGCCTCTGCTCTGTGCTGAGGGCAACTGAGTTACTACTACTAAAATAATAAATCTTGATAGAGTGCCCCCCTGCCATGGCACTCGGGCACCTAATAAACAACTTTGAATCCTCACAACAACGCTTTGAGGTAGGTTAGGCTGAGAAAATATTGTGACTGGGTGACCTTGGGCCAGTGATTTTTCTGGCTAAGGCGAGACTTGAACTGGGGTCTCTCCCGATCCAAGTACTGCGCACTTACCCTTGAGGACACTCCTTGAGCAGAGGGACAGTCAGCTCTTCAACAGAGGTCAGGACTTAACTGATGGATAGCGGGAAGACTTCAGACTAGTCTAGAAAGACTAATCTGGAAAGACCTTGTTCTTTTCAGAAAGTCAGTTTTTATTATTTGTTCATCTACAGGAAATGGGCTTGGTTACAAGTAACCAACATGGGTTACTTTCATGCCAGACCACTGTAATGTCCTCTTTTTGACAAAGTAGCTGGTTTAGTGGACAAGGAGAATGCAGCAGATGTAACCTCTTAACTTCATTGAGGCTTTTTGGCACAGTCTCATGTGCCTTCAAGAAGCTTGCGAAACGGGCTGCTGAAAAGCCACAAAGTAGTAATTAATGGGTTAGCATCAAGCTGGGAGGAGGGCGAAACAGAATCCTGTGAAACATGAATCAACAAGGTGATGCTATTGGAGAAATTGATTTTTGTGTTTCATCAGTAGAAACATTGTGCCTGAGACAGAAAGTAATGGTGCCATTTCCTCAGCATGGGCGAGATCTTGCCTGGAGGATTGTCCTCTTTCCTGAAACGCTGTGCCCAGGACTGATGGTGACAAACTGAAGAGGATTCTAGGATCAGAAAACCTTTTGGTTTGAGAGGAGTTAAAGCTCTTACAAATTCACTCATGCTCCAAAAAGCATGGAAATAAAGTGAAGACTTCCATTTTTACACAGGACTGGTGCAAAGACGTTTGTTGCCCTAGGCAAACACCTGTGCATGCGCCCCTTGTGTAACCTATGCACATAATGTGCCCCTCATATGCAACCGATGCACATTAGGCACAACCCCCATATGCACACAGTTAGTGCACAACATGTACATCCACAGCCTGCTTCTCGGGCACGGAGGGGTTGGTAGCCCTGCTCCCACCTTCCTCCAGGCCCCAGGTTTACCAGCGGTGGCAGCTGGATCAGGCACCCCTTCAACTTGCAGGAGAAGTGGCAGCAGCAGCTGGATCAGGAGCAGGAGAGATGGCAGCAGAAACTAGATCAGAGGTGGAGCCACCTAGGGGGTACCACTTCCACCCCAGTCCAGTGCAGAGCTCATTGTCAAAGCCACCTAGGGCAGCAAGTTGAAGGGGGTGCCTCTCCTGTGCCATCAAATGCAGAGCTTATCACCAATGGTGACAGTGGGGCAGCTTGATTAGGAGCAAAAGAGCCCCCTTCACGTTAGCGCCCTAGGCGACCATCTGAGCAGCCTAATGTAGCACCGACCCATGTTTTTACATGGCGTGCTAGTTGGCAGTAAAGATGCTGTACAGTCTGCACACTGGTAAGACTCAACTCATCTTCTGCTCCGATATATAATAGTAAATGCGGTAATACAAGGAAAAAAATTTGACTTTGGTAAATTATATACGCCCCCAACAAGAATAAAAATCAGTTCTTGAAAGAGGTAATAAAGCTCATAGGGGAGGAGGCGGAGGGGAACCTGATAGTCCAGGGGAATTTTAATACTTATTTCACAGAAATTGATACCTCTAGAAAGATAATGATAGCGAAATGGCAGAAGGAGATAGCAGAGGATCCCTGACCAAGACAGGATGCCCTTTCTGACCCTGCCCTGAGCAGTGATCCTGGGCAGGACAGCCACAGGAGACCCTTAGACCTCCTCAGTTCTCAAAGCAACGAGTGAGCAGGCCACCCTTGTAGTGCCCAGGGTAGGGAGCATGGATCGCTGGAAAGCCTTGGACCTGACTGGTCCCTCTGTATCTGCAACAGCCATGCTTGTGTGGAGCCTGGGAGAGCTTGTCCAGGGCAAAACTAATCCTTGCAGTGGTTCTGCTTTCTCAGCCTGGTTGCCAGAGATGTGGCTAGTGCGCCCCCTCCAACCCTCCCCAGACATGATACAATGAGCACTGATGATATCTCCCTGCTAGTGCTGATGCCCCATACCTCCTTACATCCATGACTTTGGGTGAAAACAGACACAACGCTAACTCCGCTTTAACATTTCTTATGCATGTTGCAGGGCTGTATTGGTGCCCTATGCAGCCCTGCAACGTGCATGAGAACTGTTCAAGTGGAGTCAGCATTATGTCTGTTTCCACCCTTCCCAGAATTGGCTGCTAATGGCAAATGTTTCCCTGCCCAGGCTGCCTTGTTGGGCGTTGCAGACTGTCCTCTCAGGGGTAGCAGGGAGCCTTGCTGCTAGGTAGGTTGGGATGTGGCAGCAGGCACTTGGATGCACAGCTGGGCCTGTGTGGCAAAATGCCACTTGCCTGGACAAGGACACTTGCCTGAAACTGTGAGCCAGGCTTAACAGAGGTCTAGGCCTCTAAACTAGCACATGTCTATGACTCCCACATTCCTGAAATTCCTAAGGAATTCCCTAAGGCCAGCAGGAGGCAGAAACTTGATTGGCTTGGACTGGTCAGGGGGAATCTGTACCTGAGCCAGGTGATCTTGCTGAACGAATCACAGGGAGGGAGAAGGGAACTTTTAAAAGGACTGAGCCGGGGGCTTTTGTCTTGCTCGCTCTCTGCATTCTTTCGCTGGCACAGGCTGCTGGACTCGTGACCTCTCAGCCTGAGGCACACAGGGACTGCATGGCTTGGCTGTAACTCTGGCCTTGCCAGGACAAGAACTTAGACCACATAGGAAAACCATCACTTATGGAGACCTGATCAGAACCAGCATGAGTACATTGCTAGTCTGCCCGCTACATCAGATAGTTGTAGAGAGACGCGTTCTAAAAGGGCTGTCAAGCCCGACAGGACTGACTCGCATTGCTCAAAGGGTTATCACCTCTTGGTTCTCAGTGTAAACTTTGTTTTTATTCCTTTTTACATGTACCAGTAAATTCTAAGCTTTGTTTTTACCCTACTGGGTGTGTGTGTGTGTGAGATTGGCTGACCATTAAACGTCTCCTTAGGCCAGGTAACCAGGCCAAGTTGCTAAAGAGGGGGAAACTACCTATTTTAGCTAGAAGCCAACAGTTTTGAGGCCAAGGGAAGCCTCCTGTGGGTGACTCTGGGGTTCGGCCTCCAATGCAGAGGAGGAAATCCCAGGAAAGGGGAGTGCTCTTGGGAAGGCCTATGCCTTTTGGGGTTTGCATTTCCTGAGTGGTGCGGATACCCGCTGGGATACACTCGGGTGGTGGCAGCGGAATACCAAGGGTTTTCGGGGTTTTGCCAGCTGTGGGGACCCAGGTCAGGGATTTGAAGAAACACAGTGAGGTGGGTTGCTCAGCTGTATAGCGCCCCCTGCTGGCGTCTCACCACAGCCTGCACGGCACTGGCCTAGCTAGAGGGCCCAGACCAGAAGTCACTGACCCCAATCTCCCTCTCTGCTAGCTGTGATCCTGCCGACCATCTGGGCCTATCTGCAGACTCTCGATGCCCAGCCGTACTTCCTGGGCCTGGGGATCTCGGCCTTCAGCTTCACCGGCCTCATCACGGGGCCACTCTTCGGGCACTTGTCTGACCGCACCCGACGCACCAAGGGCATCATCCTCTTCGCCAACCTGTTTGAGGTAGCAGGTGAGGGAGCTGGAGATTGGGGTGGATCCCTTTTTGCCAAGGGTGCTTGGTGACTGACCAGTGGGGCATCCTAAGCAGCATCCTTCCCTGGGTGTGGACAGACGACCCCTAGCAGATGTTAAAATCCACCTGCAGGCACCAGAGCATGAGGCTGGTCTATCCCAGCTGGAGTGAGACTCTGGTTCGGGCATCAGCTGTATTGGTGTAAATTGGGGTCTACCTCTGCCTTCCCTTCCAGTGTCAGTGGGGCTGCAGTGGGCAGAATCCAGCCTGCCGGACGACTCCTCTTAACAATGATGCACAAGGCAGGAAGGACCCAGCTCGTCCCTCTGAATCTAGGAAGGTGGCTCTGCAGGCCGCTTTGGAAGTGCCTTTCCTTTCCTGGAGCCAGCATGCCCTAGGCCTGGCAGACTGTGTGCGCCAGTACCATTGCTTTCCTAGGCAGCATCCAGGGATCTCTGGCTCTGCTGAGCTGAACGTCTCTCTCCTTTTTAGTAAAGCGTTTATCCTCCTCCAGCCACTTGACGACACTGTCCCAGATGGGAACGGGCGTGGATTCCAACCAACCAGGAGGCTGGCATGGCCTGGGCCTGCCCCGTTGCTGCCCTGGCCACCTGCCTTTGGGGCTGTGCCCCTTTCTGGCTGTTACTCTGCAACTTCACCTCCTCTTGTGCTCTGTTCCCATTGCAGGGAATTTCATGTACTTTGCTGGTGTCTCCAAATGGATGCTCCTGGGCAGCCGGCTTGTTGCAGGTAAGAGCTGGGGGATGATGCTTCCTTCCCTCCTACCTCCCCCTGCAGTCCAGGGATCTGTGCTCAGGTTTTCAGAGCCCTCCCCCCCCTTTCCCCTCTCACTCTCCGCTTCTCTTTGACAGGAGTTGGGACTGGAGCAGGCGCCTCCATTTTTGGCTACCTTACCCGCTCCACCAGCTCGCAAGAGCGTGCCACGGTGTTTGCTGCCGTCATGGCGTGCCGGCAAGTCGGGCTGCTGATTGGTAAGATACCACCCCCACCCCTCCCGCTCCTTCCCATCCTGCTGTGTGGGTCTGAGAGATTGAGACTAGCCTGTTGGCTGAAGGAGCAAAGATCGGCACATGGGAATGAGTTGAGCCTCTGCTTCCCAGCTGTAGTGTCTTCAAGAGAGGGGCAGCCCCCCCACCCCTTCTATGCAAGACTGGCTCCGCATTGCCCTCACTTGTGGCTGGGAACAGCTTTGCCGTAGGAGTGACTGGATCTCCTTCTGTTGGGAGGGATGTGTGCCAGGAATGGTTGGGGTGCCCCGACTCCTTTCAGAGCCCTTAGTAACTTGGTTCCCTCACTTATGGTGGGACCAGTTCCCTCCAGAGCTTGCGCCCGCCCCCAGCCTGCCAGGAGCAACCTTCTGTCACCCTTACTCTGGGATAAAGACTCAGAAGAACAGACTACCTAGACGTCTAATCCGGGTTCCCCTTTACTGTGAATCTCCATTTGCCAGGATCACTTGCACCAATACATCAGACTTAATTATAGATGATTTTATTTGTAGATTTGAGTTTAAAAACAGTGCAATGATTACAGACGAGAGAGCGAGAAAAAATAGAAGGGAAATAATGCGATGCTACCTTCACTCTCAACGTCCTTTGGATCTTATTCTGCTGACCCGATTTCAATTCACGGCTTGCAGTCGGTACTGTCTCAGCCTTGTCTCAGGCTGGGCCCACTTTTCTGGATGCTTTTAGACAAGCACCTCACCAGCCACCCATTATACAGGTTTCAGGGCTGCAGTGGTGCCCTGCAACATGTATAGTGAGTGGGCAGGGTGGTGCTTGTCTAAAGCCACCCTTAGTTGTAGTTTCTCCCACTCAGTCTGTCTGTTGTTCCTTTCCCTGGTGATGGTCGAAATCCCCCCCCCCCACCCCCCAATCTCTCTGTCATTGGCTTTTCTCGGTCCTTCCATTTGCTCTGCTTCCTCGCACCTGTGGCTGATTGGTCCGGTTTTCCACCTCTTTCCCCTCAATTTACATTTGTTTACATATGAATCTTTTTTTAACCTTCCGATCCCTCCTCCTGTTTGTCAGGTTTGGGGCACACCATCTCTATCTGGATTTATTTTCCTCTATATAAGCTTTTTACATACAAGTCTTGATTGTCATTAGCTTTGGGGTTGGTTAGACCATTTGACAGACCTGAAATATAGGCAGGTTACAGTTCGGAGTCATGCCAAGATCCCACATGTTCCGCGTGTGTGGACTCTCTAGTTTTATCACCGTGTGATGATGGGGCTGGGGTGGTTGGCGGTGTACCTCTCTGTAGGCATAGAACGGGGGTGGGCAGAGTTTCCAGCCCTAAGAGCCACATAACCAAAACCTTCCTATGGCTGAGGGCCTCAGGAGACACATGCACAAAAACCTCTCCTGCTTTGTGAATGGCTGGAGGAACCAGTCCTCGACAGCCCCGGCTGCTAAGACTGAGGAGCAGATGCCCTTCAGCTGGTAGGGTGGCCAGATATGCACATTTTAGAGCACACTTATGAGAAATACAGGTTGCAGGGCTGTATTGGAGCCAGTGCAGCCCTGCAACTGTGTTTCTCATAAGTGTCCTCTAAAAAGTGCATAGCTGGCCACGCTACCAGCTGCTAAGACTCGGGTGAATGAGGCCAGCCTGGTTGAGAGTCACGCTTGAACAGCCCGGGAGCCGTCTGTGGCTCTTGAACCTCCTCCTGCATGGCCCGATGGATAACCTCCTAGTAGAGGGGCTGGATGGCTGGGGTGCAAGGGTCCCTGCAGTCTCCTCCGCTCCAGGGTGGGTGGAGTATGGGGCAGAGAGATGGCTCTGTGCTTCCCCTTCCCTCCCCTGCCCCCCTAATGCCACTGTGTCTGACCGCCCCCCCCCGTCTCTCTGCCAGGGCCAGCCTGCAACCTCTTTCTGCGACTCTGCAACTTTCGGCTGGGACCCTTTGAGGTCAACAAGTTCACCTCCCCAGGAGTGAGTACGCAGGGGTGTGGGGTGTGTGCACAGTCTGACACTTGGTCAATGGGGGTGGGATACGTTTCCCCCCCCCCCGATCCAGGATGCAGGAGGCTGTTCCCTGCCCCCCCCAAACTGGGCGGTGTCCCCCATGCCCAGTCGTCTTGGGGGTCAGGAGGGTGGGCTGTCCCTCCCCTCGGGTGTGTCCCTGTCCATCCACCTGTCTGTCTGTCCTGCAGCTCTTCATGTGCCTGGTGTGGCTTTTGCTCGAGTTCATTGTCATGGCGATGTACTACGACCTACAGCCTCCTCCCCACCCGCCACGAGCTGTGCCGGTGACTCGGGCAGAGGGAGGTGAGGAGGAAGAGGAGGAGCCCTTGGTGCACCACGAGGCTTGCCCAGAGGAGGCGGCGGAGAGCAGCAGCTACGGCAGCACCGGCACCGAAGGGCAGATGCCTGCTCCAGGAGCAGACGAGTACCGCTATGTCCCCAACGGACACTTGGCTGAGGAGGAGGCAGCCCGGGAGAGGGAGAAGAACCCCTTCCAGAACTTCAGTGCCGTGAGAGGTGAGTGTCAACTGCAGATAAGAAAGCGACCGTGCATGTGCTAGGGGCAGAGTTAAGGCTATCCATGGGCACATCTCGGCATTTCGGTGCTTCTCTAGCTAGCTGTCCCACAGCTCTGTTATTATGAAGGCACTTGGGCTGAGTGAGGAAGTAGATGCCAGGAAAGAATGTCCCATGGAAGAGTCTGATGTCCAAGGGTGCCGTAAAGGCTGTGCTTCTAACTGTACGCATGGCCAGCTGAAGTGTAGCAAGGTCTTCACATGGGCATATTGGGTAGTGAGGGTGGCTTCCAGAACCAGGGGAGCCCTATGCTCTCCTGAAGTTGCTGTTCCCTCCAAGAGCAATGCACTCTGGGATATTGTCCCAGGATGTCATGGGACAATCGAGCCGTGAATTGGATCAGGGTCGGTCGACCCGATTTTGATTTTGTTAGATCTCTCGGCTGCTTTTTGACATCGTTGATCATGAGATGTTGGTGACCTGCTTGCGGACCAGGTTGGGGTGGGCGGAATTGTTCTTGAATGGTTCCGTTCCTTCCTGGTCAGGAGAACTCGGTGAGTGGTGCTCGGGGACTGTACTTCGTCTCCCCGGGACCTCATGTGCGGAATTCCGCAAGGTTCTATTCTGTCCCCTCTCCTGTCCAACGTGTATATGCAGCCTTTGGGCGAGGTCGTGAGGGGGTTTGGTGTTCGGTGTCCTCAATATGCTGACCACACCCAACTTTACCTCACGTTTTCATCCGACCCAGACCCAGCAGTCTCGGTGCTTACTCTGTGTTTGGCGACTGTGGGGGACTGGATGAAGGTGAGCCGTCTGAAGTTNCAGACCGCAGGAGTCGTTCCGGGGCGCGAAGGACGAGGCGGTTAGGTTGAATCCTAACAAGATGGAGGTGATGCTGGTGGGAAGGGCCAAGGGATTGGTGACCCCCATCATTGATGGGGTTTGTCTCTCCTTGGTCCCCCAGGTTTGTAGTCTGGGGGTGCTCCTTGATTCGCAGATCTGCTTGGATTGTTTAGGTGGCGAGGAGCGCGTTTTGCCAGTTACATCTGGTACAGTGGCTTTGGCTGCGACCTTGCTACTATCATCCATGCCTTCATCACCTCGAGATTGGACTACTGTAACACGCTCTATGTGAGGCTACCCTTGGTGATGGTTTGGAGGCTTCAACTTGTGCAGAGTGCGGCGGTCCGTCTCCTTATGGGGGTGGGTCGCCGGGAGCATGTAACGTCCGTGTTCTGTTCACTACACTGACTGCCTAGAGTCTTCCAGGCCCAATTCAAGGTCTTGGCTCTTACCTATAAAGCCCCATATGACCTGGGTGCCACTTACCTGTGGGACCGCCTCGCCCCTCAGATTCTAGATAGGCCCCTGCAGTCGGCTGGGGTTGCCCTTCTCGAGGTCCCCCGAGTTTCTCGGGAGGCGACCATAGGGAGGGCGTTCTTGGTGGCCGCACCGAGGCTGTGGAACGTCCTCCTGGTAGTGGTCTGTTTGTCCCTGGACCTTCCCTCTTTCTGATGACAACGCAAGATCTGGCTGTTCGCCAGGCCTTTGGTGAGGGTGTCAGTGTTGGTTGGGGGCGTGTTTTAGCTCCATCAGCTGTTGTTATTAACAAACATTTATATAGCGCCAGCAGTGTGCCTGGCACTTTACAAAGTAACAAAATAGACCCGGTCCCTGCCCCTAGGGCTTACAGTGTGAGAGACGGGAGCTGGGGAGAGACATACGAAGGGGGAAAGAGGGTTATGTTTTTATCTTATTTATTTTATTTATTTATATTTAGTAGCCGCCCCCTCATGCCCAAAGCATCTCGGCGCAGTGTACAACATAAAACCATAATCTAAAATAACAATAAAACACAAGAATATCAACTTTTAAAACCCTCTAAAAACAACCACCCCCAACGTTTTAACCCAATCCACCCTCCCCTCCTCCGAAGGCCGGGGAGAACAGCCAGGTTTTGCAGGTCCGCCAGAAGACCAATAAACTTGTGGCCAGACGGGCTTCCTTTTGGAGGGAGTTCCATAAACGTGGCATGGCCACCAAGAACGCCCTCTCCGTTGTGGCCCCCCGTTTTACACGGGGGACCTCCAAAAAGGCGCCCCATCCAGGTGGACCGACCAGCCCCCGCACCACTCAGAACCGCTCCGCTGGACGTGACTTTGCAGACGCTATGAGGACGGCAAAGAATTCTTTCTTTGCCGTCCTCACAGCCTCATCGTAGGACCGCAAATGGGCCCTACGGAGAAGTCAGTTGGATTCAGCTCAAGTCCGATGCCAGCGTCGCTCTAGTCGCCTGCCTAACTGCTTCATACTCCACAGCCCCTTGGTAAACCAGGGGGCCCTGCGGTGTCGGGACAGAGGTAGGAGAAGTCTTGGAACCACCCTGTCAATGGCTTCCCCGAGCGAGATATTCCAAGCTCAAACGGTGACCATCAGGGTCTAAGGTTCAATCCCCCAGAGCATCTCTGCGCAGCCTTAACACCCCTCTCAAACCCCTCTGTGTCCATGGAGTTGGATGGCACGGCACCGAGGGTTTTATTACTGCCGAGCTCTGTGCCGTCACTGCTGATTGCAGTAGTTCCTTCCTTATCTCCCTGGCCCCATCACGATTGCTGCTCTAAATGGACTGCCTGTGGCTTAGGAACTGTGGTTCTTTACTGCCTGCCCCAGCTGGAGTTGCATAACGAGACATTGGGCATGAAGTGCTGACCACCATTCAAAGCTGCAGTCTGTCCCTAGCCAAGCCCCACCCTCCCCACTGACCAGCTTGTGGCTCCTGAGCTAATCCGAGATCGTACGGTTGCCAGAGCAGGAGCTGTGTAGGACCCTGCATGTGCTAACAATGTTGAACGGCTATTCATAATAATCTAGAGCAGCGGTAAGAAACAGATGGTTTGGGGGCCAAATCTGCTTTACTTGGCCCATGGATCCAGCGTGAGCCCTGAAAGGTTCCGCTCGGGGGAAGGGAGCCGAGATGAGGGCACGTGTGCCTGGATTCATAGCGTAGATCATGGGTGGGAGGCTCTTTTTCTTTCACAGGGGCCACTGAAAATGAGTACAAGCTCCGTGGGCCGCGTAGAAGTTGGAGGCAGGGAGGTTTAAATGAGTGCACTTGGGAAGAGGAAGGTCCAGCTCATGGATCTGTCCCCTCTCCTTGTGTGCATGCCCTCCTCTCTGCTCTCTTACCCTGAGCGCAGTCTTTCTGTGCTTGAGGACAGGAACTGGATCCAGGGGCTAGTTAAAAAAAATTAGGAGTGAGCCACGTTGGCTCCCAGGTGTGAAGTTCTTCACCCTGGCAGAGATACAGGATCTTGACCCTTCCCTCATTCTTGAGCACCTCTTTCTCTCTTCCCCCCCCCCCCCCCCCAAAGTGTAAACCCTCTGTCTCTTGGAGGCTGCTTCACTCACACAAAACCATATGTGGGTTAGGCTGGTCTTGGCATCCAACCAAGAAACCCCCCGCTTCAGCAAATGTGCATATGCGAACACAAGCTTTTTATTATAGAACGTTTTTATGAAGAGTGTGGTTCCAGGATAATAAAGGCGGCGTGGTTCAGGTCTTGCAACAAAATTGCATGAAGGAAAGCCAAGGTTAAACTTCACTTGCATGCCAACACGAATGTTTCAAACTCGGGTTTCGCCCTTGGGTCATGAACTACAAACACTTTCCCTTCCATGGGCCATTTTTGAAAACTGGTACAAGCTCCAAGGGTCGCACAGAAGTTGGAGGGTGAGGGGGCAGGAGTGGATCAGGGGTGTACTCAGGAAGGAGAGCGTTCTGATCATGGATCTGTGCCCGAACCTCTTGTCATGCCGTCCTCTCTGCCGGTGCTCCCTTACCCTGAGCTCAGACTTTCAGTACTTGCTCGGGAGTACAAACTGGAAAGGGGCCAAATTAAAAACCAGCCCTAGGTTACGTTTGACCCCCCTGGACCTGAGGTTCCCCACCCCTGCTCTACAGCCTTGGGATCTCCTAGCCGTGCAGGCTAGCCGCAGTCTTACCGGTTCTAAATGGAAGTTTCTCCGGCGCTCGGCTGCAGACTCTCTCCTGTCTGGCTTAATCCTTCCAGCTCTTCTTATTTTACAAAAATCAATTTTTCACCTCTGTGGAGTGGACAGAAATTGTTCTTGTCAACACTTCTCACTAGAGACTCAACTGGGTATTGAACCTCTCTCATTCTAGGCCGGGTGTCCTTGTCCTCGGTGCGTCTTCTCTTTTGGATGGATTTAGACGGACGCCTGCTCCGCCCCACCCCGGGGTGTCCCCCTCCATGTAAAGGCCACCCTGGGGTGAGAGAGAGCAGAGCGGAACAATGCTGTGCTAGGCCAGCTTCACTCACGGTGCTCTGGAACCTCCGTCTCGGAGCACCACGACCTGGAGCACCGGCTGGGGGGCAAAGCAGGGATCCGTCTAAAGATTTTAGTGAGACGATTCTTGCAATACTGTGTCTGGTGTTTTATACAGATTGCATTGATCCCCAACACGGTGATGGTTTGTACATCCCTTTTGGAAATGTTGCTTTTTTGTACAGGTTACACACGGGAGTAATATTGGTGTCCTAACCAGGTCATTCACAAATAGCAGCCCGTTGTTGTTGTTCATCCCCTAAGAGTATGGCGTGAGGACAGCATGCTGACTTCTCTGCCACCGAGCTAACGCCTGTCCCACCAGCTGCCTGTAGGCTGCTGGTTTGAACCCGGTAGGAGAGCATTTGGATTTTGCCTGGAGAAGGGGGCAGCAACAGGGATTCAGTCCTGCTTGGCGCCTGCCACAGAATGGAGAGGCCGAGCTCGGGAAGGAGGGGCTGTTGCAACAGCTTGGGGAGGGGGAGGATGGGAGGCTCTTGGGAAGGGTGACAACTGGGGCCCCCAAATTATTTACTTGCTGGAGCAGGCTCTATGGTGGGTGGGCAGAAAACGTCTGTGTCTAGACCAGGAGCTGCCATTATTGGTGGCCTTTTGGTACATGCCGGAATCTCTCTTCCTGTCCTGGGGGTGGAGAGGGCAGGGACCATTTCTTCAACGTGGGGAGGTGGGCGGGGGAAGGAATGCAACGGTCATTTTTAGAAGGCAAACCCTGCAACCAGCTGAGCTGGAGTAGATGGCAAAGGTCAGTACGTGTCTAGACACGTAACGTTGGCCACCAGGCAGCTGCCTAAGACGGGGGGCAAGCGTTGTATCTGGTTATATAGTCCTGGAACATATCTGGGGAACAGCCTGGCAAACCCACAGGGCATCCCAATATGCCACAGGGGCATTGCCTGGTCGATTATGCCCCTTCCCCCTGCATTTGATCAGCCTGGTCACCAGATATCGCTGTAGTGACAAACCCAACTTTCCCTTGGGGGGGTTCCCTTTAGTCAATTTCACAAGCCCTCCTTTCACGAGCCTCCAATTGCATATGCATCTCTCTCTCCCTGGTGGGGAAGAGTCCATAGGGGTGGCAGCATGCTACACGTGCCGTGACTTCAGAAACATGGAAGAGTTGGACTGTTTGGTCAAACGACTCTGCCTTGGGATGATGACCGAGGTGGTACCATGGGGCCCATCCACCTTGCAGGTACCATGGTGTGTAGAGCCACCCATTAAGTCCAGCCCCCTGCATGATGCAGGATTTGCCAGACCTAAAGCACCCCAGAGCTTCATCCAGTCTCCTACTAAAACCCTCAAATGATGAAGAATCCCATGACTTCCTGGTAGCCGGTTCCTCTGCTGGACTGCCTTGATAGTCAGGGAATCTTCACCGGATGTTGACTCTAGTGGAAGACTCAACGTTCTCCTGCCCCCTTGGGAGATCTCTTCTCCCCTCCCTCTGGTTGTGGGACAGGTCCATGGCCACGGTTGGGCCTGTTGTAAGAGGAGACCAAGGGGTGAGCTCTCCTCTTCCCTGCAGGGGAGGAGCTGTGTTGGCTCATCCTCTACCCACACCCTCGGGCACAAGATCCATGGGTCCTGTTCTGTCGTTGCAGAGTACCTGCGTGAGGAAGTTGTGGTTCTTCTCACCGCTCAGTTCATAACTCTCTTCAACCAGACGGCCCTGGAGGTGAGTAGCGGGGCCTGGTGTGGGGCAGTTTGAGGGCCGCCTGTTGGGCTTCAGTGGGGGCATCTCCCAGAGTAAGTGGCTTGTGAATTGTGACCCATGGCTGCAATGCAGGAGTGGGACTACGAAGCTCAATGATGGACCTAAGGGGTGTGAGTGTGGGGGGCGGGGGCTCTCTAGGGTTTGGTACCCAGGATAGGAGACCTGCCCCAGGCCCAGCAGGCAAGAAACCTGGGCCGCTGCCCTGCATGGGTCAGGAGCTTGCCTGTAATGCCTGAGCCTGCCTGCTAGTCTCTCCCCAGCATAATGCCAGCTGAAGGGATTAGCAGTGTCCGTCGGCCCTGCCCAAACCAGACATGCTGGTCATCTTCGCCCCTAGCAAAGAAGCCAGGGAGAAAACCCCAACACCCTGACTTCCAAGAGCTTGGCAGACTGGGCCCTGCTGTGTCCAGAGGCTTCTCCTACCCTGGTCCCTTCTGGATAGCGCTATGGAGCAGAAGGGGTGTGTTTGCAGCAATCCTCTCCTGGTCACCACGGGCAAGGGGCCTGCTCTGGTCTGGGCAGGCGCAGGCCCAGGCTCTTCCCCCTACGGGAGTCTCCCTTCTCCTGGGTGGGTTTTCCCCCAGCTACTGCCCAAGCATATTGCCCTCTTTTCCTGCTCTGCCCCTGGGCGTGGGTGCCTCTGGGATTACACTAAGCAGGGGATGAATCTCAAACTCTCTGCTGTCCATATCCTGCTCCCCGCCCAGCCCCTTTCAAAAAGGAAGCCTTTAACCCGAGCAGAGCAACTCAACCGTCTCTGGGGGCCTCAGCAATCCCCCCCCCCCCC
>QEPC01012362.1:2659174-2670192 GCA_003113815.1 Sphenodon punctatus
TTGCCTCCCCGATAGGATTGCCACCGAGGCACATTTTAAAGGAACACTTATGAAAAATACATGTTGCAGGGCCCTGCGTTAACGCAGGGCCCTGCAACATGTATTTTTCATAAGTGTTCCTTTAAAATGTGCCTCGGTGGCAATCCTATCGGGGAGGCAAGAGTGACACAGCTTGTGCCCCTCCTGTGATCCCTGCACCCATCTCTGGGCCCCCACAGCCCTGGGCCCGCTCAGGCGGCGGGGGTAAATGCGGTCTCGCCTCCCGGTTGCCCTGTTGACCCCGCCACTCAAACACTCCTGGATCCCTTCGTAATCCCTCTCTGCTCCCGCCATGCCCACTCCACACACTCCCGGACTCTGGTGGCATTCCAGAGATTGCTGACGGAATCCCCCCCCCGGCCGGCTGGGAGCCGGGCCGAAAGCCTGCGCCGGGGACATCCCTTGCTGCCAGGCAGCGCGGGCAGGGGAGACTGAGGCAGACGCCGGGTGCTGCCGTTGCCCGGCCTAGGAGGCGAATAGCTCTGTGGTTGGCCACGGTGAAGTGTTGGGGGATGGAGGGGTCGGAGTAACAGGGCAACCCCCCCAGCCCAAGCAGCAGGGAGGGGCACAGAGGCAGCCTCACCCACCCAGAGTTAGCCAGGAAACTGCCTCCCCCCTTCTCCCCCAGTCTGGGCCCTGTCATTCGGCCTAGGCCACTGCTAAGGGCTAGGGCCGGGCTCTGTGCAAGCCCTGGGCAGGGGGGCAGGGAGACATGCAAGGGGGGGCGGGGGGGGGTTATCTTCCCAGCTGCCCCCAGGCAATTTTCCCCCTCCCCAAAAATGTGGAGTTAGGGCTGACTCTCTCCCACCCCACCATTCCCCCTTCCCCCGTCTGCTTGCTCCCCAGATCCCACTCCCCAGTCATTCCAGCACTGAGAGGCAATGCCAGCCCCGCTGTTGCTGGGGAGATGCTCCCAGCCGGCTGGCAATCTCCGCCGGTGCCCGTAATCCCCTCCTGCATCAGGCAGCCACCTGGCTAATGGCAGCCTGGGCTGCTCCCTGCCAGCTGGGCCCATGTACCTCGAGCAAGTGTCCGACATGCTCTCTCCTCACCTCTGGCACTCGGCCGCTGCCCGGTTCCTGGGCCCTCTTCCCTTCCCTGCCACCTCCGTTCTCTGCCTGCTGCTGCCCTGGGCTGGGGACCAGAGGCTGCACCATCCTGGACAGGTGGCCCTGGCTGGCATCAGCCCAGGGATATGGGCAATCCAGTACACTGTAGCCTGGGGTAGGAATTTCCTATGCCTCTTGCTCCCTTCCATCACTCAGTGCCCACCACCACCCAGGCAGGACCCTGGTGCCTGGCAGCCATTCCATGCCCACCCAGGCAGGCCCCTGGTGCCTGGCAGCCATTCCATGCCCACCAGCAATAGCCTGGTGGCATCGCGGCCTGCTAGCCCAGCTCTGCCAGGGCATGTGTATTCACATGGAGCACGGATTCCCCCTTGGGGGCTCAGCAGAACTGTTCACTCAGTTTCCATCTCCTGGTCAATCATTCCAGGCAGCTGGATCTTTAAACCCCATTGATTTCGGATGTTGCCATGGGGAGCACCAGAGCCAGCCAGCAATGGGTTGATGGGCCTAGGCACGGCGGAGTTGGCACTGACCCGTGTCCCTGTGTGTAGCCCTACGCAGCTGTGCCAGGGGTTCAGCAACAGGATCAGGCCTTTGCTCTCAGTCCCGGGAGCAGCAGGCGATCCACAGCCCGATTCTGGCTAATACCAGGAAGTATTAAGGGGGATCGGGAGGGAATGGCAATTTGGTCTCAGAGTCATTAAAATCAGCTGAATGTTCTGAGGGATCATGCTTGCTGCTTGCATAACGCACAGGGATGGATGCTAAGAGGCCAATTAGTGCCCGCGACAGCAGATCCAGAATCCACCCCCTTGCCTGCCCCATTTAATTTGAGCCATTCCGAATGCAAGAACATGTGGGTGCCTGGCTCTCTGCAAAGATAAGGTAAAAAGCAGCCCTGCAGTGCTTAGTTCACAGCCCACTTCAGAGCCATTATTATTATTGCTATAGCACCAGCAATGAACAGTTGTCATTAGAGACAGGTCTCTGCCCCAAGTGGCTTCCAATCCAGGATGAACAAGGGAGAGACAGAGATACAGACAGTCCCATTTTGCAGATGGGGTACTGAGTCTGAGAGAAAGTGACTTGCCCAAGGCACCCAAGGAGCTTATGGCTAAGAGGGGGTTTGAACCCTAGCTTCCCAGGCCACTAGGCTACACTGGCTGCTACAGCCAAGCTCCGTCTTGTGAGGGTCCCCCCCCCCCATTCCACTCCAGCCTCCTGAGGGAAACACAGAGCGCTGGAACCTGAAGGAATAATACCAAGAGCCACGTGGGACCCTTGGTGTCACCTGCCCTCATCCTGGACAAGACATCCTCCTTGCCCAATGAATCGGCAGAGCCTAGTTCCTTCCGGATGGGCTGGACACAAAGGCAGGAGGAAGAGGCTGCTTTTGAGATGGGGAAACTGAGGCTCGGTGAGATGCCTCCCAGGGAACTTGTGGCTGAGATTAAGGCTGCATTCTGATAAACTGAAGTAACAACGCCACTTCAGTGCCGTTTGCACTGCAGCTGCAAAGAGAGCTACAGTTTTGCAACCGCCCACTAACGGTCATGATGAACAACGTGACCCTTCATCTTGACCATTAGGGAACCTCAGGCTTGGGGCCCAAATGCAGCCTGTGGCTTGTTTTTATGTGGCCCCTTTTCCAGTTCCTGGATCTGGCCCCTGGATCCAGTTCCTACCCCCAAGCGCTGAAAGACTGACCTCCGGGTAAGGCAGTGGAGATGAGGGGATGCAAACAGGGACAGGCGGCAGATCCATGGTCTAGATTCACGATCTGGACCCTCCTCTTCCTGAGTACATCCCTTAAGCACCCCCGTCCCCAACTTCTATGCGGCCCCTGGAGCTTGAACTCATTGCCAAAGTGGCAAAGCTTCTCCATTCCTGAAATAAAGGGTTCCCATTATGGTTACTTTGGGGGGTACGCATGCCTCATTTCCCAGGAATACATATTTCTCTTTCTACTCCCGAATAACTTGTTCAGGGATCTATCTGTACATGTGAACGGTTCAGAAGTTAAAGCAAAGTAAGGCCCAGCTG
Organism: Sphenodon punctatus; assembly: GCA_003113815.1. NCBI lineage: Eukaryota > Metazoa > Chordata > Lepidosauria > Sphenodontia > Sphenodontidae > Sphenodon > Sphenodon punctatus. The sequence goes on from QEPC01012362.1 coordinate 2,662,327, forward strand.
CTTCAAAGTATTCATTAGAACCCAGCTGTTGTCCCAGGCAGCCACGGGCGGCTGAGAACCCGAAGACTAACTCCAAAAAGCCAAGTCTCCACCGCACCCAGGACTGGTCTAACTTTATCAAACCAGTTTATGGAGCCAGAGAGATCCAGGCTGCCGTGGATTGCACCCCTGACGCATGGAGGGGTGGTTTTGTTTTCGCTAAGGGGCTGGAACTGGGGGGCCTGGTGGTGTCACTCGTCGAAGCCAGAGGCGCGCTCTGCATTTTGCACCCAGAGGTGTGGGGCTCTGCCCTCTTCCTTGCCCCATACTCTAAGGCAAACTGCTAGAGTAGGCAGAGCTTGTCATGGCTGAGCACCTACTCCGAGGGTGAAAAGCAGAGTTCCAGCTCACCCTGAATTGCATCCACACTACAGCAGAAGAGTAAATTTGCTATCGGTGGTTATACAACAGGGAACAAGAGGGAACGGATTGCCCCACAGTGACCTGTTGGGTACTTCTCCAGGTGAATGAGACTGGCCACTGTCAGAGACAGGATGCTGGGCTTGATGGACCATTGGTCTGACCCAGTCTGGCACTTCTTGTGTTCTTAATATCCACCATTCTAGATAGTTTGGTGGTTATTCAACCATTAACTGATTCCGCAACGGCTAACCAGCAAACCAAATAACCGGGTAATACCACAATGCACTACCGAATTATCAAACCAATACCGCTACCGAATCATCAAACGTTACCATTACGATACGGTAATGCAGCAAATCGGCAAAAGTTAACTAGTTCAAACGACAGACAATAAATAGATACCACTTGGTAACTGGTCTTCGCCGGAGCTTGTTGGCTGCCACAGATCCAGATGGTTACCAGATATTATGATGATGTTATTTATTATTTATATCGTGCCAGCGGTGTACCTGACACCGTACAACCATTGCAGCTTTACTCCCCATGCGCTAAACTGAATAAGGCTCAAGTTATGAGCCTTATTCAGGTTAAAGACTGGCTTCCTAATGCAACTAGTTTCAGAGGGGAGAGAAACCAGTTGCAGAGTAAATTACTTGTGAACATGGGATTTTGTGTTGTCCCAGTGTAAGAGGGCATAATAAAAACTGAGGGCAGAGAGGGCACTGGCCCAAGGCTCCCCAAACTTGGAGCACTGGGAACTGGACAAAGATTTTCTGCCTTCCATCCAAGCCAATCACCAGCCTGTCCTTCCACTGGTGGGGCTTCGGTGGGACTCCTTTGGAGGAAGTGGTTTGGTGATCATGACTCCGTTATCTTGGGTGTTGTTAGACAAGTGCCTCCCCCCCCCCCCACTTGTTATGCATGTTGTGGGGTTGTATAGGGTGCCAATGCAGCCCTGCAACATGCATAATGGGTAGCTAATGGGTGGGGAGGTGCTTGTCTAAAAAACACCCCAAGTCTTACTCCTTACAACCATACTGACTACTGACAACTTGCTTCATGTCTGCTATAAGACTCCCCTATGTGCCCATCTCCAGCAAATACCCACCAAAACAGGTTGTCTTGCTAACTTTTTCCATTCTGAGTCAGATTACCCCTCTGTCATTGTACCCAGTATTTCGCAAGGATTAAAACAGCAGCCAGCACGAATGGGTCACACATTTGCAGACTGAGATGAACACAGAATAGTGCTTTTTACATAAACGTAGGAACTCTGGGTAGTTATATTAATAATATAAATGGCAAATCCTCCATCATGGGACTGCTTATCACAAACCAAGCGTTCTCATGAACACTTACCCTGGGGTAGGCTTTGCCCTGTGATAAATAACCACACGTTGCACCAGAAGGGGCTGCTATGACACACACGACACATGAAGGTGGGGTTGCTAGTATGCAAATTTTTAGAGCACGCTTATGAGAAATACAGGTTGCAGGGCTGCACTGGCCCCAATGCAGCCCTGCAACCTGTTGTGTATATGGCAACCTTATATGAAGAAGTCAGCCTGGGGATAGAGATCTACCTGAGGGGGGAGAGGGGCTAGCGTTTTGTGTGGATGGGGCTAGAACATTGTGTGTGGACTGGCCTAGTTGCAACCCAAGGCCCCTCCTTGTACCCGTCGCTGCCCCTCACTGGCAAAGCAGCCCCTTCACATTTCATGCTGCCTCTGCCTGCATCGCTTTGCTGCAGCACAAACCTTCTGGGCAAGGACGCTCTCCGTCTCGCTCTCTCCCTGATGTTTTATTCACCGACAGTAAGCCACCGTTGCTTTAATTCCGTGTTGGGTTTCAATAAGCAGAAAGCTCTTGAGGCCCTAGAGGAGGAGGAGGGGGAAGGTGTCTGAAAAAGGCCTCTGATTAAGAGGAAGAAGAGCTGGGGGAGGTACCGGTTTGGGTGGGGCCTGAACACCTGGAGCTCCCTGGGGGGGGGTCAAGCGGGGGGTGATGGGACTCAAGTGCTCCTTGCAAAAGGCTGGATAGAGGGGTTGTCTGGTGCCCCAGTCTGTGCATGGCATGGCAGGAGCCTATTGTTGGAGCAGATACCTATGGACTGAGAGGGAGATCAATAAGCCAATGGAGCTTAAAGGTATAGGGTTGCATCCGCTGGGAGCCTGAGACAATATTGCCCAGCACCCAATATTTTGAGTGGCAAGAGACAAGCCCCGCCTCCTCTGCATATAAGCCCCACCCCTCAGTGACTAAGCCCCACCCCCTCATGCACTTACACACACAACCCCCACCATGCCAAGTGCTCTCCTGCGCTGCTTCTCATCCCATTTAGTTTCTTGTCATTCCATCCTCTTCCCCCATTAGCCTCTCCAGGGGGTTTCCTAGGAGGCCACCAGGAAGGAGCTGCTTGAGGCTTGAATGCCGGTCTTTTGGTTTCTCTCTCCTCCTGAAAGAGGGACTTTGACCCTTGGAAGCGGGACAATGGGATTAAGCACCCAAAGAGGGTCTGTTCCTCCTAAATAGGGACTGCTGGGAAGGATGCAAGATGGAGGGGAACGAAGAGAGCAATGGGGAGATGAGGCGCAGGTAGGAGGAGAAGGAGTGATCCTGCAACTTTCTCTGGAATACGAACATAAGTAGTGCCATACTGGGTCAGACCAACCGTCCATCAAGCCCAGCATCCTGTCTCCGACGCTGGCCAAGAAGTACCCAACAGGTCACAATGGGCAATCCATTTTTTGTTGCTCCAGCCCCCAACAGTAAGAGGTTATGTCCCCCCCGAACCTACTTGGCTCCTTGGAATGATGCCCCCAGTTCCATTCTGCTATCGAGAGTCCCTGTGAGAGCTGGGTCACTAAGGGCAGCCTCCCCTGACTCCCAACTCCTTTGCAGCAGCTCCAACCCAGGCCAGCAAGCAGCATGTGCCACAGTCTGCTTGGGACGGCCCCGAGAGGCTTCTCAATGAGAGGAGCATGTGGCCCCTGGCTCGGGGGGGAAGGACTGGTAGAGCTCTTGTGAGAGGCCTTCAGCACCCCTGTGGCGTGAGGCTTCTGGGGAATGAGACCCCCCTCCCTCAAGGCCTCAGTGTGGCTCCCTCTTGACCAGGTTGCTCCAGAATGTAAGGGCCATTGTGGGGCACTCCCTGCCTAGCCCATCAGGAAATGTTCTGGGGGGATAAGGGGTGTGTGGTCCCCCCCTTGGTTAGGAGCTTGCAGGCAGGAAGCAGTGTGCGAGGATGAGGCTCAGCAAGGGAAGGTCATACAGGAGAGCAGTTCAGGGAATGAGGAAGAGCTCCCAGTTTCATAGGGTCACTCTGGAAAGTCCCTTGGGCACCAGCTGGGCACTGCCTCTTGCTCCCCTCCCAGAGCTGGGAATAGAACCCGAGTCTCCCAATGCCCAGACTGCTTTCCAAGCTGGGAGCTGAAACCCAACCCCCGTGCTTAGCAAGCTGCCCCAATGTAGCAGGATGAGGGATTCCAGAACGGGCACGGCCAGGCTCCGCTCCTCGGGCTGCTCCAGGTGCCTCGTGAAGACCCTGGTGGGGCATAGCTCAGCCTGCAGGCTGCAGCATGCCTAGGCAGCGTGCCAGCCCTGTCCCCCGGTGAGCGCAAGGACTTCCGCCCCGAGAATGCGCCATGGGGCAGCAGGAGGCGCTAGGGCCCTGCGAGGCTGGCGTGGTGGCAGCCCTGGAAGGCTGCCCGTGCCCTCCTTAGGGAACTGCACCTCAGGGTCACGAGCCTGCGTTCGCTTCTCACTTCTGCTTCCTAATTACAGGCCTCTCGGTGTTGGCAGTAAACAGCGCTGCCTCCCAACGCATCCGGCAGAGCCGCTGTCTGCATTAAACTGTCTGCTGCCATCGCTCACGCCTGGCTGCCCGGGCAGCGTGCTGGCACACTGGGCTCCGCCTTGAAAGGTGATGGGAACAGGGCCCGGGCACACCTGCGTCCGCCGAGCCGGGACATCTCCCTTGAATGAATCCCTACAGCTGGGTCCTTGTGGGAACCAGCCTTGCCCTGCAGCTGACCCCTCTGGGTACCTGCCAATGGTGAACAACCCCCCTCCCCACCCAGCTTTCTCTTTGCTCCCCCTCTCATCCACTGACCTTGGGCTCACCCAGTGCCAACGTGGCTGGATGATACAGGAAACCTCCAGCAGGGGGCATCAGAATCTAGTTCCCCCGTTGAGGCTGGATGTAGCGCCATTTACAACAACCTTGGCACTGTGGGGTGACCCATTGCTTGGGCGCACGAGAGTAGCGGTGCTACCCTGGCAGTGCCAGCTCGGTCTCTGGAGCAGGATGGAGACCCAGGGCATCCCCTTTCCAACAGTGGCTCTGCCCCATGCCCCCTAGCTCAGAGAGAGAGAAGGAACACCTGGTGGGCATCATCTGGGTCTTGCCCCCATTGGGGAAAGGCTGGGGGGGCTCTTGCCCTGTGCCACGGGGATGGGATGGGTGGGCCCCAAGGGGCTTTCTCCATCTCCTACTGTCATGAGGCCCCAGGGCTGTAGCTTGTGGGCTATGGGGAGGCTATGGAATTGGGGGTGCCTGGATGGGGGGGGGCAGAAGGTGGGGAGGGATGTGCTGGGCTCGGCTGCCCGGCATGCAGGGGTTAATACCGAGCAGAAGAGATAAACAGGCTCATCACAGGCGAGGGCTGCGGAGGAAGCGGCCCATCTGGCGTGGCCCGGAGCGGGGCTGCCGTGCCCCTGATTTATGGGTTCGTTCGGGGCATTATGAGCCTCGACGGAGTTGGGGACGGCTGCACGGTGCAGGGGCCCATTTTGTATCCAGCTTGGCTAATGGGCTCCTGCTGTCGCTGTCCCCCACATGGCTGAGCACGGCCATTTGTCCAGAGCACTGACATTCATGCCCTACGTCGGCCACATGCCACCCAGGAGAGCCACCTGCACGCCGAAAGCAGGCAGCGGGGCAGGGGAGACATGGTTGCAAGGAATTGTGTGTGTGTGTGTGTGTGTGTGTGTGTGAGAGAGAGAGAGGGTTTGGGTGAATGGGACTGATCATCAGGAGAGCTGGATGTGGGGACAGAGGGGGCTTTGGGTCAGCACTGAGGGGGCACTGGCACAGCTGTCTCTGTGGGGATCCCAGCACTGAGATATCAGGGTGCTGTGGGTCGGCGCTGAGGGACACTGGCAGAGCTGAGGTAGCAGGGGCTGCAGGTTGGCACTGGCAGAACTGAGGTAGCAGGGGCTGCAGGTTGGCACTGGCAGAGCTGGGGTAGCAGGGAATGCAGGGTGGCATCGGCAGAGCTGGAGTAGCAGGTTGGCACTGAGGGGCACTGGCAGAGCTGGGGTAGCAGGGAATGCAGGGTGGCACTGAGGGGCACTGGCAGAGGTGGAGTAGCAGGGAATGCAGGTTGGCACTAAGGGACACTGGCAGAGCTGGGGTTTCAGGGGCTGCAGGTTGGCACTGGGGCACTGGCAGAGCTGGGATAGCAGGGAATGCAGGTTGGCACTGAGGGGCACTGGCAGAGCTGGGATAGCAGGGGCTGCAGGTTGGCACTGAGGGGCACTGGCAGAGCTGGGATAGCAGGGGATGCAGGTTGGCACTGAGGGGCACTGGCAGAGCTGGGATAGCAGGGGATGCAGGGTGGCACTGAGGGGCACTGGCAGAGCTGGGATAGCAGGGGATGCAGGTTGGCACTGAGGGGCACTGGCAGAGCTGGGATAGCAGGGGATGCAGGTTGGCACTGAGGGGCACTGGCAGAGCTGGGATAGCAGGGGATGCAGGTTGGCACTGAGGGGCACTGGCAGAGCTGGGATAGCAGGGGATGCAGGTTGGCACTGAGGGGCACTGGCAGAGCTGGGATAGCAGGGGATGCAGGTTGGCACTGAGGGGCACTGGCAGAGCTGGGATAGCAGGGGATGCAGGTTGGCACTGAGGGGCACTGGCAGAGCTGGGATAGCAGGGGATGCAGGTTGGCACTGAGGGGCACTGGCAGAGCTGGGATAGCAGGGGATGCAGGTTGGCACTGAGGGGCACTGGCAGAGCTGGGATAGCAGGGGATGCAGGTTGGCACTGAGGGGCACTGGCAGAGCTGTCTGTGTGGGGAGCCCAGGGTTGCGACGACTAGTTTATGTCCTCATGCCTCTGGGTTCCTTCTCCTCCAGCCCAGCCTGCCCATGGAGCGCCCAGCTCTGACAGGTGGCAGGTTGAGAGAAGGGTGGGCTGTGCGGACCCGTTTCGAGGGCCAAGGCTACAGCTGGGCCCGGAGGCCGAGGCCATAAATCCCAACCAACGAGGCTCTCTGAGGGACGCAGATTAAGGCAGGAGCCGCCATGGAGAGCATTTAATTCCATCCTGTGAGTCCTAATGCTGGATGGGGCTGCAAACGGAGCCATTAGGGGATGAGGAGAGGAGAAGGCGGCCGGGCCCTGTGGGAGCAGGGCTTAGCTGCCAAGGCCTGAGCTGGAATCTAGGCCTAGGCAGGCTCCCTGCTTCCTTTTCCAAGGCCGGGCCAGTCGCTGCTCCTGGGGGTGTGGGGCGCCCCCACAAGCAGAGTGGCCAAGCCCCATCGCCCCCTGGTGGCTGAGTTGTGGTGGGTGAGAGCCTGGCCCGGGCAGCGGCATTAACATTCCGCAGCCGCCACCACCGCTGCCAGGGTGTCAGGAGCGGCTGAACAGTGATTCATGAAAATTACCTACAAGGAGTTCAGAGCAGGCACCATCTGTGTGCGCTGGGGGAGGGGAGGGGTGGCACAGTGCCCAGGGGGTGCTGGCTCACAGAGGGAGGGGGCAAGAACTTTGCTCCCCGCCTGGGCCCATACCTTGTGGCGAGCAGGAGCCACTGAGAGCAGGTGCCCCACTAGCTGGGGGTCGGATGGTCATGGAGACTGGGCCGTTTGTTACCCCCTCCATGCGGGGGAATGTCCTCCTCCTCAGCCCTCACCAAAGCCTTGGTCTCCGGGACTCAAGAGCAGAGACGGCACAATAGATAGCCCTGCCCTCCTGGCATGCTGGTGCATTTCCCTTGCCTCTTGGCCCCCGCAGTGACTGGCAGGGCTCCCTACCTCCCCGCCCCCCACCCCCCCAGTTGTCCTTGTCTGTCTGTGCTATAGCTGGTGGGGAACAACTATGGAGAGGAGAGAAGAGAAACTGGAGGGGAGCAACTTCTAGGGTTGCCACGTGTGACGGTTTGACCGTAAGATTCCCGTTTTGATCTCCCTAGGGTGGCAACCCTAGCAGTTTCCCCCCGCCCGATCCAGCACTCCAGAGAGGTAACACAGAAGCCACCCCGTTCGCTTTCCGAGGGACCCCACATGTTCCCTGCTGAGGCAATTGGGGGTGCTAGGCAATGCCCACAGCTCCGTCTACACGATAGGGTGGCCACCTATGCCAATTTTGAAGGAATGAAATGTACTTATGAAAAATACATGTTGCAGGGCCTGCACTGGCATGTATTTTTCATAAGTGTTCCTTCAAGATTGGCATAGGTGG
>QEPC01012362.1:2670837-2683861 GCA_003113815.1 Sphenodon punctatus
CCCCCCCCCCCCCTTGGTCTTAGGGCCTGGGGCCCTTAAGAACCCAGACCCAGTAGAGACTTGCGGCAGCCTCAATTTTCAGGTCTCTAGAACGCATCTCTGCAAAGCGCTGCGTCTCCGGCCGCTACCGTTGCCGGCAACAGAGAGAACATCACTTCTGGCAGCGCGACGCGGCTTCTCTCTTAATGCGCGGCTCAGGAGGCGCTTCTCAGCACCTCGTCTAAAAATGGCCTGAATGTGGGTTCAGAGAAAGTCACAAACAACTTGCCAGACGTGGGTCAGAGGACATTCCCTTGCAAATGTACCTCTTCCTGTGCCTACGTGCGGGAACTATTGACTGAGAGAAAGGACTTTGTTTTCTACCAACTAAGAGACAAAGCGCCCAGCCCTTACACCTGGCTGGGAATAACCTCAAATTTATGGACTTCCTGTAGGGTAAGATTTATATAGAGATTTACCCAGTATAGAATAGGAATGTGTTATATCACTTTTCATTTCTTTAGCCACTCTGTATCAAATTATCTTGGCTTATGTAATCAATAAACTTTCTTCTTTGATAAGGAGTGTTCTGTGGTCTACGTTGGGAACACAAGTGAGCGCCTTGAGTTTTCAAGCTCTTGCGAACCCAGAGAGAGAGCGTGTGTAAACGGGAGGCTCCCTGGGAGTTTGGGTGGCAAAAGGATTCTCCCCTTTGCAGAACTGGATCAGCCACAGAGAGAGAACTGGTTTGGGTGGGCTGCAAGTGAGGGAAATTGAGTCACCCAACCCAGGAAAGTGGGGTGTTGGACCTCAAACCCGTGACAGTGGTGCCCAACAAGAAGGGTTACGCTCAGACTTGTGTACCAATGTGTAGAAAGTAGAGGAGGATAACCAAGCGAGTGGAATCCTCTGAAGGGAGTAAATCCCATACCTGCACAGAGTGCGTTGCCATCTGGAACTCAGCTCTGAGAGTGGAATAAGCAGATCTTTGAACAGAGTGCGCTGTGTTTGTTATTTTAATTTTGATTTCGGGTGTCAGGGCCAGATATCGAAAGGGGTGTTGGACCTCAAACCCGTGACACTCCATGCCTATCTGGAGTGGGGTTGTGGCTGCGTTGAGCCTGTGGAAATGGCCATCTCATATAATTCCCCTTCCAAGCCAAGCCATGTGGCTCTTGTATATGCGCCTGCCTCAGCCTCGCCTGGCACTCAATCTGCTCCAGGCCTGGGCCCCCTGCTAGCTCAAGGGCCCTGGCTGCCATTTCTCAGAGCAGTCTCTGTGGGGTCAGTGGGTGCCTGCTCTGCCCCGCCTGGCATGGGACGGCCCCCACACTGATCCTGCACAGCCTCCCCAGGGAGCCTGGCAACAATCATTTGTTACTCCCCTCTGCTTTGAATTTGAACACTTAGGATAATTTACTTATAGTGCAGCTAAGAGCTTTGTGTGAGCATCTCCGGCCCCCCTCTCCGCACAGCCCTGCCCGGGCACCTGGCTCTGGGCTGTTGGTGCTGGATGATGCCAACCTGAAAACCACACTGCCTTGTCGATGCCCCTCAGACCTGACCCCAAATTTTCCTGCTCTCCCATCCCTGGAGGGCTCCTTTCCAAGCTCTGCCAATCTCCCTCAACTCAGACCCACAGCCTCCCTGCTGTCTTAGCCCTGGACTCTCCCCAGCTCTGCCAGTGCCCCCTGCAGTTACACTCCTGGAGTCCGGAGCCTCCTCCCCACGTGCAGCTAATGCCGCTGCAGGTCCCAGCTGTCCGTCCTGTTTTATACAGGCCAGTGCTGGATTTTTTGGAAGGGTTTGTCTGTTGTCCTTTACGTGTTTTTGTCCTGTATTTTCCACGTGCTGCGCAGCGCTGCCACTTTCACCCCCGCCCCTCTGAAGTAATAATCTCATGACTTCCAGGCAGGAACAGCAGTATCGACAGCATGCAGGACATTGGGGGGGGCGGGCGGGGGGCTGCTAGGGTTACCATCGCGTCCAGATTTTTCTGGACAAAACACTTTTTTGATCCACCCAACCCCATCCAGGTGGATTTTTAAAATATGTCCTCATGGCTGGGATTTTGCTGGCACCGTTGCATCCCCTTCCTCACCCGGCACTTGTTCCTCAGCCCCGGCTGGGGGAAGGAGCCCTGAGCCAGCTGTGCTTTTCTCCCCGCCCCCCCCCCATGTCCTGTATTCTGGGGGTGCCTCAGTGGCCACCCTAGACATGGGTCCTCGTACCCCTCCTGCTACCCCCAGCCCTGGGTCTCTCCTGGGTAGAGCAGACGAAATACTGAATTCTGGATGAGACGCTCTTGCCAGAAAGGTTAAAGGATCCACCCCTCTCTTTATTGGACCTGCTGGGTGCCAAGGCCAATGGACGACCCGGCCGGTGCTACTAGATCTCAGTGGAAATAAGAAGGTTCCATTGCTGCTAAAGAGGCTTCTAGTTTAGCACGAGGCTGGGGCCTTTGGAGTCCCGTCTCCCCCAGTGCCTGTGTAGTTTTGCTTGGCAGGTGTGTGACCCTCATGGATTAGGCAGGAGGATGAGCCGGCCCTTCCTTGGCCCCTGCTGCTCCAGGAAACTGCCTTCCCGGGTCATGAGGAAACACTAGGCAGCAGGTAGCATGAAGCTTGTGGCCTCAGCCCAGGCAGGGTCTGAAGCTGCCTCTCCTGGAGCCGCTGTGCTCCCAGGAGGCAGCTGGGGATGGGCCAGATCCTGACCCCTCCAGCCTAGCAAGGGCCTGAGAGTCTGAGCCCGTAGGCCTGTTCTCTTTCTGTTGCAGAAGTAAAGTTCCCCTGTGAGGGACTAGATTTGCAGGGGTGGGGAACGTCCTAGGATTACCGTACCTACACAGGACGCTTATGAAAATTACATGGTGCACTGGAACAATGGTGCCTTGGTTCCAGTGCAGCCCTGCAACATGGATTTTTCATAAGTGTCCTCTTTTAAAAGGGAGGTCTGGTAACCCTATGGGGAACCTTTACCCTCCCGTGGGCCAAACTGGATCCAAGGGCCAGATCCAGGAACTGGAAAGGGTTCATATAAAAACTTGCCTTGGGCCACATTTGCGCCTCGAGTCTGAGGTTCTGTATCCCTGGAAAAGGGAGACCATTTCTAGGCTCTGGAGCCTTCGTAGGGACAGAGGAGCACAGGCCTGGGGCTAGTCAGAGTAAGGGGCTGGTTGGATCATGGCCCTAGTCTGACAACTTTCTTTAAACTGAAAAATTAGCAAATGAATCCAAGGTGAATTTCTCGCAGGTGTGGACTCAGATCTGTCTGTTCATTAGGGGCAGAGGGGGTGGGGGTGGAGGAATCCTGAGAGCTGATTGGTGAATTTGGCAAGCTTTGGCAGCTCGATCAATCAATGCTTCAGGAAGATGCTGAAAAGCCAGGATATAAAGGACACAGAACGACCGACCGGGAGAGAATGCCCTTGAACTCTACTGGCACTGGGGGAAGGTGACTGACCGGCAGCATCTCCCAGCTCCCCCTAGAAAGTGCGTATTCTCTTGCAACCCCCCCCCACCCTCCAGGTTCTGGCCAGGCTGCAGTGGATTCCTGAGATGTCCCCTAGGCAGCCCAGCGCTCCAGGCAATTCACTCAGCACCTGGACTGCTGCCCTCTGGAATAGGGCCGACCGCAGTGATGGCACTGGGATAACCTCCCCTGCCTTGCCGTTCTCAGCAATTCCTGCTCACGGTGCATGTGCTTGGCATAGGGGCCGCTGGGCTAAACTTTTGACCTTCAGCTAAAGAATCCAAGCAGCCTCCGCGGCGCACGGGGGGGGGGGAGCTCGCTCTGTGCAAGGCCCCTGGATTTACAGCCTCTGCAGTGCCAGTCTTTCCAATCCGAACGCTGGCACAAGAGGTGCAGCACGTTGGCGCGGCCTGTTGGATGGCAGCACGCCTGTCCTGGCTGTGTATTCCAGCTCCGCTTTGACCTTTCGTCCGGCGGCATATGGCGCGGTACCTTCACCTTGCAGGGTTTGGGCCGGCTGCCCAGCTCCGGGGCTGGCATTATGCTCATGGCTTTCCGACTGCCGTCAGAGCCGTCTCCAGCACCAGGGTCAGACCTGTCTCCCACGGGACCGTCTTTCTCATTCAGCCAGTTTTGCCCGAAGCCGGTCCAGCTCATCCACGGGGCTACTCTGGGAGTATGAGATGGGTGGAGGGCAGCCCAGGACTTCAAACCCACCTAACTGAAGTCAAAGTTGGATGATTAAAATGCAAACTAAACCAAGGCTCTGTAGCCAAAGCAAAACTCCCCGAGGCTTGAATGGAGACGCAGGGGGAAAGCAGACGAGACGCTGCCACCTGCTTTGGCCCGTGTGTACCCGCGCTGCCTGATGGCCTGGCCTGGGGCTGCCCTGAGGCCTCCGACAAGCTCCGAGGATGCAGCCTGGGCTAAAGGCCACCGACGTGGGGGCCAACTCAGGCCCCAGCCGGCTAGCCTGTCTGTTCCGCCCCCGGCCACACCTGCCGCGGGTCAGGGAATGCCCTGTCTGTCTGTCATTAGTCGCCATGGCTGCCCATCCGGGCGGGGGGCTGGCCACCCACATATTTGTGGTGCTCCCTGCGCTACCCAAGGCGTGCGGGCGACAGGATGGCTCTCTGGCCACGGGCACCTTCGTTTGGTGCCCTGGCCCTAGTAGGGGCGGCCGCTGTTTCCCAGGCCGGTGAGCCGCCAAACTGGCCCCACATCTGTTTTTGCCCAAAGCTTCCCCTGCGTAGATTGCACCCGAGCCAGCAGGAGCCTTGGCTGCAGCTCATGCCCTGATGCCTTCGATATACCTGGGCTCCAGGCTTGTGTTTTGTGGGCAGAGATGTAGCTATCATGGAGCGAGGGGGCTCAATTGAGCTCAGGCCCTAAGAGGGGGCCCTTTGCAAGACCCCTGAGTGTCACTAGGAAATGTTGAGAGGGGGGGGGGGAAGGCAGCAGGGACAACCCTCTGCCCCCACCCACTCTGAACATTTCCTAGCGGCACTCAAGCTGATTGCAAAGGTCGCCTGCTGAGAAGGAATTTTTCAGAGTGGGTAAAGGTGTGGAGTGCTGGCCCCACCCACTCTGAAATTTTCCTTTCTGGCATATTGGTGGCTGCTGCTCTGGGGATGGGGCCGGCTGGGAGCTGGGGCATCTCAAAACTTGGTAAGTAAGCCTGCCACCTCTCCATGCAGACCCTGGCCCCTTGCTTTCAGAGGAGCCCGTAACGGGGACGTGAGCTTGCACCTGCCACTGCTTGAGGGTGACAGTCTTTTATCCCACTATTAGAATGACGACCCACCAAATGAACACCAGACCCCTTGCAAAGTTTGCATAAACGTGCTGTCAAGTTTTCCCAGCGGGCTATCGACTGCAGCTCCGCTCCTAAGTCATTGCACAGCTCCAGTCCCCTGGGACCAAACACCTTGCAGCCTTTAATGCTGGGGGTGGGGATCGGGGAACCTTTCTCTTCCTGCAGGGCACTTTGAGAATTAGCACAAGCCTCAGAGCCCGGATCATCAGAGTTTGGGGGGGAGGGTTGGGGTGCTCCAGGGTTGTGCTTGGGCTGGGGGAAGGAAGGGGAGGGTCCAGATGATGGATCCACTCCCTACCCTTGTGTGCATGCCCTCCTCCTCTACACTCCTGCCGCCCGAGCTCACGCTTTCCCATGAACCAGATCCCAGATTAAAAAAACAACCACCCTGGACCAGATTTGATCCATGGGCCAGAGGTTCCCCATCCCTGCTTTAGTGGATTTATCCTGAGCGCCCCCAGGGAGGGAGACTGAGACACCCCCCCCACACACACACAGTGACCTGCTGAAGGCTGTATAATACTGGGGGCCCGTGGTCTCTCCTCCCCCCTAAGGAGCGAGTGCAGCCCAGGGAGCTGCACGGGCCCCATCCCCGCCACGCCCCGGGGTCAGCGCAGGGAGCCAGGCACGTGAGGGCCCAGAAGCTGGCCGGCACGGCCCATGTCGGAGCCAAGGCTCTGCTCACAGGCAGCGAGGCGTGCTGGAGCGGGAGGCGGGGCTGGGCAGCGCAGCAGGGGGGCAAACCACCGGCTCAGTGCTCCTCTGGGCTGCCAGGCCCCGCCCCCTACTCAGGCCCCGCCCCCCCAGTTCTGGGCACTTGGAGGGGCAGTAGAGGGGACACATGCGTGTGGGCACCTCGGTGCAGTCGCCCTGGCTACACCCATTGCTACACCCCACACTTTGCCAGGGAGCGAGGAGCCATCTGAGGTCACGGAGGAGATGAGCAGCACAGTGATGCAGTCGTCATGTGGGGAGCCAGGAGCGAGCCTTGGATGGATGGCGCTGTCCACTCCAGAGCTCCCACTGCCCTCTCTGATCTGCCTTTGCGCCTCTGACGGCTCCCTGCCTGAAGGATGCCTGAGGGTGGGCTGTGCCTGGGTTCCCTCTGCTGCTCCGACTGCCGACGGCTGCTGCCTCTGGCACTTCTTGTTCTGGTTGGGTGCCGCGCAGCCAGGGTGCTAGTCAGCAAATTCTGCCATTTGCACAAGCAGCCGAGCCCCTGCGGGGGCCGGGGAAATGTCTCTGTCCACAGCTGGGGCTCATTCTCAATGCCTCTTGTGGGTCCTTTCCTTCTTTAAGGCACCAAAGCCACCGACAAGGGCCACTGTTGGAGTCAGGATACTGGGCTTGATGGACCATTGGTTTGACCCAGTATAGCACTTCTTATGTTCTTAGAGGGTTAGATTGGGAGCCACTTCTGGTGGCACAGGTTGGACCAGACCTTTGAAGAGATCCTGTCTGCATGTCAGGAACATGCTGAATTAATGCCTCCTCCCATCTCTGCTCAGGGCCTGAGAAACCAAAGGATTTGCTGGTGCTTTGTAAAGACACTGAAAACAGATATGCACCTTCACTCCATTTAATCACACTTTAACATTTCTTATTCATGTTGCAGGGCTGCATAGGGTGTAAACACAGCCCTGAAACATGAATAAGGAATGTTAAAGTGGAGTTACATGTAGGTCTGTTTTCACCCATGTTCCTGGTGGTCAAGCCAACCAGAGGCTCTCCAGAGCGGCGGCCTGATTCTACCACTCAGCCACTGCCCTCCATCTGCCCACACGCTCCATCGAATGCAAGGGAAGAGTCCCTGCCCCAAAGAGCTTCCAGTCCAAAGAGCTCCCAAGAAGTGTCCCATCGCAAAACCAGGTCACCTCATCTCCGGTAACTCTCCATCCCTCACCTTGCTTTCTGCCTCTCCTCCAGCAGGAGTCCGTGTCTTTCACTCATCCACACTCGGGGTGCTGGATAAATCAGGAGATCTGTGAACCCAGGAGTTGGATGGGTGAGTCCCAGCACCAGCCCTGCTCTCTCCGGCCTGTCCACTCTCAGCAGGGCTGATGGGTCTCATCCAACAAGCCTGGCGCTCCTGCCTGCAAGACGCTCTTTCCAGCCATCCCTAGCTATTTGCTTGTCTTAGGGATGCCCCTGTCTGTCTGTCTGTGCCACAGGGGACAGACGAGCTCCTACAATGGCCGCTGCCCAGTGCTGGGCAGAGCGGGCCGATAAAGCTGGCGTGTGGTGAAACTATGGTTTGGCTTGCGGCAGGAGCCACAGTGCCCCTTTCAGAGGCATGTTCATATGCAGGTTGGGTTGCCACCTGTTTATATTCTTCCAGGCCATTTATGAGAAATACATGTTGCAGGGCCTGCATTGGCACCAATGTAGGCCCTGCAACATGTATTTTTCATAAGTGGCCTGGAAAAATATTCCTCGGTAGCAACCCTGTGTGCAGGCCATGGGAGCGAGGCGGCTGTGGGGGCAGGATCCGTTTCTGGGGCTGCTGCGTGATCCTGCTCACCAAGCCACTTGCTGGGCCTAGTGCGGCAGGGGTCAGTGCCAGGGTCCCGTGATCCGGCGGTCAGTCCATCTCTGTGAAGAAAAAGGCAGCTATCTCGGGCCTGTCTCCTTGGGAAAGCGACAGCCATCTTGCTCCTGTCTCTATGGCCGCTTTTAGACGAGCAGCGCCCGCTCGCGCCGTGAAATCACACGGCTTGGAAAAGTGCCGCAGGCAGCTTTCAGACACAGCTAGACGCGCCATATTTCCGGTCACACGTTCTTTAACAGCACAAATGAAACACCTCAATATGCGAGGTGTTTAATCTGTGCTGTTAAAGAAGACGTGACCGGAAATACGGGGCGTCTAAAAGCTGCCCGCGGCGTTTTTACAAGCCGCATGATTTCATGGCGCAAGCGGGCGGCGCTCGTCTAAAAGCAGCCTATGAGAACAGTGGCAGCCATCTTGGGCCTTCCACCATGAAGAGAGAGAGAGAGGCAGTGATCTTGCTCCCATCTTTGTGAGGGCAGTGGCAGCCAGCTTGATCCCTTCCACCCTGAGGAGAGTTGCAGCCATCTTGTCCCTGTATCTGTGAAGAGAACATCAGCCATGTTGACCTTCCACCATGAAAAGTGTGGCTGCTATCTTGCTCATGCCTTTGTGAGGAGAGCAGTAACCATCCTGGACCTCTTTCCCACCATGAGGAGAGTGGCAGACATCTTGCTCTCATCTTTTTGAAGAGAGCAGCAGCCGTGTTGAGACCTTCCATCATGAGGAGAGTAGTAGCCATCATACTCCCATCTTTGTGAAGGGAGAAGCAGCCGTGTTGAGACCTTCCATCATGAGGAGAGTAGTAGCCATCTTACTCTGATCTTTGTGAAGAGAGAAGCAGCTGTGTTGAGACCTCCCACCATGACGAGAGTGGCAGCCATCTTGCTCCTGTTTCTGTGAGGAGAGCAGCAGCCATTTTGGGCCTATCTGTGTGAAACAAATTTTTTTGTTGACCTGCAGCTAGCCCACCCTGCAGGGGAATTTCTCTAACTTTCAGATGCCCATAGGAGAGAGGTTCTCTGGGGTCCAGGATGTGGGCGAGAAGACTTCTCTTCGCCTGATTGATTATGGTTGTGGATTCAGTTTCCTGAGATTTGGCCTGTGGTGGGCGGACATCCCTCCTGCCTCAGAGGCCCTGAGAGTGCAGGCAGGACTCCACCCGCGTACCAGCTGCCCACCGCACAGGAATTTGCCATTCCTGGCGCTCCGATGTGAGCTGACGGGTGTGTTTTTGCAATCGGACGTGTAATTGCCATCCCAGCGACCCTGTACGGGAATCTCAGGGGGGACGAGTGCTGACAAACAGCTCTCGCCACCCTAGGAGGATGGCGTCCAGATGGCAGGCTTGGCTGCAGCAACACATTATAACCTCGTGCGTGGCAGGGCCTGAGGCAGGGTGGGCCTGGCAGCGGCAGGAGCTGCCCCGGGGAGGGTGTGGCGGTTAGCGTGAGCAGCGGCCGCGCGCCTGTCCGTTTCTCGGCACTGCGGGTATTCGGAGCCAGCTGGTCTCAAGGAACTCAGATTAGCGCCGAGTGGCAAAGTAAATGATTAAGAAGGAAACATTAATTAATCCTCTTTGCCGGTGACTGAGTCCTTTGGTGGAAGCTGCCTGACTCGCAGCCAAGTGGCCCATCACAAACCCTACTTAGGACTCCGTACGCCGACTGCGGCAGCTTAATCCCCATTGATTTCTGCAGACGCTTGCAAGGAGCAAGCCAGAAGCCAAGGTCGTTTCTGGCACCCCCCTCCCTGCCCCAGGCTAGCCTGGCAGAAGCGGGAGCTCCGGCTGCATCGGTGCTCAGCGACGGGCGCATCGGACAGGCTGGGCGTGTGTGTGCAGGGTGGCCAAACATCCCAGGTTACGCAGGGACACTCATCCCTCCAGCTGCCTGTTCACATTCCGCATGGGGGTTTCATCTCACCCTTCTTCCAAAAGGCTCAGAGCGGGTCACGGACTGAATCAAACGTAAATAATAAGAAGAATACACACAAACCTATTTTATTTTTAAAAATCCTACAAACCTGTATCCCTAGCCCACTGTGATGGGCTTGCGACCTCTCTACCCCGCTGTGACTCAGTTTCCCCACTTACAGCTCCCTCCAGAACTGTTCCAGCCCGTACTCTCTCTGTCACTTGAACCTCAGAGCTTCCCAAAAGCACCGGAAATACACACAAGGTGCGTTTCGAAGGGTCTTGAAACCCAGAATCCCTCCACTGTGTAACTAACTCCAGTGTCAGGAATCCACTTCCAAGCACACCAGGCTCAGTGAAAAGAACTTTCATTTGTGAATTAATTTAAAAATACAAGACAAGATTGTCGAGAGTGCAACAAGCAAAAAAGAGTCTCGCGGCACCTTAAGAGTAACAAGAAAATCTCTTACTGTTGGTGTGAGCTTTTGTCAGCAGGAGCTGACGTCTGCAGATTCAAAATGTATATCAAGATAACGTGTACCGTACTCGGTTAGCCCTAAGCAAATCTTACCCGAATCGGTCACTGATTTCTGCTTAAAGTCTTTCAGCCATTATGGGCTTCGGCTGGGCGTGGGCTTTTGGTCACTGTAGCTCAGATGGCTGAAGGAATACTCCCTTGTCAGTTGATGGGTCTCTTCAATACTTTTCTTTGTCCTTCCAGGCTTTTCCTAGATGTGGTGTCTTTGGTCATTCTGCAATGGCTTTGCCCCTATTGAGCTGTTAATCAGTTTTGTGGATTCCACCTGTCCCTCTCAGGAAGCCTGGCTCTCTCCTTTTGGGCTCCCAGTTTGTTTTTGAATTTCCCTTCAGTTGCAAACTCACAATGTATTCTCATTTCATATCTCTTACATACAGAGTTTCCATTCAATATTTCATAACATTTTACATCCCTCTCTATTCATTTTGAGTTCTATGACACCAAACATGGAGATATAATGTTAACACAAGAGTTCTCATTTATGAACATGTATGTAACATGTGTGTTGGTTTCCTAATCCTTACCACACACTGCCAACCAAACGTTTGGCCAAACAAAAGTCTAGGCCGGGCTGTTTAAATGTCCTGTCTCTGATCACTGTGAGAGCCAGCTCTCATGCACCAGTCCGGATGCTAGGGCTGGGCAGCACAAAATCGGTCCCTGCCGGCCTGCAGCCTCCACTCCTGGTGAGTGAGTGTGTGTGGATAGCATCTCATGCCATGACCAGTGGACTCCTGCGAGACTTGCAGTGCCTGATAGTGAGGGGGGCAGGGCCATTGCTGGGAAAAGCCTCTGGGTAATTACCCCAGACTCCTTGCCTTTGATAAGGCCCTTTGGGATGAGGGGCCTCTGGGTGGTTTGTGGCTGAGTGAAAGCCACTGACTGGCAAGTAAGAAAATGTTGAGGAAGTGCTCACAATAATACCGGGTGTTATAAATGCTGGAGTTTTATAATGTGTGAATGCACAATTTTCCTTTTATGCAGTGAGATCTCGCAGCCTTGTAAGACCCACCAGATGTGATTCTTACAAGACTGCGAGATCTCACTGCCTAAAGAGGGAATAGTGGGTTCACACATGACAAAATTCCAGAATTGATAATACCTGGTATTATCTCGAGCACTTGTAAGAACCCTTTTTGTCATGTGTAAAAGGCTGCATTCCCCTCTGCGGCGGCGGTGGTGGCAGAGGGAGCAGCTTCTCTCGCGTATGTCAGGGCAGGATTTTGCACGAGAGAAGCTGCGGCAGATCCTGGTTCGCACCGGCTCTTTTCCTGTCAACCGGCTCCTCCCTGCTTCCGCGTCTTCCCTCGCTGCTCCCTCTGCTGCCACCCCCGACGCAGATGGGAATGCAGCCAAAGTGGCCTTACAAGGCTGCGAGATCTCGCTGCATAAAAGGGGAATAGTGCATTCACACATTACAAAACTCCAGCATTTATAAAACCCGGTATTATCTCGAGCACTTATAAGAACCCATTTTTGTCATGTGTAAAAGCAGCCAGAGCTGACCTTACCACAGGGCTGCCCTAGACTTTGCTATTTTCTTCTGTCGCTCGACAATGGCCCCTGTTTCACCACGCAGAGTGCTTGGGCTCCTATATGACCACCTCAAGGGCCCCATGGATGGTTCACCTGCAGGAGCGGGACCACAGGGAGGGAAGGGCACCACCCATGCACGGATGTGGAGGGGCACTGTTGCAAACTCCTGCACCTTTTGATTGACACAATGCTTCATGAGACACACAGTGATGCTTGGTTGGCAGCTGAGAGAAGTTTGATTGCTAATTGGAATCAAAACATAGTGGCCTAGACAAGGTCAGGATAACTCCTGGACCCCAAAAAGGTTACTGCTTCCAAAACAACACTGAGAGAGAGAGAGAAAAACACCCTTAGCATTTCTTATTTGCACAAGGGGCACTAAAAGTTTCCCCCCTTGCTGTGTCCATGGTGAGGGTTTGCTCTGCTTTGCTGGCCCAGCAAGACTGTTGGCTCATGCTAAACTGACCTAGGCCCTGCATATTATAAGACCTAAGCAGGGATATGCAACAGCCACCAGCTACACTTGGAAGGGTTGTCACGGAGAAACATAGGGTCACACACGTGTAACATGGGACTACATGTAGACTACAAGTCTGGTAAATATGTAATGCAAAACGTTCCACATGTATGCAATGTTGCAATACATGTAGACTACAGGTCTGGTAAATATGTAATGCAAAACGTTCCACATGTATGCAATGTTGCAATACATGTAGACTACAAGTCTGACAAATATGTAATACAAAAGTTTCCACATGTATGTAATGTTACAATGGAGAACTGTAAAACCCAAATCAGAGATGTAACACGTGACCAAGCTACAGGAAATGCAAAGAGATACCAAAATGCGTATTTGGGGACTCTGGCCAGATGGACCCCTGTGGAGATGCAAAACAATCTTCATGTTTGCCTGGGTTGCCTATGTGTCACATTGCAGGTCTCCCCAAAGACGGGAACAGAGACAAAGAAGGAGAAAGACTATTTAAAGAGGCCAGCGAGTCACCTTGAGAGTTCTCTCCCAGAGCCATCTAGAGCATCTGCATACGAAAGCCTGCCAGGAGCAGGCTGGAGAAACCACGAGCAGAGAGGCATGATTTTGCTCTCTACCAACTAAGAAGCCAGTGCCCAGCCGCTTATATTGAGGGCTGAGAGGAACCAGAACTTATGGACCTTTGTAGGGTAAGATGCTAATTTAGGAACTCAACCAGTATAGATCAGGAATGC
>QEPC01012362.1:2688626-2704776 GCA_003113815.1 Sphenodon punctatus
CTTATTTAGGAACTCAACCAGTATAGGTTAGGAATGTGTTATATTTACCTTTGATTTCTAGTAACCACTCTGTATCAACAATCTTGCTTATGTAATCAATAAACTTACTTCTTATCTTTATGAAGAAGTGTCTGTGTCTAACATTGGGACACAACTGAGCAACAAGAGTTCTCAAGCTCTTGCGAACCCAGAGAGTAAAGAGTTTGTAAACGGGAAGGATCGGGCTCTTGCGGCAGGCTTGAATCAGCCAGAGAGAGAAAACTGATCCAAGTGGTCTGTACGCGAGGGAAACGGAGTCACTCAAACCCGGTAAAGTGGGGGTGCGGACCTCCAACCCGTGACAGTTCCAACCACAGCCCCTCAGAATTGGGACTTTCACTTTAGGTGGCTCTGGAGATG
Source organism: Sphenodon punctatus (assembly GCA_003113815.1). Lineage (NCBI taxonomy): Eukaryota > Metazoa > Chordata > Lepidosauria > Sphenodontia > Sphenodontidae > Sphenodon > Sphenodon punctatus. The sequence continues at coordinate 2,689,026 of QEPC01012362.1, forward strand.
CTCTCCCTTCCCATAGTCCCAAGCAGTCTTTTTCTCTCTCTCTCTCTGGCTGCATTCACATGAGACGATAAGTCCGGGGAAAATCTTTTTTCTCCTGCTTTCTTTTTTTTTAATAGTGTGAAAAGGATAGGTTGCAGGATGGCACAGGTGTAATGCCTGTTTAATCAGCTATTTTAAACTCAGAAACCAAGATTTAACCATCAGACTAATTCCCTTATGTGCATTTTTCATAATATGTGACGGGATTAATCCTGCTGTCAGCCCACCTGGCAGCACCCACAAGACAAGGAAAAACCACCCAGGAAATCAGAAAACTAGGCAGCGTCGTGAGATGCCTAGCACTGGTCATGACAACTTGGTCGTGGCAATTTGGGCAGTAACTTTTCAAAGTGGGGGAGGGAATGTGGGAACCTACAATTACACTTCTTTCATGCAAGAAATTGAAGAATTGGGAGAAATGGCTTGTGTGAATGCAACCTCTCTCTCAGCTCTCTGGAGAGAATTAAAAATCATTCCAGCTCATCTTGTTATGCTAAAATCTTCTTGTCACCTCCATGTGGCACCTGAAACCTGTTATTTTGGCAATGGCAACATATCTCCTCTGTTAGGCAGAGGCTCAGTGAGAGACTTTAGGGTGACATGGTCTCTTAGAGACAGAGACAAAAGAGTTGGGATAATCTCTTTCATTAGACCAACTTCTGCAGGCAAGAGAATACAAGCTTTCAGGCCACACAAGGTTGCTCCTTGAGCATGGAACAAAACAGAATGATAGTGTTCTTGTCTTGGACAGAAATCTGCTGAGACCCCCCTCACCCATGGTGGGGCAGAACTAGCGGGAAAGAAGTTAGCTAGGCAGAAGCGGAAGGATGTGGCCAGCGGGGACATCTCCCCTTGTCAATTCAGCCTCCATTTAATGTGGAGAGCCAAGGCCCTCATGCCTGACCCTGCTGGGTGGGGTGGGATTAGGGTTGCCCCCTATGCAAATTTTTTAAGAACGCTTATGAAAAATACATGTTGCAGGGCCTGCATTAGCCCCTTAGGCACCAGTGCAGGGCCTGCATTAGCCCCTTAGGCACCAGTGCAGGCCCTGCACCATGTATTTTTCATGTGTTGCAACCCTAGGCGGGATCACAGCAGGCACCGAGGCACAGGGTGGGATCAATACAAACCCAGCACAGCAGTGTTACTGATTCCCACTTTAGCAGGAAGGAGTATGTTACACACCCTACTTTCCAACTGTACTGATTTGTCCAGGACGGTCCTGGTTCTGGAACCACTGCTTTTGCAGCTCTGCATGGGTCCAAAAACCAGTACGGCAGGGAAAACGGCACACACTGTGGACAGGAAACTACGTGCACCTGATGTTCCTGTCCTCCACGTGCTGTTTCTGTCTCTCCCCACTCCACCCACCACAGCCAAGTGTTGGGGAGAGGGGACACAGGCGGGTAAATGTCTGTGTGTGTGTACTTGTGTGTGCTCGACGTGCTCGGGGTGTGTGAATGAGTGCATGAGTGTAAATGATTCTCTGAGAGAGCAAGTGGGTGAGCTCGTGTGCTTGTGTAAGAAGGGGTGGGGCTTATTGGCCAAGGGGCTTTCACATTTTCATCTGTGAACTGTGACAGCAAAGCCAGCGTGGTGTGGTGGATAAGTTGCTGGACTTGGGCCTAGGAAGCCAGGGTTTGAATCCCGCTCTTGCCATGAACACACTGGGTGACTTTGGGCAAGTTACAACCTCTCAGCTTCAGTTCCCCATCTGTAAAATAGGTGTCTGTCTGTCTGTCCTGTGTTCCCCTCATCTGTGTCCATCTTAGCTAGGTAGGGACTTGTCTCTGGAAATCGGTGACTGTATGGCTAGCTAGTAGTTCTCTAGAACTGATTAGTCGTAGTAAATGTTGGCGGGTCTGGCAGCCATATTCAGTGCCATGGTAATAACTGGGGGGAGATGCGCTCTGTTCCTGTCATACCCACCAGGCCAATGGGGCTCAGCCCAGTCATAGCAAAGAACACAGGCCATGCTGGTGCTGAGACTCCAGCGTGCCCTTCTCATCCCAGGCCTCGCTCCCTGTGGCACAAGGCCCTGGCACGGGGCCGTGTCATCCCTCTCCCCATCTGTCCTGCCGTAACAAGAACAATGAAGGGATTTATTAGGCCCTGGTTGATGGAGGGGACGGGAGGCCTTGGCGAGTTCATAAATCTTTGCATTTTTTCCCACTGACTCCGACCGTCTCCTGTGGCATCAATAAATTCTGATGACAGCTCTTAACATGCTACAGCGGTTCTATCATGCAGCACATTCATTTATTAAAGGAATCAAAGTGGCCTGGGTGACGGCTCCGTGTCACCCCGTCGCACCGTGCTGGTTACAGCGCCATCCGTGTGTGCAGGAGGCTGGGTTCCGGGGCGAGCGACTGGACAGTCCCGGATGAGCAGAGGAAGGGACCATCTGGGGTCACCTCTGATGCAGCTCCCCACCATCCCAGTACAGGACCAAGTGAGGGGGGATAGCCCCACCCCCTTTCCTAAGCCCCGCCCCTTCCCCCAGAATATATAAGGGAGGGAGTGGAAGGAACATGCCCCCTCTGAGTCTGAGATATGGGAGCAGTCTCCTTATTTTCTCCCCCCCCCCCCCCCCGTTGATTAGGGCACTTTTAAACGAGACAAAATTTGCAGCTGATCCTTGTCACGGGTTGGAGGGTCTGCACCCCCCACTTTACCGGGTTTGAGTGACTCAGTTTCCCTTGCGCACAGCTCTCTTGAATTACTTTCTCTCTCTGGCTAATTCAAGCCTGCCACAATGAAACTCCTTTGTCACATAAGGGCCCGATCCTTCCCGTTTACAGACTCTTTACTCTCTGGGTTCGCAAGAGCTTGAGGGCTCTTGTTGTTCAGTTGTGTTCCAATGCCAGACACAGACACTTCTTCATAAAGATAAGAAGTAAGTTTATTGATTACATAAGCAAGATAGTTGATACAGAGTGGCTATTAGAAATCAAAGGTAAGCATAACGCATTCCTGATCTATACTGGTTCAGTTCCTACATACATCTTACCCTATAAAGGTCCATAAGCTTCTTGTTCCTCAGTCATAAAGGTAGAATGACTGGGCGCTGGCTTCTTAGTTGGTAAAGAGTAAAATCCTGTCTCTCACCTCATGTTTCTCCAGCCTAGCTGCTGACAGGCAGGCTTTCACATGTAGATCAGCTCTCAAGATGGCTTTAGGATGGAAGAGCCTCTAGGTGACTCACTGGCCACTTTAAATAGTTTCCCCCTTCTTTTTGTCTGTTCCCGCCTTTGGGGAATCGTGGGGTCGGTCACGTACCAACCCAGGCAAACACAAAGGCCCATCTAAATCTCTACAGGGTTCCGTCTGGCAAGTGTTCTGGAATATACATTTTGGTATCTGTTTGTATTTCCTGTAGCCTGGGAACGCGTCAGAGTCCTAATTTGAGTTCTACAGCTCTCAATTGTAACCTTACATACATGTGGGACCTTTTGTATTACACATTAACCAGACTTGTTGTCTACATGTATTGCAACATTACATACATGTGGAACCTTTTGCATTACATATTTACCAGGCTTGTAGTCTATATGTGGGTGCGTGTTACACGTGTGTGACCCTATGTTCCTCCGTGACAGCCCCCCCGGTAAGACTACATGTGAAGTGGGCGGCAGAGTCCCGTAACATGCTGAGACTGGCGTGTCTTTCCGGTGTGTGTAGGGATATGCAACCTCCCTACCTCCTTTCCGTGTGGTTGAATCCTATTAAAGTTAGACCTTTGGTTTTCCAAACCCTCTGTTTCCACAGGCTTTGACCCATGGGTATCTCCTATCGACAGAGGTCAAGGCAGACTCAAAGGCCCTGCTGGCAGCCTGGTTTTCAAAGCTAGCATGAGGCTGCAGCTTCAGGGAGCCCTGTGGCAGGGTGGGCCAATAGAGGGCTGTGTCCAGGTGAGGGACTTGCAGTGTCCAGCCTCAAGACGGCAGGCTAACCCCTGCATCCGTGCAGGACAGGGGCTGGGTGGGTGGTGGGGGAGAGTAGGGTTTGGGTGGGGAGGGTCAGGGCCAGCCTGGCTCCTCGTAATGGGTGCAGGTTGCAAGGGAACCTGGGATTGCTATGCCCAGCCCCTATTGGTCTTGGCTGCTTAGGTGGGAAGCCATGGCTACGTGAAGGGCCTGGAGAAAAATCACCGGAGTGCCAACCTATTGCAGAACATGCCAATCAGCTTCCATTGTCTCCCGTGCCCAGTTTGCTGAGTGTGTTGCACACCAGACACAAGAGGTGGGGCCCGGCAGCATGCAAGAGCACTGATTGGATGGATGGCTTGCCCTGGCCCGCCTGCAAAGCATTCTAGAATCTTCCAGGCCCCGCCTCCCTGACTAGGTGAGCCCTGGCTGGTGTCCCCCCCCCCCCCAGTGATCCCTACCACTGCACGCTCCTCCCCCTCCCTGATAGCTTCCACGTGCCCTTGCTCCCCCCACTGGCCTATACCCTCTTACCCACCCGCCACCCTGCACCGGCGACCCTGGCCTCCCTGCTCTCCACTGTCCCAGCCTCCCCACCCCTCTGCCTCCTGCCCTGGTGACCCCTGCTACCCCAGTGACCCTGATTACCCCCACTCCCCTCTGCTCCCCCCACTCTTGTAACCTCCCTGCCCCCTCCCCTCCCTCGGATTTATTTTATTTATTAACCTGTGTATGCTGCCCTTCCCGACGAAGCCCAGGGAGGCTTACAACATATAAAACCAGCTAAAAATCCCCTTAGCGCTAGGGATGCCGCCTTTTGCAATTTGACCCAGAGACTCCCATTTTGGCCCATGTCAAATTGCAAAAAGGTGACAAGAACCCCATTGAACCCCCTACTACCCATCCCCCACTCTCCCCCTGCCCCACCAACCGGGCCTTTCCCCTGCCTGAGGGTGGGTGGGGGGCATGTTCTGTCTTTTGCAGCGGTGCGTGCAGCGGATCCCAGCCTAGCTACGCCCCTGCTTGGTGCCCTAGACAAGCGGTACACGGGGTCTGCTTGAGGGACCCTCGGGCTTTGCAGCTCCCCAGCGCTTCGAGGAGCGGTAAGAAGGAGAGGGTTTGAGGGAATGTGCTTTGTCTTTTCAATTCAAGGGCTGCCAAGCCAGGGCTGCACTGCAGGCCTCACTGGACAGGGGCCCGCGGTGGCTGGGGCCTGCTGACAGCTAAGAGAGAGCCGGCAGCCCCAGGCCTTGGTTGCCCCTGGCAGCAGAGTATGTGATTTACTGCAAGGCTGGACAGACCAGAGAGGGGAGCGCAGGGATTGAAGGAAGCTGGCAGGGTTGTGGCTGGCTCCGTGCACTCAGCCGCCTTCTGCTGCGCACGCAGGCTTCAAAGGCCTGGCCTGGAGTCAGTTGGGGAGCGCAGGGAAAACAGAAAGTCAGGGCACCAAGGGGGTTCTACTGACCCAGTCCCGGCTTTGTACTGCCGGAGGGAAGAGAGGAGCGATCAGAGCTGGGGCGCAGGAGTCAGGACACCTGGGTTCGGATTCCAGGATATAAAGGGGAGCGTGGAGTTCAGTGATTAGAGCGGGGGGTGGGGTGGGGGGAGTCAGGACACCTGGGTTCGGATTCCAGGATATAAAGGGGAGCGTGGAGTTCAGTGATTAGAGCAGGGGGCTGGGAGTCAGGACACCTGGGTTCTATTCCAGGATATAAAGGGGAGCGTGGAGTTCAGTGATTAGAGCAGGGGGCTGGGAGTCAGGACACCTGGGTTCTATTCCAGGATATAAAGGGGAGCGTGGAGTTCAGTGATTAGAGCAGGGGGCTGGGAGTCAGGACACCTGGGTTCTATTCCAGGATATAAAGGGGAGCGTGGAGTTCAGTGATTAGAGCAGGGGGGGGGGAGTCAGGACACCTGGGTTCTATTCCAGGATATAAAGGGGAGCGTGGAGTTCAGTGATTAGAGCAGGGGGGGAGGAGTCAGGACACCTGGGTTCTATTCCAGGATATAAAGGGGAGCGTGGAGTTCAGTGATTAGAGCAGGGGGCTGGGAGTCAGGACACCTGGGTTCTATTCCAGGATATAAAGGGGAGCGTGGAGTTCAGTGATTAGAGCAGGGGGCTGGGAGTCAGGACACCTGGGTTCTATTCCAGGATATAAAGGGGAGCGTGGAGTTCAGTGATTAGAGCAGGGGGCTGGGAGTCAGGACACCTGGGTTCTATTCCAGGATATAAAGGGGAGCGTGGAGTTCAGTGATTAGAGCAGGGGGCTGGGAGTCAGGACACCTGGGTTCTATTCCAGGATATAAAGGGGAGCGTGGAGTTCAGTGATTAGAGCAGGGGGCTGGGAGTCAGGACACCTGGGTTCTATTCCAGGATATAAAGGGGAGCGTGGAGTTCAGTGATTAGAGCAGGGGGCTGGGAGTCAGGACACCTGGGTTCTATTCCAGGATATAAAGGGGAGCGTGGAGTTCAGTGATTAGAGCAGGGGGCTGGGAGTCAGGACACCTGGGTTCTATTCCAGGATATAAAGGGGAGCGTGGAGTTCAGTGATTAGAGCAGGGGGGGAGGAGTCAGGACACCTGGGTTCTATTCTAGGATATAAACGGGAGCGTGGAGTTCAGTGATTAGAGCAGGGGGGGAGGAGTCAGGACACCTGGGTTCTATTCCAGGCTATAAAGGGGAACGTGGAGTTCAGTGATTAGAGCAGGGGGGGAGGAGTCAGGACACCTGGGTTCTATTCCAGGATATAAAGGGGAGCGTGGAGTTCAGTGATTAGAGCAGGGGGGGAGGAGTCAGGACACCTGGGTTCTATTCCAGGCTATAAAGGGGAACGTGGAGTTCAGTGATTAGAGCAGGGGGGGAGGAGTCAGGACACCTGGGTTCTATTCCAGGATATAAAGGGGAGCGTGGAGTTCAGTGATTAGAGCAGGGGGGGAGGAGTCAGGACACCTGGGTTCTATTCCAGGCTATAAAGGGGAACGTGGAGTTCAGTGATTAGAGCAGGGGGGGAGGAGTCAGGACACCTGGGTTCTATTCCAGGATATAAAGGGGAGCGTGGAGTTCAGTGATTAGAGCAGGGGGGGAGGAGTCAGGACACCTGGGTTCTATTCCAGGATATAAAGGGGAGCGTGGAGTTCAGTGATCAGAACTGGGGCGCAGGAGTCAAGACACCTGGGTTTGGATTCCAGGCTATAAAGGGGAGCTGAGGGTTCAGTGATTAGAACAGGGGGCCAGGAGTCAGGACACCTGGGTTCTATTCCAGGATATAAACGGGAGCGTGGAGTTTAGTGATTAGAGCAGGGGGCTGGGAGTCAGGACACCTGGGTTCTATTCCAGGCTTTAAAGGGGAGTTGGAGTTCAGTGATTAGAGCAGGGGGCTGGGAGTCAGGACACCTGGGTTCTATTCCAGGATATAAAGGGGAATGTGGAGTTCAGTGATTAGAGCAGGGGGCTGGGAGTCAGGACACCTGGGTTCTATTCCAGGATATAAAGGGAAGCGTGGAGTTCAGTGATTAGAGCGGGGAGGAGGAGTTAGGACACCTGGGTTCTATTCTAGGCTATAAAGGGGAATGTGGAGTTCAGTGATTAGAGCGTGGGGTGGGGTGAGGGAGGAGGAGGAGTCAGGACACCTGGGTTCTATTCCAGGCTATAAAGGGGAGTGTGGGGTTCAGTGATTAGAGCAGGGGGCTGGGAGTCAGGACACCTGGGTTTTATTCCAGGATATAAAGGGGAGCGTGGAGTTCAGTGATTAGAGCAGGGGGGGAGGAGTCAGGACACCTGGGTTCTATTCCAGGCTATAAAGGGGAGCTTGGAGTTCAGTGATTATAGCAGGGGGCCGGGAGTCAAGACACCTGGGTCCTATTCCAGGATATAAAGGGGAGCATGGAATTCAGTGATTAGAGCAGGGGGTTGGACGTTAGGATACCTGAGTTCTAGTCTTGAATCTGGCAAGAGAATAGTGGGGAGGTTAGCGATTAGAGGTGTGTGTGTGGACTTGACGTTATATCTTGGAATTAAATTGCATGCTTTGAGAAAACTTGAAATGGTGAAAAACACAGCAGCCCCTCTGCCTCCGTCCCACACCCCCTGCTCTTTACTTGTTCCCCAAGGACTGCAGAGCTCAGGACAAGATTAATCCTGCCTCTCCCTGAGAGATACCTACCCCTATGATAGTAGTTCTCTGCCCGGAACATGAGACCATCAGCTGCTTTGGAAGGCTTGGGAGTGGAAAAGGCGGAGCCATATGGAACTCCTTGCCTCAGGAAAGGGGAGATCCTATGTCTCCTTGACTCTGACGCTGGTGCAGTACCTGAAACAGACCCACAGGTGTGAATGTATATACACACACACTTTGTTCACACACTCACTTATTCCAGAGTAACAGAGGTGAGGTAATAACCACTGAAGAAACAGGAGGAAAAGCTAGGTGATTTTTCTTTACTTCAGAGTAACTGTGTGAACAGAAGTAAATTCAGGGGCAACCAACCAGCCCAGTCAGCTTGGCACAGAGATCCAGTCCCAGAAAACACAATCCCTTACTCCCTCAACCTATGTGCGAATGCATGCAAAATGAAGGAGTTATTCCAGAGTAATTACCCTGGGGGTAGTAAGTGGAGTAATTACAAAATGGGAGGAACTGTTTATTCATCTGTCAGGGAAGCAGGATGCCCATTGTTACTGTTCTGTGCCTGGATGCCATTCATGTATCATCATGGTCTTGGGGCAGAAGAAGGGAGGGTGTAGACAGAAGGCAGGATGGAGGAAGGGACAGGATTGGAGAGCTGGGACGTTGTGGAAACGAGAAGGGAACCCCCTGGCTTTCCCAGCCCTGCCTGTAGGTCACTCAGAGGCCACGAGGGCAGGCTGGCAGGGCAGGGTGGCTGGCTGGTGCCCTGCACTTTCCAGCTGATGAGAGGGATCCTTGAGCCTGTGCCCCCGGCACTTTGCAGAGGTCACAGCGTCTGTGGGCGGTGGCAGGAGGCTGCCCACTGCCCTCCTGTCTGCTGGTGATGCCCAGACTCCCTGCCAAGCTCCCCCTGGCTTGGCCTATAAACGGCGGCGGCCTTGGCTTCCTGCCTCTGAGCCCCCGGCTCCGAGAGAGTGTGTGTGTGTGTGGGGGGGGCTGATGAAAGCCGAGCGGCCGAGCCTCTGCAGCCCTGGGAACAGCCGGCAGGGCCTGGCGGAGTCTCTGGCTGCCAGCCCTCCTCTCGCTGTGTGCTTGCCCCGCGCTACAGCTGTCTGCGGGGCTGAGCTGTGGAGGCATCAGTCTGACTGCGCAGCTGTGGCTTGCCTGCCTCGCTGCCTGGGGCAGCTGCTGCTGTTGGGAGAGGGGGGTCAGGCTGGGACCCACAGAGAGGCTTACCAGCACCCCTGGGGGCAAGAAGCAGCATCCCTCAGTGGCTGCTCTTGCCTCCCCCCACCCCTAACATCACCCCTTCTCACACTCCCCTTGGCATCAGTAACCTCCTCCAGCAGCTGCCCCCACTAGGATTGCCACCGATGCACATTTTTAAGGAACACTTATGAAAAATACATGTTGCAGGGCCTGCATTCGCACCTGTAACATGCATTTTTCATAAGTGTTCCTTAAAAATTTGCATAGGTGGCAACCCTACCCCCACTGTTTCCGCCCAGAAGAGAGAACATCCCAGGGGACAGGCTGAGGCCTCAGCTAACGTGTAGTTAAAGCGCGTGGCAGAGGAAGAGGTTAAGTGTCTGTTGTGGGAGGGAAACTGGATCCCCACTCCCCTGCCAGGTAGAGCAGCTAATCTGCACAGTAACCCAGAGATTTGCATAGTATTACCCAGAGTGCTCAGCTACTGCTGTCCAGACAAGCTCACTCACGACACTCTGTTTTGGGGGAGGGGGTAGCCTTTGTACAGATGGTATTCCAGGGTTAGGGGCAGGAAGGGTTTCATACATGTGAGATCCTTAATCATCTGCTTTCCTCCATGTCAAAAATAATTCACCAATGACCGTGGCTGCACTAGAACCACCATGACTGTACAAGAGAGGAGCTGTTCTGAAAGAGTGAATTCTTTAACAAGGCAATGGTTTTTGTGCTTTTAGTAGCTGGGGTGGGTGGTTAAGCTGGCCTGCTGTTATCTGCCACTGAGTTCTAGAGCTTTATATAGAAGGGTAGTTTTGGAGCGGGGGTTATGTGCCTGGGGGTTGGAGGTGTGAAGAGGAAGCAGATGGGGTGGTCCACCTCCAGGATTTCTGAGCAGTCAGAGGAACAAGTCACTTGGTGAATGTGTGTTCTCTTTCTCATCCCCTCCTCCCTCTGAACATTCCCAGTGCATAAAGAAGGACAGCTGCTCTCTCTCTCGCCTGAAAGAGGGACAGTGGGATTCAACACCCAAAGAGGGACTCTTAAGAAGTATGGAGTGGGGTGAGGGGGTAGCCGGGCCCATGGGAGCAGAGCTGAGTGGCAGTCTTGCTCTGCTCTGACCCTTGCTTCCTGCTGGGGCAAACTTTCCTGCAGGGGGCAATAAAGCAGCCTCAGGGGGCAGGGAGTCTATAGAGAGGGTGATGGACGCGTGGGTTCCAAGGGTAAGAGATGGGGACGCTGCCTCAGATGAGCTTTTATTGGCTCAGCTTCTCTTGGGGGAGAGTGTGCAAACGTTGGGGCAACACAGGACCTTTCCTCAGGTTGGTGACTCTATAAGGACAGAGCTATAGGTCGGATGCTGAGCTGGCCCCTCCCCTGCCTGTGAGCAGTGTGGGGAGTAGACCCTCCCAATCAATGCCTCCCCCTCAGCCCCCACAACTGAAGGCTTTTCCCCAGCTCCCCAAGGCTGCCCGTAGCTGGGCAGGGAGCTTCTCTCCAAGCCAGAGCGGCACGGGGAGCCGGCAGATGTCAGTCTAGGCTCAGAAACGCTGCCGGCTCCTCCCACCCCACCTGGGCCTGCTCTGAACCAGGGGAAGGGACAAACAGAGGCGGGTGGGGATGGGCTTGGGGTGGGGTTTGCAGCAGCAGCAGAGCCCAGTTAAGGAACTGGAGGGTTGCATCTTCCTCTGCTGTTGGTGCCTGGGGCGTAGAGCATGCCTTGCAGCTGCCCCCCTGCACACACATGGAGTGTGCATTCAAGTGCGGACACACGTGCGACAGACATTCAGACTAGAGAAGACATGCACATGCATTCTTCCACATGTATTCATGCAGCCAGCCGTGCACCTACACAGTTCACACACACACTCATAAAATACTCACTAGAGCAGTTATTATTATTATTATTTTATTAACAAACATTTATATAGCACCAGCAGTGTACCTGGTATAAAATAGACAGGGTCCCTGCCCCTAGGGCTTACAGTCTGAGAGACAGGAGCTGGGGGAGAGACATAGGAAGGGGAACAGAGGGAGAGACAAGGGGTCTAACATTCATGAAGATGCGAGGTCTCAAGTGCACGTACTTGGCTTGGTTACGATGAGAATGACAGCAGGCAGGTCCATGTTGCAAGGATAAGGGTAAACCGATCGTAGGTATAGGAATAGTGGCTCAGCAGGATAAAGAGTCAGACAGAGCAGAGCGAAAGAGGTGAGTTTTAAGGAGAGATTTGAAGGTATGAAGGGAGGGGGCAAGGCGGATGTGGACAGGGAGGGAGTTCCAGGCATGGGGGGCAGCAAGTGAGAAGGGACGAAGGCGCTTAGGGGAGCAGGGAAGGCGTGGAAGGGTGAGAGAAGGGACAGAGGAGGAGCGAAGTGCACGGGCTGGAGTATGGAGGGCGATAAGTGCAGAGAGGTAGGGGGGAGCAAGGTTGTGAAGAGCTTTATAGGTGAAGACTAGGAGCTTGTGCAGGATTCGTTCAGGAAGGGGAAGCCAGTGAAGCGAAGAGAGGAGGGGCTGCACATGGTCGAAGCGACTGGCGAGGTAGATGACCCTGGCAGCAGAGTTTTGGACAGAGATGAGGGGAGAAAGGTGAGACCGGGGAAGGCCAGTGAGAAGGAGGTTACAGTAATCGAGGCGAGAGATGACCAGAGCATGAACAAGAGTTTTGGCAGACGAGACAGAGAGAAAAGGGCGAATCTTAGCAATGTTATGGAGGGAGAAGCGACAGGATTTAGCAACAGAGTCAATGTAGGGTTTAAAAGAAAGGGCTGAGTCAAAGATGAAGCCTAGGCTACGGGCTTGGGGGACAGGCAGGATGGTGACTCCATCAATAGTTATTGACAGTGGGGAGGGGGCAGTCAATAATTATTGACAGCGAGGACAGTTATGCACATGCACTCTGGCACACACATCCATTCAGCTATGTTGCATGAACAGTTTTCTTTACATACATGTTACCTGTGTGTTTTACATGTATCCCATGATCCATCCCTTCACACACACACACACACGAGAGCACAGATAGGCACGTACATTCTTGCACACTCATACCCAGTTAGCTACCCAGCTGTGCATGTCCCCCCACGTGCAACACTCATGCTAGTGCACCCAGACATGTCCGTGTGCATCTCTCCTCTTGCACACACAAGTCGGGCATACACGGGAAAACCCCTGTGCAGGCCAAGCCTGCACGGAACACGCGTGTGCTCCTGCAGTGCTTGGCTGCATGTGCCCATGCAGGCCGAGAGACCAGGCTGCACCTATGTGCAGAGCCAGTCAGGAGCGTGCCCCCCCCCCGTGCCCTGCTTTGGGGGTGCTGTAGTCAGCAGCCGTTGGGGGCCGTCGCCCTGCCTCGCCGTCTGTCTCATTGTGTGGCTGAGGCGGGGTGCTCATCCCCATTCCAGGCATGTGTGGACTCGCATGAGCACATTCCAGTGCCAGCTCCGAGCTCAACCTCGCCGTCTCGTCTCTGCTTCCCCCACGCCTGCCTTCCCTTCCACTCTCCCTTTCCGCAGGGCTCTGGCTTCCCCTCCCTGGGGGTGGGTTTCTTCCTCCAGAAACCACAAGCCTGTTCATGATCCCCTGGGATCCTGAGGCTTTTCCAGAGCCTCCCCACAAGCCCTGCGCTTGCGGGGTTGTGACAGGCTGCAAACACCCAGGGCTTGGAGGGCAATCCTTTGTCTGCGCGACAGCAGTTTCGGCTCTCTACAAAGGCATGGCAGAGCCGGGAAGGTACCAGGGACGCGGGCATCCTGGTTCCTTGGGCTTTGACTGCCGAGACATATTTCACCTTTTCTGGCTCTGGTGAAAAAAAAAAATCTTTTTGATTCCACGCAGCTCAGAGCCCCCCTATTCCTGCAGGCTGGACTCCCAGCAGCTGCAGTCCCAGCGTCTTCCAACAGGGGGTGCTGCAGGGAGTGGGGCAGAAGTGCTAGCGGTGCGGGGTCGTGGGGGTGTGGAGTGCCCAGCTACTGCAATAGTGGCCTCTCCTGGCACGGGGCAGTGTAGAGAGCAGGGCAAGAGCACCGGCTCGGGGGAGCCCCTGGTTATTCCAGTCCCAGCCTCTCCCAGCAGGGGGCACTGTAGGGAATGCGGCAGGCGCCCCGGCCAGGGCTGTATGTAGCTGTAGGCAGTTTCCATCCTGTTCCCTCCCAGCAGGAGGTGCTGTGCCCTGTCCTCGGGTGCTCGAGGCAGATAAAGTGTGGCAGGCGGCCGCCCGGGACCCCCTTCTCTAATCCTTGCAGGCTGGGCAGCCGCGGTGCAGCGTATCTCCCCTGCCTGCGGAGGCTGCTTTTGAAGGTTAATTAAAGTAAAGAACTTTGGAGTGCGTCAGATCTTGCAATCAAACGCAATTTCTCTTATCGGCCCCGGCAGCCTGCGCGACGCTTCCCTCCAGCCGCTCGGGGAGGGGAGCCCTTGCCCCGGGACAGGGCACTGCTCGGGAAGAGCCAAGCTGCTGTTTCATGGCTCTGTTACTCCCAGGAAGCAGGATTGGGAGGCCTTGGCAGAGGGACCCAGCTTCTGCTCCCACAAAGGAGGCCCATACGCTCCCTCTCCGAAGCCCCGGTGCCTGGAAGCACGGCGAGCTCTCCCAGCTCCGTCTAGACTCTGGCAGCGCCCTGTGCAGCAGGGAGAGAGCAGCCCAGAGACTCCTGCTAATTGCAGAGGGCGGGGAAGCTGGGCTATAGCGGCTGCTAATTGCAAGAGCGAGTTCAAAGCAGAATTCCTTCCCTCCTAGGTGGCTGGGCACCGATGCAACCGCCCAGCGGCGCTGAGGCCAGGATGGAGCTGCTGCAGCACTCTCCGGCCTTGCTTCCCCTGCAGGAATCGGTCAGGCTAGGCTAGGCAATGCCTGCCTGTCCTCGAGCAAGGGAAATGCACCTTGCACAGAGCAGTGACACGGAGCGCCTCCTACGCTCGAGCGCTGGGATCCTTGCTGCTCTAGCACTGTCAGTGCTGGGCCCCTTGGTGTATCCTGCTGCTGCCCAAGCATCAGCTTGGCTGCGGGCTCAGCTCTTTGGGGAAAGGGCACCGGGCCTTGCTTGAACCAGTCTCCCCAGGATTTCAGCACAGGGGCTATTAACTTCCTATTGCCTGTTAGGCCACGCCCCCAGCCTTCTGATTGGGCCCTTGCCAGTATATATATAAGGCTGCCCAGTCAGGGCAGGAAATGGTTTGGATGAATGTTGGTTATCACTTTCTTTTCCTGACTTGACTCCCCGCTCCTCCCTCTGACTTCTAGGGTCCCAGGCCAGCCTTGCTCCCAGGTATGGTTGCCAATGCTCCAAGGTTTGCCCTGGGCACCAGGAGAAGGCCCAATTTCTCTGGGTCATGCTCCTGGTAACCTGGAGAAATCAGGGGTTCTGGGGGTGGCTATGTCAAAAGGGGTGGGGCATATGGACTTTCCAATGTGGCTCCACCCCTATGAAATGTCATAATACTTTGTAAGGGGTGGGGTTTGGTCAGAAAGAGGCATGACTGCCCTTTGCCCCGCCCCCTTTAATAATGTGGCGTCATGAACCCATCCTCTCCAAGTGCGGTGGTGAGGTAGCCCTACTCCCAAGTTTCCCTCCCGTGCTCGCCCACCAACCTTGCACTCAGCCCTGCTCCTGATCTTCTGCTTTGGCCACTTGCTACCCATGTCGTACTCTCATCCTGCAACAACTCACCTCAGTCCTGACCCTGTTTTCTACTTATGTCCTGGATATCGCAGGCTTCCTTGGTCCTCTGAGGCGCTGCGGGCGCTGAAGCGAGAAGGGCGGCAGTTGGAGCAACAGTGGTGTTGTTTCCGTGCTGAAACTGACAGATCATGGAGCCAGTTTATGAGCCTATGCCGTAGCTGTGCAGTCAGCAAACAAGGAGTTTTTTGCTACCCTCATAGCATCCGCTAAATTCCATCCAGTGGAGCTTTTCCAGGTGGTGCAAGGGCTGGTCAGTCTGGCCTCCCTCTGCCTTGGAGTGGAGTCCTCTACGGTGCGCTGTGACGTGTTTGTGGATTATTTTGTGGATAAAATCACTCGGATTCACCATGACTTCGATGCCGCGTTAATACATATGGGGAACTGGAGGTTATGGAAGCCCCGTCCTGTCTGGTTTTGTGGGATCAATTTCAGTCGATGACACCCGCCGATGTGGTTGGTGTTCTTGGGGCTGTTAGGGCCACATTTTGTGAATTAGATCCTTGCCCGTCCTGGCTGATTAAATCTTGCCGGGAGACAATGGGGCTGTTGCTGGCTGGGGTGGTCGACGCCTCCCTTCGGGAGGGCAGAGTGCCGGGCTGTCTCAAAGAGGCAGTGGTTCGGCCTCTGATCAAGAAACCATCGCTTGACGTTGACTCCCTTGCCAGCTATCGGCCTGTCTCTAACCTTCCCTTTTTAGGGAAGGTTATTGAACGGGTAGTGGCTCAGCAGCTGCAGGGACATCTTGACTGCATCGGTTATCTGGACCCCTTT
>QEPC01012362.1:2707053-2747093 GCA_003113815.1 Sphenodon punctatus
GGGGGGGGGGCGTTATTTTGTGCAAAATGGCCACCAGACCACTCTGCACATGCTCAACCCTTTCCCGAAATGGCGCCGGCAGCGTCGGTGCCATTTTGGGAAAAGGGCAGCCGGTCTGCGTTTGGCACAAACTGGCTGCCGTGCACGCGCAGACCAGCTGCCCTTTCCCAAATTGGCATCGACGCTGGCGGCACCATTTCGGGAAAGGGCTGCGCGTACGCGCGGCGCGGCCGCGGCGGGCATTTGCTCCTGCGTAATGGGTTTTTACTTTTTAGAATGAAAACAGGCGCCTTTTGCCTTCATTTTCATTACCTTGGCCTATTGAACGAAAAACCAATTGCACGCTCCTAGATCCTGGTGCTGAGGCTCCCTGGGAACAGGCAGGAGGCTCTCGGCTGCGGGCGGGGATGCGTGGCCAGTTATGCTGCATCTCTCTGGGCTGGTTCGGGCAGACGAGGGGGACTTGAGGAAGACCGAGTTCTCCACCATATCTGTGTCCCCCAAGAGCTGAGCACACTCCTCAGACTCTTCTAAGACACAAGAGCGGCCAGACTGAGTCAGACCAATGGGCTGTGTAACCCAGTATCCTGTCTCCGACTGTGGCTGTTAGGAGACTCGTCTGGCAAACGTTCAAGCAACAGGGACTATATGGAGCTATCCATTTACTGTCATTCACCCCAGCAGTTAGGGACACCTTGAGCACGAGTTTGTTTCCCCTGCCCGTCCGGGTAAATCACTTCTAAAGACCGAGCCTCTGCTGCATTCTTATTTATTTCATTGTTGAAGTCAGTGATGTTATTGAGCATCACACTATCCCTGGGACAAGGAGTTCCACCAGACACGGGGCGGGGAGAAAGCACCTTCCTTTTCTTTATTTTCAACCTAAGTTTTGTTGGGTGTCCCAGCCCTCTTGAATTAGGGGGCTCAGCTTTTCCTAGTTATGCTCTCTACCCCATTCGTGAGTTTTATAGGCCTCTATCCTCACTCAGCTGGCATCTTTCTGTGCTGGGGCGGCCAGATATGCACATTTTAGAGGACACTTATGAGGAATACAGGTTTCAGGGTTGCACTGGAGCCAGTGCAACCCTGCAACCTGTATTTCTCATAAGTGTCTTCTAATATTTGCATATCTGGCCACCCTATTCTGTGCTGAAGCGCCCTCATCTTGTGAGCCTCTCCAATTATGGGTCCATAGGTGAGCGAGTGTAAGAGTGCCTTGTGTCTCATTTGGATGAGGTCTCACAGCTCAGGGGTTTCCCCAGAATCCCAGCTGGGCTGGAATCCAGTCAGGTGGGAGGGCAACAGCAGTTCCGCCTTCTAAAAAGCCCCCTGCCTGCTGTCCTTCCCCCTGAGAAGCACCTAGGCCAGCGCACCTTTCCCGGCGAGGCCTCCACGCCTAGCTTTCGAGAGATGCAAAGGGGTGTAGGATATGAAGCTGGTCCCTTCTGATCCAAGATGGGCCAATCTGGCATGGGCGTGGCCTAGGATGACCCATTCTGCAACTGGTCTGAGAAAGCCTGTCTCCCCTATGGGGAGAGCACTGCAGAGACCCTCCTCGTGTGCTCGTACCAGCCTGGAATGGGGTGGGCTCCCAACCTGTGCTCTGAATGGAGCAGAATCTCCGTTTTGAATGGCCTCTCCGCCTCAAGCAATTGGGGTCCTGCTGGGCAGGGCGACAGGGGCTTGGAAGGGGATGAGTGAGCCTTGTCCATGGGTCGGGCCATTGTGTGATAATCCTGAGGCTGTCTCAGTGCCATCCGCTGCCCCGTTGCCCTTCTATTGAGCTGGCAGGGGCTGGGTGGGGAGGGGGCACTAGTGGATGGGCAGCATGCAGAGAGGAAGCGAGGGTGGTGGATGAGAGGAGTGCTCTAGGGAGTGAAGGGGGAAAGGAGGCCCGAAAGGGGGTGTGGGGACTGGAGGGACTTGGACCTTCAGCAGAAGGCAGCCTCTCAGACAGTGTTTGCTGATGCCACATGCTGCCCCTGTATCCCAGCCCCTGGCAGGGAACCACCCGGCCCCGCGTGGCCCCGGCCCCTTGGAAACGCTGCACGCCAAAGCCCGCCCTTTGTTGTTGACTCATCAAAAGCTTCTTAGAGTTCTCGCCAGTGTTTGTTTTTCGGCTTTTCCCACGTTGCTTTCCCAGGTCGCTGGTGATAAGGCCGGCTTGTTGGCTTCCGACCACCGGGGACACGCCAGCCTGCCGCCCTGGTACTCGAGGCCGGGAACCGGGGTGTGGGGAGGAGCAGGACGGGGGAAAGTCAACAACACGCTGGGCCCGAGTGGCCCCACAGGGAGAGCGCAGGTGAGACTCATGTGGCTGATACACGCATGACGCCCAGGCCCTGACGCACAGCACTCGAACTTGATACAAAGGAGACTGCCCACAGGCCATCGCCCCCTGGCCCGAGGGAGGCTGAGCTTGTTATTGCTGGGGAGCTTGAGGGGATCGAACCCCAAACCTGCCTCTCCCAGTACCGGGCCCAAGGGAGGTTTCTGTCTGCCCCCCGCCCGTGCCCAGAGAGCATTGCCTCAGGGGAGGGGATCCACCTCATTCTGGGATGGGATCACTCTCTAGAGTCAAAGCAGTCCCTCCTTTCTCTCCCCCTGGTTCCGAGCCCCCTGCTATTTGTGTCGGAGCCCAGCTCCAAGCAGGTATCCCCTCTCTGCTCCCTCTTTTCTGGGCACCCTGGAATTTCTGGTGCCCTCACCAGACTCTGATCCCTGGTACCCCGTCAAGTTGGAGAGGAAGGGGCAGGCGCTACCTACACCAGCTCCTACCTCCCCACCATCTTTGTGGGCCTCTCTCATGGCACCCCCCTCCTTTCCCATAGCCCCACTGCAGCGTGGGAAGCAGATGGGGCCCCCATGGTGACAGTGGCTGCTTCAGGCCAGCATACTGGGCCCCCGTCTGTCTGACCGAGGTGCTAGCGGGACTATCGAGGGGCCCACGCTCCCTGACGCCGGCTGCCCGTCTCGGGGGGTGGGGGGAGAGGCTGCGAACATGAAAGTGTTTGGGAGCTCTTTATCCAAATCCCCCCCTTCAAAGCACCGGCTGCGTTTGCTAAGACTTTATCTGGGGTCTGAAGTACAACAAAGAACACACCAGGGCTTATTCCGCCTTGGGCTTCCCAGCTGCAGGCCTGCCCCCAGGAAGGGAGTCAGCTTTCCAGGGATTCGCAGGCTATCGGAGGGGCTGTGCTGGGGTGGCTGCGAGAGAGCGGCTGGGCGACTGCAGGAATTAGCCTCCAGAAGGGAGCTTTGGGGGCAGAGAAAGAAAATGGGTCAGAGGTTGAGTGGTTGGAATGGAAGCTGCAAACAGTGCCCCCTCTTGTCAGCAATCAGCACTGACTCCTACAGCCCCCCCCAGCACAAGATGGCAGGGGGGAAGGAATAGGGTTGCCAGATAAGCTAATTTCCCCAGGACACTTATGAGACATACATGTTGCAGGGTCTGCATTGGAGGGGTTCTTGAAAGGCCCTGGATGGGGGCAGTTTGCTGGGCCCCTGGGGTTTTGTTACCCTTGAACAGCTCTGCTCCTGGTGTCTTAGCAGCTGGAGAAGGCCACAACAAAGAGGATTGGGGGGGAATGAAACGGACTCGCCCCCACTGCTGAAATGCCTCATGCAATGGAAGGCATGGAGTGGAGGGGGAGCCGAGCTCCCACGCTGGGGAATTATTTAGCCCTGCGGCAAGGATAGGGTTTGGGCATCTGATCCTGCAGTGCCCTAGCTGTCTCTTAGCCCTTTTCCTCTCCCAGTGGGGCAGGTGGGGAGCTTGGCTTGCTGCCCACAATGCCCTGGTGCCACTCGGGCACCCAGGAGATGGGGCAGGGGGAGCACGGGTGAATGCCAGGTGTGGCCTCTTCCTGGGATCAGGGCTGCTTCTATACTGGGCTGGCCACTGCATCGTGGGGCAGATATGCCCAGGCTGATCTCTGGGGCACTTTGACTGCTCTAGGGCCAAGGTGCTGCTATTGCTACCTACGCCCTTTTCTGGGTAACTCTGGCTAGGACAGATGGCAGCCCTTGCAAACCTCTCCAGCAGACCCTTTCCTGATTCCCCAGAGAGACCCCAGTGGCTGCCTTCCCTGACCCACTGCCCAGAGATTCTGACCTGCCAGCCCCTTTGCCAGTCGGGCCACAAGGTGAGGCTGTTGGAAGCCCTTAGGTTCCCTTGGGACTAATTCCAGCTGTAGGAACCTGGCGCCTCCTCTTTATCTCCTGATTAAACAAGCCTGCCGTGGGGGGGCCAGGCACCTGCTGCCTCCGTGACTCTGCCACTCGCTCTGGGTGTGATTAGCACATGACCCGCAGCCCAGGGAACAGGAGGGTCTAGCGCGGACGCGTTGTCCTCGGTGGCAGCCGGGAGCAGCTCCCGCGGCCTTCCGCCTCCAGAGCCCTTCAGCCAGCACGGCTGCCTGGCTCATCATGGGAACAGGACTGTTTGTCTCAAGAACATTGGCAAGGCTGCTCCTTGCACCCTTAGCCAGCGGCTCTCTGCTGGAGACAGGGAACTGGCAGGCCTGGAGTTAAGAGTAACATGCATGTTGATGCAAATTAAAGTTGGCAGGGGACTAGGGTTGCTAGATAGGCGCATTTTTAATGCATGCCCTGCAATCTGTATTTTTCATATCTGGCCACCCTATCTTACAGATCATGGGGTTTTGTAGGCCGGAGTGACCAAGGGCTGCTGGGAAAGAAAACTAGGCTAACCCAGCTCCCTGCTCCAGCAGCGGGGAAGATGGAGTTTGGGGGTTGAGCCTAGCTTTCAGGATTGAGGGGGGCAGCTCTCTGTGGAGACAAAGATTGGGAAGGGCAGTGTCCAGCTGAAAAGTCCCAGGGAGATCTACTGGTCAGGTTCTTGCAGTTTTACCCTGAGACTCCCATAGGCCGAAATGAGAGTGTCAGGGCCAAACGGCGAGAAGGGCCGCCCGTTGACTGGAGTGGGGCGGTTTGAGGCCTGAGCTGGTTGCAGAGGTGCCAGGGCTTAGGAGGGGCCTGGAGCCCATCGTGGTGTTGCCTAGGGTCGCCAACTTTAACCAGAGATGCCAGGTTTTAACCCAGTCTCCAGGCTCTGGGGGTAGGAGGCCATTATTTCTCTGGGCCAGCTAGAGCGCCCCAGTAACTTAAGAGAATTGGGGCTTCCAAGGGTGGCAGGGACTGGCCAAGTCAGAAGGCCTTAAGGACTTTCCCACCGCCTTTTTAAAGTGGGCTTGCCCCCTCTGGAGCATCCTAGCATGACGCTCTGCAAAGGACAGGGTTATGACAGCCGACTTGCCCCACCTCTTTCCCGCTGTGGTTCTGCCTCCCCTGGGCTTCCTCCCAGATGGCGGTGGCAAGTGTAGCTGCTGCTTTGAAAGGAGGCAAGAGAGTGGCAGGAGCTTACCCCCCCAGGGAAAAGCATTAAGAAAGACTGAGAGAACCAGCTCCATCTGGATTTGTGCTTGGGTCTGGCTCCAGGACAGATCCCCCCCCCCAAAAAAAACACCCTGCAAAATCAGTGTAGGGAAACAGGCCTGGATGCTGAACTGGGGAGAAGAGGCCCCGATTCGAAACAGGATCTGGGGTTGCTCTCTCTCTCTGGTGAGTTGTTTGTAAAACCACCAAATTTGGCTGGTTCGTTGTGTCTCCAGCTGCTGAGAGAGACCCATTCACGCTGGCACAGCCGTGACTAGCACACACTGCCCCCCCTTTGCTGTGCCCCCGCCTGGGAAGGTCAGGGCCAGAGCACAGTAATAAACCTGGGGGTTCTGGCTCCCTCGCTCTCTGTGGCATGAGAAGGGCGAGACGCGTCGCGGGAAGAAGACCCTGCGCAACTCATTAGCCACCTTGTAGTTCTCTCCAGCCCATAAATTATAGAACACAGGCGTGCCTTTGAAATCCAGCCAGGCTCCTAAATCTAACATTTTTTCAGTTTTAATGTAACTAATTTAGCAGGGAGTGAAATGTCAGCCTCCTGGATCCGTAGTCTCTGCGTGAGAGGGGAAGGGATGGGGAGATAATTGAAGGCAGGGAGATGAGACTGAAGGGGCTTTGCAATGAGCCCAGGCTCGCAGACAATCCGCTTGCACAGGCGGCAGCAGGGATGAGACGAGGGGCCGGGATGGTTGCTGAGGGGCTTTCAGGCCTAGGAACCAGGAGCGACTAGGGTTACCATTTCCCAGAGGGGGTGTGGCCATGTGGTTGGGGGCGGGGCAAAGGGGCTGCCATGCCTCCTAGCATCATGGTGTTCCATGGGGGTGGAGCCACACTGGAAAGGGGCCCATAGGGTGGCCGCCCCCTTGGGCAGTTTGACCCCCAAGACTCCTAAAGGTCAAAATGGGCGTCTCGGGGTCAAACTGCCCAAGGTGGCTGCAACCCTAAAAGGGGGTAGGAAGGTCCCTATGGCCTGCCCCCTTTCTAACAAGGCCCCTCTGCTGCTCCTGGAAGCGAGTTCTAATTGCTCTGGATGACCAGGGGTGCCCTGGGCACTGCAACTTCCCCGGAGCCTGCAGACAAACCCCAGGGAACTGGCAGCCCTAGTTGCAGACCCTATTTGGCTGCGTGGAGCTGAGGGGTCTCACTGTCACCCACACAGGACGGCAGTGTCTGTCTCTCAGACTCTCCTATGCTGGCCCCTGTGGAGGAGCTAGCCTGCATCCCCAAGTGCTTGCAGGCCGGGCTGTATTGCTGGGCCTAGTGGCTTGCTCCCTGCCAGGAATTAGCTGGGCCTCTGCTGTGGGGCAGACTGCCAGGGTCTGTGCAGAGCTTGGGGGAAAGGCAAAGATGGTTCCCAAGCTGTGTGGTTTATTGGGGTGTATGGGATGAGTGTGAAATGGCGGGTGTGCACGCGCAGAGGGGCATCGGTGCACCAGTGAGAGAGTGGGATGGCTGTGACCAGGGAAGCAGCAGGGGTAGCAGCTAACCTGCCATCATGCCAGCTCATATGAGTGGGAGAAGTGAGTGTGTATGGCTTGGGGCTCAGTGTGTGTGCGCAAAGGGGCATTGGTGTGCAAGGGCTCCAAACGGGGGAGTTGTGAGTGCGTACTATGTATGGCTTGGGGCTCAGCATGTGTGTGGAAAGGGGCACTGGTGTGCAAGGGCTCCAGATGTGGAAGTGTGTGGCTTGGGGTTCAGTGTGTGTGTGTAAAGGGGCACTAGTATGCAAGGGCTCTGGGTGTGGGAGCTGTGACTGTACAGCTTAGGGCTGTGTGTGTGTGCACACACGCAAAGAGGCACTGGTGTGCAAGGGCTATGGGTGTGGGGATTGTCAGTGTGTGCAGCTTGGGGCTCAGTGTGTGCGTGCAAAGGGGCACTGGTGTGCAAGGGCTCTGGATGTGGGAGCTGTGACTGTACAGCTTAGGGCTGTGTGTGTGTGCACACGCAAAGAGGCACTGGTGTGCAAGGACTACGGGTTTGGGGATTGTCAGTGTGTGCAGCTTGGGGCTCAGTGTGTGCGTGCAAAGGGGCACTGGAGTGCAAGGGCTCTGGATGTGGAAGTTGTGAGTGTGTACAGCTTAGGGCTGTGTGTGTGTGTGTGTGTGCATGTATGCAAAGAGGCAGTAGAGAGAGAGAGAGAGAGATGTGGAAGTTGTGAGTGTGTACAGCTTAGGGCTGTGTGTGTGTGTGTGTGCATGTATGCAAAGAGGCAGTAGTGTGCAAGGGTTCTGGGTGTGGGGATTGTGAGTGTGTGCAGCTTGGGGCTCAGTGTGTGTGTGCTAAGGGCACTGGTGTGCAAGAGCCACAGGTGTGGGAGTTGTGAGTGTGTACAGCTTAGGGCTGAGTGTGTGTGTGTGCGTGCATGCACAAGTGCTCAGGATGTGGGAGCTGTGAGTGTGCGGAGAAGCATTAGCGTGCAAGGGCTCAGGATGTGGGAACTGTGAGTGTGTAAGGGCTGGTACGTAGTGTTGGGGAAGGCCCGGGAGCCTGGCTTTCTCACATTGCCTGCTCTGCCAGGCCTGGCACACTTGCCAAGGCAATTGGGGGAGAGCACAGCTTGCTACCTGCTTTCTCTGTCAGTGATGAGCTCTTGCTGAGCCGTGGGCATCAAAGCCTTCGTGCAGCGCAGCGCTGAGCTGTGGAGCCGGAGCTGACTCCAGGCTTTGCAGGCTGGCTGTGTGCTGGGCTGACCTGAATCCCATCCCTTCTGACCTAGGGCAGCAATGGGCTGGCTAGTCCCAGGAGCCTCTCCATAGGGAAGGGGAGAGTGTGCAGGGCTGGGAGGGGGATGGAAGCTAACCTGCTATTGTGCTGGGATCTATGTTGTGAGCTTCCCCCAGTTCTGCCCCCCAGGAGCCTCTGCAATTAGTATCCTGGTCCCCTCCCACCATGCTCAGATTTCTGTCAGGACAGGGGGCCACAGGTTGTATGTAGGAGGGGATGGGCTGTTGGGACCCCTGCTAGGGCTTAGCCATGCTTTGCCCTGGGGGAAATGAAAGGGCATTTAGTCTGAACCCAAGTGCGCAGCTAGCCCCGTTAGCCTTGTGGTGCCCTCATTAAGAGCCCAGCTGGGCCCCCTCCCCCTGTGTGTGAAGGGGAGCCGTGGAGAGCATGTGCGGGCAGGAGCTGCTCCCACATCCTACCCACTCAAACAAGGCAGGCAGCCGCCCCAGGGCTAGCAGCCCTGGGGGTTAGTGACAGCCCCTGGTGCCGAAGGCTTAGGCTACGTGTCTGCCCCTCCTGGTTCTACCCTGCAGGAGCAAGACTGGTTTAAAAATTTGTGGGGCCTCTGGTGATCCCACACGCTTCCCTGTGGCCCTGTCCCCGCAGGGGCATCCTCTGCGAGACCCTGGAGGTGGTCACGTTTGGGGCCCCTTTGAGAGTGAGTGGGAACCCTGCACCTTGCCCTGGTGAAATCAGAAAAGACCGATCTTGAGGGGCCAAGGGTTCAGGGTTGCCATATATGCCATTTACCCCAGGACACTTATGAAAAATACAGGTTGTAGGGCCTGCATTGGTGCCTACGGCACATAAGGTTTCGTGGACAAATTGGCCTACGTGGCAACCCTACTTGTGGCACTACAGCCTAAGTTGCCCTATCTGACCCGCTTGGACCCTGATCTGTGCTGGGGGACCCGACCAGGCTCCAGGACTTGCAGGCCCAGTGCAGTTCAGCACGCTCGCCGCTGGGGTCCCATAGTGGCCCCACACGCCTGCCTGAGAGCGCCTCTGCCCCATCGGCCCTGCCAGTGCGGCGGGAGTCCGGTCCCCAGCTGCCGTAGCGCTGCTGCTGCTTGCGCCGCCTCCTCCGGTCCTCATCAGCTCTGCGCCTGCACCTGAGAGCCCCTCTGCCCCCATCCTCAGCTGTAGTGCGGCAGAAACTCCATCTGCCCCATGTCTCTCATGTAAGTAAGGCAAAGTAATAAGCTGTAAACAGCTGTTTGTGCAAATAGTTGTGCTTGCTACAATGAGAGGGAGGTGGGAAGGTTGATGAAAACAGAATTAGTTGCCAAAACCTGATTATTATAATTTGGGCTGCGCATTAAAAAAGTTAAACTCTCTCCCTGAAAAGTTCACAAGTTGTTCCAGCCTTTTGTCTGTTCGTAAATACCCTTTTTAATTGAACCTTTCTTTTTCAAATACATTTGGAAGCCTCTCATTTCAGAGCCCATTGTTTGAGAAATGTATGTACCGCGTCGGAGTGTAAATTGACATAAACTCATGCAAATTAGCATATGCAAGTTGGATGACCCTCTTTCCGAGTGTTGCTCTTGCTCCTTTCAGAGTCCAGGGGTTGAGAGATCTGCACATGCGTGTGGAACAGTGGTGGTGGCCGCGGACATCACTCCTGCACAGGGGACAGGTGAGGTCAGTGATTTTGGGGCCGTGCTGGGAGGGGGGCTCGCTGGGAGTGGAAAGAGCGTGCACGTGAAGTAGGCGGCGATAGCAATTTCATCCGCATCTTGACCCTCTCGCACGTGTTTACTTGGATTGGGGGATAGAGAAGCAACTGGGGGAGATTGTTACTAGATTCCTATGAAGGAATCCAGCAAATTAAAAACAATATAGGGGGTGATAGAGCTACTGTCCCAGTCAATGAGTAAACAAAAAGGAGCAAGAGGAGGGAATCAATTCTTATTTAAAAGCAGTGTAGAAGAAATAGCATGTTCCCCTTTTCTGGTTTCATCAGATCAGGTAAGACAAAGAGTTATTCCCGCCCCCCCCCCCCCAATATATGGTTTCTAAACTGGGGGCGGGTGTGTGGCTATTCCTACATGATTGCTCCTTGCTGTGCCCATTTTTAAGATGCGATCAGTTGTTTTGGGGGAAGAAACCTAGGGTCTGGGATTTAATCCCGCAGGGGAGGGAGAGTATTCCTGCTTGACTTCTCTTTTGGTGCCCCTTTTAAAATTGATTAAAAATTGTTTGGGGGAGAAATCCTGGCTTGGTTTTTAATCCTGAGTGTGGAGTGGGACTGGGAGGCCAAGGGCCGGCCTAAACTATGCGGAGCCCAGGGCAGGGAACAAAGGTGGGGCCCTAAACTACCAGCAGGCCTAGGGGCGCTCCCCGGCTCATGGGGCGACACGCTACCCGGGCCTAGGCTTGGGGACATCCCCAAGCCCAGCCGTTTTGGATCACCTATCTGATCTGCCGCTGCTGGCGGCCTGGGCCCCGTGCCGGGCTCGGAGCCTTGGGCAGGGTGGGCACCATGGCAGTAGATTAAATCTGCCGCCGAGCTGCCCACCGCCACCGGACGTTCTGCTGGCCCCCTCCGCTGCCTGGCTGTCTCGGCCAGGGGGAATGAGGGCGAGGCAGGGGGAATGAGGGCGAGGCAGGGGCCCTGCCTCTCCCACGTTTCTGCTGGCCGAGAGACTGACAGGCAGTGGAGGGGGGGGGGCATGGAGTGTGAGAGAGGGGGGGGCTCCCCCTCACTCCGTGCCCCTCCCCCCGCTGCCTGTCAGGGGAGATGTGGTCAGGGCCCCGCACCCGGGGTCCCCAGCTCCCGGCCACTGTCAGACGGCCGCCGCGAGCCGCCCTGGGGAGGCCTCCATGCTTAATTTTAAACTGATTAAAAACTGTCTTGTGAGGGAAAAAGCTATGGTTTGGGATTCAATCCGGGTGGGGGGGCGCTATTCCTGCTTGATTTTTCTTGGCTTTGCCCCTTTTTAACCTGATTAAAAATTATTTTGGGGAGAAATCCTGGTTTGGTTTTCAATCCTAAACCCTTGAGTCCAAGGTCTGCTGGGTCCTACTAAAATATTTCTTCCTCTCCCTTTATCCTTTAACTGTTTTAATCGGGTTTTAAATTGTAATGTGCACGATTGTAGCGCGCTTTACGCGGGGCTCCCCATGCTGATGGTTCGGAGGCTGCAGCTGGTGCAGAATGCGACGGGAGATGGGCCGCCGTGAGCCCATTCCACCTGGCTTCTCTTCTCTGCACTGGCTGCCGATAGTCTTCCAGGCCTGAGTTAAGATATTGGTGCTCACCTATAAAGCCCTATATGGCCTAGGCCCTATTTATCTGCAGGACCGCCCCACTCCGCCGGCTCCGAATCGACCCCCGCGGCCCTTTCTCGGAGTCCCTCGGGGATGACTACGGAGAGGGTGTTCCCGGTGGCCACACCAAAGCTGTGGAACTCCCTCCCGGCAGAAGCCCAGGGTGGCCCTGGACCTCTCCTTTCAAAGACCGTGTAAGACATGGCTGTTCTGCCAGGTCTTTGGTGACTCGAGCTGCTGTTGGCAAGAGGGCGTGGGGTAAAAAACTGTCAAATAAATAAATAAATGTTTGGTTTTTATCTTCCTGTATTTTATATTACTTTGAAGTGTTCTGAGTGTGATTGGGAGAAAGGGAGAAGAGGGGGGGCTATATAAATACAATTATTATATTAGCGAGCCAGTGTGGTGTAACGGCTAAGTGCGCAGTACTTGAACCTGGAGGTAGGGGGGGTTCTAGTCTCGTCTTAGCCAGAAACTCACTGGGGGACCTTGGGCCAGTCATAATATTCTCTCAGCCTAACCTACCTCACAGGGTTGTTGGGAGGATTAAACGTTGTGTTCAGGTATTATATGTAAAGCGCTTTGAGAGCTAGGGCAGGGGGGGCGCTATATAAAAACAAAGATTATTATTAGTAGTATGTAGTGTGCTCTTTTAATGATTTGAATAGCAATGTCACATTTGGGTGGCCATGCCCTCTCCGCCCAACCATGATCCACCACAGACTGAGTCAAAATCTGGCATCTGCAGATGAAAGCCAGATAGGTGACAATTCTGTATGGGCTGAGGTGTGCTCTGTCCTCCAGCCCCGTTCGTAGCCTGTCCTGCCACCAGCCTGGACTGCCCTTCAGTGCTTCCGTCGCAGGTATAGTTGGTATCTGAAGGGTGCATCCCCAGCCCGGCAGCCTGCCAACATCTGGACCTGACAGGCAGCTCCCTCTTGATGTTTTGGCTTGACGAATCCCATCCCTCAGGTCAGGTGCTGGCATACTCGCATCCGCTCTTCCCTGGCAGCTTGCGGGGGCATTCGAAGCTTCCAGGCAGGCCTGTCCTTGCAAGAAAGTTTAATTTGCAAGAGGGGCTGGCCGAGCAGAACAGAAAGAGGAGCTGTATTCCTGACATCTGGCTTACAGGAGTCAGCAGGTGAGACTTGCATTGCCCAGGACCTCGGTGGCTGCCAGGTGATGATAAAGCAACCGCAGCCCAGCAGAGCTCTCCTTGCATCTTATTGAATCATAAATAAAGTTTTTAATTTTTTTTTCAAATTTAAAGGCTTAAGCCCATGACGAGGTTTGTGTGTATCTCTATTAAATGAAATATCTGGCCTTGAAGATTCTCTCCCCAGCGCTGCCCATAAATCCTTGTTTGTGATTCTGTTTTATTGAATGTTCTCCCGGGTTAGCGGTATCATAAAACCCCCAGTGCACCCGCCGCCCTCAACGGCACCCCCTCGGTCTGCGATACCTGTTTCATTTCCTGTGCTGCCGACCTGACAAACGCTCTCCAGGATCTCTCTCTGTTTGGTAACTGTGTGCCGGCCGATGAGTGATAACAGAGCAGGATAGATAAACGCAGAGTGGAGGGTAGAGGAGAGAGAAGGCTGCAAAGACTTTGCAAACCTGCGTGCAACTGTGCTGTGCCATGCAGGCACCTTGCTGTGCCAGAATGGACCAAAGGCCCCCATGGCCAGACCCCGTGAATTCAGTGCTGCTGCGATCGCAGCCATTTTAGCGAAATTCTGCCTTTAGCTAAATTGCAGCAGGAATTGCCTCTGGCAACACAGAATTACAGCCCGAGTGGGGAGCACTCTGGGCCAGCCAATGACATGTTAGCACTGTGAGCTAACCAATGAGGTACTGGCACTGTTAGTGGCTGGTATATATGCTGGGACGATGAGGGCCCTGTACCACAGCTGCTGAAAAGGAGCAGCCCACAACCCCCCAGGAGAGAGACGCGCTCTGTGAGAAGTTCAAAATTAATGCATTGCAATGGCATGTTGGGAAACTCATTTGCATTTTAAATTTGCCTAAACTGTATGATTTGTTAATTTGAATAATTTATCCCACTCACAGAATCTGGATTCTTTTTCTCACAGAATTTGGGTTTGCTGGTTGCAGAATTTGGAGGAAAAAATTGCAGAATGTACAGGTCCCTGCACTTGGCTTGGTATTCTGACTGCATCCAGTCAATAGATCTATCAAACCCAATAGCCTCCCCTCCCTGACATGCTGGAGCAGCACATTGACCAATATCTCTGCTGTTGTCCCATTGAGCCTTGTACGCCCTGTGCCCCTCTGTGCCACCCTGGATGGACTAGATCAGTGTACTCCATGCCATCCACTTGCATTCCTCTTTTTATCTGTAACTTGGTAACGTTTGAAAACTGTATCCCTTCAATTGCCAAACTCAGGGGCTTCTTGAGGCATCGGCTGATTTTAGCAGAAACTGGTAAACCCAAAATAAGACACATGAGAAGCATAAGGATGCCACACAGGGCCAAACCAATGGTCCATCTAGCCCAGTGTCCTGTCTCTGACAGTGGCCAGCAAAGGATGCTTCCAAGCAAGCCATAGGGCATTTATGGAGAGATCCAATCTCTGTTTTTCACTTCCAACTTCTGGAAGCTTCAGATGTTTAGAGTCACCCTGAGCATGAAGCTTTCTTTCCTGACCAACGTGGCCACCAAGGGACCTGTATCTTCTGTAGGTTTGTCTAACAATCCCTCGTTGAATCCAGTTGTTATGCTATTGGCCTTCACAACATCCCCTGGCAGTGAGGCCCACAGAGTAACAGGATAATCTTACACCATTAAAGTCAATGGCAAAACTTCCATTCTGTTCTTTGGGGGGGTATACCTGCTTTTACTGAAATCATATTTTCTGTATGATCTCACTTCTTTCCTACTAATTTCAAACATGTTTGACTTTTTAAAAAATTTCTGCTGTGCACGGAGATGATATTTTCAATGACCTGTCTGCAATGACTCTTTCCCGGGCGAGTAGTGACCCTTAACTGAGAAGGGGGCTGTACCATGCAACGCGTAGGGATGGCTGTGAAGGATCTTGGGTTTAGTTGGGAGGGCTCCACCCTGGGATGCTCCCGACCCTACGGCATCAATGCAGGCCCTGCAACATGTATTTTTCATAAGTGTTCCTTAAAAAATGGCATCGGCGGCTGCCCTAGTCTCCTCTATGGATCCTGTGCTGGGAAAGGGGCAGGTGCAAGAGGCCTGTGGTGGCTTTTGTTAGTTTATCTGGCAGAGAGAAAGTGAAATAGGGAGTCTTGAGTCCTTGGCCTTGGAATCTGGAGCTGGGATCCTTTGTCCTTCTCCTCTGCCCCCTCTGATTCTCCCGTTCCAACCTGCAAATGGCTTCCATGTCCCTGTGGGTAGGCCGTCCCTCCCAACGTTTTGAGTGGCTGAAGAGGGACAAGCCCTGCCCCCTCTGCCAGTGAGTCCTGCCCCATAGCAAATATGCTCTGCCCCTCGTGCTTACATACGCTCCTCTCTCTACGTTCCAAGTGCGGTCTGTCATCTCCTGGGAGCCCACCAGGAAAGAGGTGCCTGAGGCTTGAATTCTGATCTTTTTGCCCCTCTCGTGAAAGAGGGACTTTGACTCTTCTGAAAGAGGGACAGTGGGTTTCAGCACCCAAAGAGGGACTGTCCCTTCTAAACAGGGAGAGAGCTCCAGCTCTCTGTCTGCGATAACACCCCTAAAACTTCCCTTGATCTCTCCAGAGACAAAGGAAACAGGCCCCGGGGCTGAGGTGGCAGATTTACAGCAAGCATTTGGTTCCCAAATGTGCAGCGCTGGGGGCTGGGCTGGACTGAGGCGAGCCTGCGCCTGATGGGGGAAGAGGGCAGCCAGATGCGCTGAGTAAAGGCTCCTCAGGGAAAGAAGCGAATATGGTTTTGGGGGGGCGGGGGTGTGTGAAGATGGGAACCAGAGGTCTCTGCAGTGAGGGGATCCCCAGAGTGACTCCCCTTCTCCCCACCTGTGGAATTCCTCAGAAACTCTTCCCCATGGCAAGGGGGGGCTGGGTGGGTGGGGGTCTTGAGTGTGTGCTAGGGTGGCCATACCTCCCCTTTAAAAAGGATGTTGTGCTGGGTCTTGGCCTCCACATATGAAGCAGGAGCTGCTCTGGGCGTGGTGGGGACTGACTAGGAATCTGGGGCATTCTTCCCCATGGCCATGGGGGTGTCTGGTTCATGGGGGTAGGCACTGGGCGGTGTTGTAGCTCAGAGAAGGAGAGGGCGGGAGAATTGGCCAAATGGGGGGGATGTACCCAAGGCAGCCGTGTCTGACCGCTCCACAGTGGGGACACAATTGGCCACCGCTTCCCAAACATTGTGCCTGAGGGACCCCGTTTTATTTTAAAAACTTGCTATCCTGCCCCTCCTGCCACCGGCAGCGCGGGGCGACTGACAATCACTAAAACCACCAAAGCCCATTATTTTCACCCCATATAATCCCATGATCCGAGAGCAACAAAGGCAGGTGAAGTCTAGTAAGCACTGGGCCGGATGGGGACTCCCCCTCTAGAGATGCCATGCACCCCCAGTTTGGGAATTCCTGCTCCTAGTGCTGGCTGTGGGGTAGGCAGGGGCAGCGTGAGGCCAGCCTAACGCTGAGCTGTTTGGATACTGTTTGGGGCTGGGGTGGCTCCAGATCCATTTTACTGGAAATGAGTAGATATAAATAAACCAGAAAAAGCCCTTTCCGGCTTCTGTAGTCAAAACACAAATACTAGGTCTGCGTATTCAGGTTTCGAGTGAACCCATAATTTCCCCCAAAATGTAATATCGGAGGTCTCAAACTGGACCCTCAAATTGCAGCACGTATCCAGCGTGGAGCTGAGCTGCCTCTGTCGTCTGCTTCGGGAGCCTGTAGCTAGCCCTCCCTCCCTACCGGGGCTGTTTCAGAAGGGCAGTCTCCAGCTCTGCAGCCAGCCCAGCCGAGCCTAGCCCAGCCAGGGAGAAACGGCGAGTTCTTGGCAGCCTTGTTTGCCCCCATCCCAAGCCTGCTTTGCATCCATGCTCATGTCTTCCGGCAAAGCCACGCGCGGGGTGTGTGTGTGTGTGTGTGTGTGTTTCAGACCGGCCGATCCCCGCGCATATCCTGGCTGCGCATTCTCCCCCCCCCCCCCGTAGCCAGAATATGCACGGGGCGGGGCAATGTCTGAAAGTGGCCTTAGTCTCAAGCCAGTGATTCCTCTCTGAACCAGACCCATGGCCTGTTCCACCCTCTCCAGGCAAACCACCAAGCCAGCCACCCCCCCAAACCACCGCTCCTCTTTTTACACGGGGAGCAGACTTAGCAAGAGTTTTGACTGCATTTTCCTTTCCCTATAGATCTGTTAAATTGGCGGAGCCTCGCTGCACGAAAATAACCCCTACACGGAGCTGTGTCCACTGTGCTTTCCACTTTGGCAACTATGGGGAAACTAGAGAATACAGGTAAAGCTACAACTACTCAACCCCGTGAACAGCCCATGTGGATATTGATCTCCTCCTTAGTTTTTACACTGTTACTTTAACCCGTTTCCCCAGCATTGGACTCGCAGGCTCACAATTAAGATCAGATGTGTTCCTAAGACAACATTGTGCTATGCTGTTACCATTTCACATTCCGTACACTGAGTTTGAAAGGAATTGCTGTTTAGGAAACATAGAGAACTTAGCATTGTGTAAGGATGCTCCACCAGAGCAGGGCTTGAACCTGGGGCCATAAGGGCGCCAGGGTGGTGCCTTTGCCATTTGACTACTCGGGCCCTGGTGCCTGGTTCTACCCTTGAGAAGTGTACAGGTTTTTGGTTGTCTGATTGTGTGCCACAGGCTCCTCCCCCCTGTCTTCTCATTGGTTACCCTTGGCCCATATAAGGTTCCAACGGGAAACAGGAAGTTGCCTGTGCAACAGGATGGTTCTTTGGTTTGTCAG
The DNA here is from genome assembly GCA_003113815.1 of Sphenodon punctatus. Lineage (NCBI taxonomy): Eukaryota > Metazoa > Chordata > Lepidosauria > Sphenodontia > Sphenodontidae > Sphenodon > Sphenodon punctatus. Next base: position 2,724,403 of record QEPC01012362.1, read on the forward strand.
CCAGACCAAGACTGGGGGTATCTTCAGAAGTGATGTTATCACGCCTGGCCACGCTTTACCACACTTAACCCCACCCCGGGGTCACAACCACTGTCACTTCTGTTTGGCGGCTGCCAGATGTTCACCACGCTTTGCCCCGAACTGCGGTAGCAGTTGCCACTGGTTGTGATCTCAGAAAATCGCGGGGAACAGCTGGTGATAAGCCCTACCACAGTTCGGGGTAAAGTGTGGTAAGGCGCGCCGTCATGGTTGTTCTGGGTACCAGCCTACCCTGGGGTGGGACGGTGGCCATTACCATGCTTAGGATTGGGTCTATACTTGTGAAAATACCCTGGGAATGCACTTCTGTTCTTGATCCTTGCCTCGTATTCCTTGTTGCCTGTTCCTTGCCCCTTTGATTCAGCTCCAACTACCCCTATCCTGCTGTGGGGGGTTGTTCCTAGCTTGACTCTGCTCTGGCTTGATGGTAACTGGTTCCTGACCTGCTGCGTGTTCCTAACCCTGGTACCAGCTCTGGCCCCCTGGCTCCCCGACCCAATCCTAGCCCAGCTCTGTCTGCTGGATCCCTGGTGCGAGAGCCTGGAATTAAAGAGGGGGATGTCCCTGTGTCACTCAGCTCCCCCCCCCACCCCCAGATGGGTAGGCAGTGTTTCTGCTATGGGGAGGAATCGGGGTGCCCCCACTTTGTGACGCCAGTGCCAAATTCTCTCCTCTGTAAGTTACTCCTCTCGCAACGATGGGTGTTTTAAGACCGACGGTGAGTTGCCGGTTCCCAGCTCCGCCTGCGTCCACAACAGACGGGCTGGTGGCATCCTGGGCTGCAGTCTGCCCCCGCCCCACATCCTAGAGTTGCGGCCGTTTACCTACCACTCTGGGCTGGCACCTGCAACTCCATGGGGCTGAATGGGACAATGGCCGGCCGGATGTGGAGCTGCACCGTGGGTACGACTGACAGACGGACGGCGGCTCCACATTTGGCCGTGGTCGGCCCACTCCGCACAGTATGCTCTGGGATCTTCCGGAGGGCCAGCGGCACAGCCTGCTCCAGGTGAACATCTGGTGGGTGCCCTTTAGACGGACCGGTCAACCCGGGGGCGACAGGGGCATCCCTGGAGCTGTTGCCCGTCATCCTGCAACACATTATCCTTTGACCTCCAAGCTTCTGCGCCCCGCGGTCCTCCCCCCAGGATCAGAGCTGGATCCAGGATACAATCCATGTGGCCTGGGATTGAATCGGAAATGACAACCTGACTCAGTGTGAGAAGTAAGTGTGAGAAGTACTGGTGTAAATTACAGGGCTCCCAGAGTCTCCATTGTGTAGGGTTGCCCTACCTCCCCTTTAATCCAAGACATTATGAAAAATACATGGTGCAGGGCTGCATTGATTCCAATGCAGCCCTGCACCATGTATCTTTCATAAACGTCCTGGATTAAAGGGGAGGTAGGGCAGCACTACCATTTTGGGGAGCCCCAGGCTGTGAAGGGCCTCCCTGACACAAGGAATAACAGTATATGCACATAACACATGAACCTGCAGTGCTTGGAACCTCGGCCCTGAAGGACTAGAGTAATATTATTATTATTATTATTATTATTATTAATAAACATTTATAAAGCGCCAGTTGCAACCTGGCGCTGTACAGAACATACAGTCAGATATTATCCTTGTTCTACTGGGTGTCTGTTCATCAAAGATTCCTATATTAGAAGGGCCCCCCCCATGACCATACCACGCAGGGCCCCAGTGTCCTCGGCGTTGCCCATAATACCTGGACGGTTTGTCCAAAGCTTTACAACCTCCTCTGCTGCACCATCGATTCTGCAGACCGCTGAGCTGTGCGTCGCAGCCTGTCCGCACTGGAGACGGGATCCCACCGGTAGACACCGATAATCCCTCTCAGCAAGGCTGTCGAAGAGGGCTCGATCTCCGCTTGTGCCTTGTAAGCACCTGCCGTGTCTTGGAGGTTGTCCAAGAGGGGCTGTGTGTGCGGCTGGAGGCTGGGCAGGGGGTGATCTGTATGGGTATCATGGGTCAGCGGGAGGCCTTGTGTGTATATGGGAGGCAGAGGGGGGTGGGATGGATGAGGGGTCAGGGGTGTCAGCTAGTCCTAACTGGGATGTTCCTTAGACAGTCCCTCGTAAGGTACTCTTCCTGTGCGTGCACACACTCACGGCGGGGTGTGTGTGTGCTAGCAGGATACGTGCACAGTGCACACCCATCCATGAGCACTTAAATACATGAGGCCGCACCAATGCACCATATTCATGCACAATTACACATGCATGCACAAACATGCAAAGAGCCTTACTCTCGTGCCCAGATGCACGGTCCCAGCTCTAGGCCCCTTTCCAATGGTCTTGGTAGCGGCTAAGGGAAGGGATGCCCTGGTGCTTGATTTAAGTTGTCGGTTTAGCTGGAGAGCAGGCCTCTCCCCACATGCACCTTGGTGGCCTCGTCTCCTGCCACACCCCTGGCCTCTTTGGCTAAGATGTCTGGGCAGCGGCCTCTATCGACCAGCAAGATGCTGTCCTGGGCCCTCTGGGAATTGACCTCAGACTAATCCTCTTAGCTCCGGGAGGGACAAGCGGACGAGAAACCGTTCAGAGCACAGGCGGTGGGAGCTGGTTACGCAGAACTCTTGTACAGACAGTGCCGTGTGGGGAGCGAGAGGTGCACTGATCAGGGAGAAGGAAGGAAATCGCTGTGAGGTTGGGGGGGCACACCCAGAAATGTATTTATTTATTTCAATGTACTTATAGCCCGCCTCCCTCCTGCTCACAATGGCAGCCCGGGGCGGCTCACAACATTGTTAACTACATTAAAAACAATTATAAAACAATTATAAAAGTCATTAAAAAGAGTGGAACTTAATCCCCCCCCCCCCCCCTGTCTCCCTCTCCAAAGGCCTGGCAGAACAGCCAGGTCTTTCATTGTCTTCAGAAAGAAAGGAGGTCCGGGGCTGGGCGGGTCCATAGCCTGGGGGTGGCCACCGAGAACGCCCTCCCCATCCATCGTTGCTGCCTGGGAAACTCGGGGGACTTTGAGTTGGGCGTCCCCAGCCAACTGTAGGGGTCGCATCACGGCCCAGGGTGTGAGGCGGTCCCGCAGGTAGGCAGGGCCTAGGCCGTTTCGGGCTTTATAGGTCAACATCAACATTTTGAATCAGGCCCGGAAGACGATAGGCAGCCAGTGCAGAGCACGGAGCACCGGTGTAAGCTCACGGCGGCCCGTCCCCGTAAGGAGACGGGCCGCTGCATTCTGCGCCAGCTGCAGCTTCTGGACCGTCCCCGGGGGGTAGCTCCACGTACAGTGTGTTACAGTAGTCCGGTCTAGAGGTGAGGAAGGCATGGATGATGGAAGGCATGGAAATGGGGCCCTTTTAAAAGACTCGGGATATTCTCCACTCCCAAGTTGAGTCGTGTGGGGCACCTGAATGCAGGGCCTGTTTGAAAACAAAGTCCTTCTGTGGGTGTTCGGTGGAGGGTGGATTTTGGACCTTGCAGGGCTGTCTGTCCAAGGACCTGTATTTGCCTGAACAAGCCCAACAGGTGGGGAAACCTGAGGAGCAGGTAGGAGGTAGATGCTGGCACAGGAAGAGCCTGGTCTGATCCCACCCACCCCAGGGTACCCACCCTAGTGCCCACACTGCCCTCTGTCCCATTCCTGTCTTGGGCTGCTGCTCTCAAGGTCTGCAAGGCCTTGGAGAAGGTGTTGGGAGATGGCACAGTGTGTGTGGAGCAGGGCCCGGCCTTGCTGTGCTACCTCAGTAGGGTTGCCACCTATGCATATTTTTAAGGAACCCTTATAAAAAATACATGTTGCAGGACCTGCATTGACACTTAAGGTGCCAGTGCAGGCCCTGCAACATGTATCGGTGGCAACCCTATACCTACGTCTCTGTGTCTAGCCAGTGCCCCCCACTCTCTCTGTCTGGGGAAAGATGGTGGCCATGTTGCCTCACAGGGTGCAGGTCCTTAGGGAATGGATGGTCGCTCTCCTGGCTTCGAGGTAGCCTGTGGCCCTGGCAGGACTCCTCTGTGTCTGGGTTTGGAGCGACACTTCCCCAGGTGGGGGTGTGGTGGCTGTTGCGTGTGGGTGGGGGGGAGCCTGTCTGGGATCTCTCCTCTGAAGGGACAAAGGGAGCTTTGAAATCTCCCCTGAGTCACTCCGGAGGCCTCCTCCTTGCTCATTATCCCAGCACAAAGGGGATGGGAGATGCCAGGTTCGGTTACACGAGGAAGCGGAGCTGGCTTGGAGCCGCCTCCCCAGAGACGTGTCTTCTGCGAGGGGGTGGGCAGCAGCATCGGTCGCGGCAGCTGAGCTGCCCTCGTCGGCGTATTCAGGCGGGAGAGGGCCCCGGGCACACTGGCACAGAGGGCGAGGCAGGCTGCTCTGGGCTGGGCTGGGAGCCATTGAGTGGGGACGTTGAATCAGGCCACCCTGAGGCTGTTTCCCTTGGGATGGGGCCTAGCTTCCTCCCCTGCCCCTTTGCCCACAGCCAGCCCGTCGGCTTGGCAGGCCCACTCTGCAGGCCTGGGCCCAGGAGCCACAGGGAAACAGGTGCAGCCTCTCCCTGGCCTTTGTTGGCAGCCAGGTGGGTGCTGCATGCTGTCCCCCGTTCCCATGGCTGCTGTGGGGGCAGGTGCCCTTGGCAGGGCTGGCCTGTTGACTCTGCGGCTCTCATTGTGTTTGAACTCAGTAATGGATGCGGAAGGGGGAATTTAAAGAGCTTGGCTGTTTACTCCCAATATTGACACACCCGGTGAATCATTTCTCTCCCGCTTTGAACAGGTGCCATGGCTACCGGGTGCTGCCAGAGCAGTGTTTGCCCAGGTCCTTCTGGCTGAGCCAGCCCGGGCCTTAGCAGCCAGGGAGGCACCGCACCCATCTGCTTTCTCGGAAGCAGCCTGGCTGCAGGATTCGTACCAGGCAAACTCAGGCAGGGTCTGGGTCTCTGCTCCCAAGAGGGCTCAGTGCAGTGGCTCTGGACTGAAGAGTGGGGGGGATGAAAGCTATGGAATTGGGGTTTACAGGGGACCCCCTGCCCAGCACATAGCTGGCACCCTGCAAGAGCAGCCCAGTGTAGGGGTCCTGTTCTGTCCTATGAATCACACACCAGTCAAACAACTGCCCCTTCAACCCCCACAGCATATGCAGGTCCCAGGGGCTCTGAGCCCATGGCAAACTCATAACCGGGCCTGTGGGCTGCAGATTAACTGCCTGAAGTTAAATCCTGACAAGACGGAGGTGATGATTGTGGGGAAAGCTGGGGGAGTGATGGCCCTCATCATCAATGGGATCCGTTCTCCCCTGGTATCTCAGGTCCGGAGTCTGGGGGTGCTCCTGGATCCACAGCTCCGCCTGGATGCCCAGGTGGCGGTTGTGGCGAAGGGGGCATTCCGCCAGTTACATCTGGTACGTTGGGTTAGGCTGTATGTCTTGGACTTGGATCTGGCCACAATCATCTATGCTTTTATTACCTTGAGACTGGACTACTGTGACGCACTCTCCATGGGGCTACCCTTGGTGCTGTTTCGGAGACTGCAGCTGGTGCAGAACGCAGCGGCCCATCTCCTGAAGGGGACGGGCCGACGCGAGCACATTACACCAGTGCTTCGCCCTCTGTACTGGCTGCCGATCGTCTTCTGGACCCAATTCAAGGTGTTGGTGTTGACCTTTAAAGCCCTAAACGGCCTGGGCCCTGCCTACCTGTGGGACCGCTTCACCCTCCGGGTCCTGGATCGGCCCCTGCGGTCAGCCGGGGGTGCCCTCCTCGAGGTTCCCCAGGTTTCCTGGGTGTCAGTCATGAGGAGGGCGTTTTCTGTGGCTGCACCGCGGCTGGGGAACTCCCTCCTGTTGGAGGTCCACCTGGGCCGCCGACTTTCCCTCTTTCTGTAGACAATGTAAGACCCGGCTGTTCCGCCGGGCCTTTACCGAGGGAGATGGAGTGGGTGGGGTGGGTTAGGGAGGGTTTGGGTATGGGTTATTTTAACTTTGGGGGTTGCTTCTTCTCCCAACTGAGCCTTAGGGAAAAAGATCTCCCCTCTTTTATATGTATCCAAGTTCTTTGTTTGACTTTCCCGCCTGGGGACTCTGTGTTCCCCCTCGCGTAGGCAGGAAAAGCTTCATTTGCAACTGAATGAGCCCTGTCTGGTTTCTTGCAGAGGTGCTAGGCTTTTCTGAATACACATTCGGCATAGCTTTGCCTCTCTCCACTGCATGAAGTGAGTTTCCAGTTCTCAGCTTTCACATCACATACATGTTTAACCTTTACTTTGACATATTTGTTAGACCCGTAGCCCAGTCTCTCCTTGTGACGGGTTGTTTTAATTGTATTTGTTTGTCATGTTTTTTTTAAATGTTGTTAGCCGCCCCGAGATGCTTATCAATTTTAATTCTAAATAAATAAATAATAAATACACTGGAGGCCAGGGGAAAGCCGGCAGCCTCCCCTTCTACAGAGATGCCCAGGGTAGCTTCCTCCTACCCAGCCCCACTGGCAGCAGCTGGCGTGCAGTGAGGGTGCCGGCTGGCGTGCAGGGGGGCCCTGTGACCACTGCTGTTGCCTGCGCATTCCGAGGCCTCTCCAGGGATGCCTCTCGGTGTGCGGTCTCAGCAGCCTTGGTTTGATAATTGCTCCCTGGGGGGCATCAGGGCAGCTCTCTGGAGGTGTCTCACAATTAGGACAAAAGAAGTGAGACCGCACGGGGGGAGAGAGAGAGAGAGAGAGAGAGAGAGAGGGGGGGGGGGGGGGGGGGGGGGGGGGGGGGAGCAGTGGGCTCAGTCCCTGGTGAATATGGAAACAGCCCAAGAGGGGGGCGGGGGAGCAGGAGACGGGTGCCTCTGGGACCCCCTGCATGCGCCAGATGAACAGAGATGAGCCCCCTATCATCCCAGGGTCCCTGCACCCAGCACACCCTGCTAGAGTGCCCCCCCCCCCAGGTGTACCCCCATGCCAGCCCTGCCATCAAACCCAGGCTAACTGTCTGGCTCAGTCACTTTTTCCCTTGGGGCTGGATATGGGCAACTGGCCTCCTGATTCGGGAACTCTGGCTCGTGAGATGAAACCCGCATGCAGTCAGGAGCGCACCGAGCTCGGGGGGCCGGAGAAGCTAGGGATGGGGAGCAAGAAACAGCCCATTGGCACAGCTGGTGCAGGTGGCCTCCAGGCTTCCGGGGGAGCAGTAGAGAGAAAACTACTCCTTCAGCGGGAGTCACATGCGGGGGCTGCAGGCTGGGATTAGGGCTATTGGCCGGGCATTGCCGTGCTAGTCAGGATGGAGATGCATCATCACAGCTGGTTGTGGGGAGCCCAGGGTTGGAATAACAAAGGACAGTGAGGGTAGGGGAGCCGATTTTGGTGCCAGTCCATGAGAGGAAAAATTGTGGCACCAAAATGACCCCGTCAGCTTCAGCAGAGTTGCCTTGCTCCAGGGAGACAAGTTCTCCCAGCTGGTCAAGCACTGAGTGGCTGGCTTGAGTCTTTAGCCCTTCAGATGCCTGCCAGGCTGTGGGGGAGGGGACCAGCCCCAAACTCCCTCCTCTCCAGCCCCAAATGCATCAGCTGAGGCGCAAGCCTCTCCAGGGGCAGCTTCCCCCAGACTGGGAGCTATCTCTGCGCCACAGCTTGTGCGTATGGGGAGGGGGGGGAGCTGGGATTAAGCTGTTAATGAGCCGTCTGTCACCAGCCTGTGAATTAGAGACTTTCATAATGAGGAGGAGAAGGCAGCGGGGAGAGGTCCATGGGGGACCCGGGGAAGGGGAGCAGGCTCCTCCAGCTACTGACGCAGAATGGGGTTGGTCTCCACAGGGGACAGAGCAAGTAGGACCCCGGCATGGAGTGAATAAGAGGGTGGGGTGATGATGAGACCTTGGCGAGTGTGGGGGGGCGTGACACGTCGGGGACCGGGAGCGGCAGCCCAGATGAAGGAACACTGAGGATGGACGGACCTGCGGCCTGATTCCCCCACCCAGCCCCTTGCATTGCCGTTCAGGGTTGGGGGTATTTTACAGACACAGCACAATGGTGGGTCAGACCTGAGGCCTGGTCTTGGCCTACAAACTCCTATCCAGAGGCAGTCACTGGCAGTGGCGAGCAGCCGCAGGCTCTGTGTGCGGGAGCTGCACCTGCCTGAGCCGCCCTCTCCCCTTCCAAGTGCATCTCGCCCCTGGTTTCCCCGTGGGGAGCTGGAATGGGACTCCCAGCAAGAAACGGCTCCTGTATTCTCTAGCTGCCCCTTCCTCCCCTCCCAGCCCAAGGCAGGGCGTGGATGGGACCGGGGAGGGGGGGGCACGTTGGGCAGCTGGCAGGGGGTGGACACTGAGTGGGGCAGGCCAGGCTCCCGGCCTTGCAGATTCCCAGGGCCGGCTCCCTCCGCAGCACTGGGGTCCCACGAGCAGCCCTGCTAATCCACTCCTGATAACCCAAGGGTTTGGCTAATCCCCCTCATTACCTCCCCCTAATCCCCGGTGAAGAATGACTTGTTGACGGCCATTTTAACAGCTCTGCTCTCTCAGCCCGGCTGCTCCTTTCCTTCCCCCCCCAGGGAAGGGCTAAGCTCCCTCCCCAGAGCCGTGGTGATGGCGGCAGAACTAGGCTGGCTCCAGACAGAGGGAAGGAAGAGCTTCCTTCCAGAGGAATCAAATCGGCCATTGTCCCCAAACCAGTGCCCAGATCCACGCAGAGCTTCCCCGGCCCAGCCTATGGATCAGGCCTACGATCCACAGCTGAGCCCCACCGTGCCTCAGTCTAATAGACTCTGTGGTTGGCAAAGGTCGGGCTGGGGGTGGGGGCAAAGATGGGAGCCCCCTCAGCCCCATGCAGGCTCCCTGCGGTCTCCACGCAGCCCTGGAAAAGCCAGTTGGGATGCTGCTACCAGCCTCCAACAAGCCCAAGGGAGGCCTCCAGGATGGCCAGACAGATGGAAAGGAGTGGGGGTTCTCCTGGAGCCCGTCTTTCTGCCCCTGTGGGCAAGGGGCCTGCCCCACTGCAGCTTGGAGGGTGCAAAACAGCTGCATTCCTCACTGCTGACGCCTCCCCCCCGGCATTCAGTGACATTCTGCCGTGGGCTCCTAGGAGGGAGTGAGGGGAGCGGGGCTGTCATCGGATTGGCGTGTCTTAGTGACGGATGCCTCTTATCTATGTGGCTCTGGGAGCTAGGCCTCCCCCTCGCACTCGGGGTCGATGCACACAATGACTGCCCACTAGCACAGGGAAAGCTGGGGGCCAAGGCAGAGAGGCTTGGGGCTGGAACAGCTGGGCTGGCTCTTCTATGTCCCCTTGGTGCCGGAGCGACTGATTCCCTCCCGCCCCGCTAGGATGGCCAGATAGGCAAATTTTAGAGGGCACTTATGAGAAATACAGGTTGCAGGGCTGCATTGGCGCCAATGCTCCCCTGCAACCTGTATTTCTCATAAGTGCCCTCTAAAATTTGCCTATCTGGCCACCCTACATTCTGCCCAGGTGCGCGTCTACCTGGCTCCCCTACTTTGGCTAAGTTTCCCCAAGCCTAGGGGGACATGGATGAACCCAGCCTTCTCTGGGTTCCCCACCCTCTTTGAGCTCCCCTAAATGACTAGTGCAAGGGACTGTCCTTGGGGCAGGCGAGGGACCCCCAGCTCTGTGTCAGCTGCTCCATTTTCCAGGTGGGAGGGCTGGGCTGGGCTACCGGTTGGCCAGGGAAGGCTACAGCATCCATGGAGGTGGCCGCCTTGGTGAGTGGCACCGTGCGACTCTTGGAGATTTTCACGGTGCTGGGGGGCAATCCCCCAGGACGTGTTCACCTGGGTCCTTGGGCTGGGGATGGAGAACAGAGGGGCAGGCTGCCGCCTAATCTTCAGTCCAGAGTTGCAGAATGGATGGGACTAGGCCTTGTTACCTGGCTCAGACCATGGCTCCTTATCAGCTCCTGCCTTTCATCCAACCCAGCCACCCGCTCTCCGCTTGGCATTTATGCTGGCTTAGGCTCCCTCTCTGCCCCCCAGTCCCTCCCAGCGGAGAAGAGCTCTCGGTAATCGGGCGTGACAGCAGGGGGCCGCTTCTTGCCGCCTCTGCTTTATTTCACGTCTTATTGGAGATTGAATTAATTGAGGCCACATTTCCCTGGCTCGGGCATGGAGGCATGGCGCGAGGACGCAGGCTGCCCCTCTGGGAAAGGTGATCCACCGGGCTGGATCGGCGGGTCAGCGTTTCCCCTGACAAACCATTAAGTGCTCCCTTTGACCCCAGCAGCCATTAGCAGCCTCTGAAGGAAGGAGGCAGATGGCTGCAATCAAGGCCTGGTGCAAGGAATTGGAGGTGAAATCGCAGCTCCTGATAGCCTCCTCTCTTCTCTCTCTGCTCTGTTGCCCTCTCAGGAATGTAATGAGCATCCTGAGACCCAGGACAAACAGTCGGGCCCTGGAGCTAAGGCAGCCGTGAAGGAGGCAGGGAAAGCCAAGGCAGGGATCACAGCAGAGGAGTTACCCGACTCTAAATTAACTTAATGGCTTTGGAAGACAAACAGATTAAGGAGATAGAGAGATTGCAGGAGGATCAGTTAAATTGGAACCATCCGCCCGGCCAGGAGAGAGCAGCATGTCAACTCTCTGGCCTGCCTGGCTTGGTTCCCACCAGTGGCGGCCCCCACTCCATCCCCCTGCCAGCCCAAGGGTCCTGCCCTGGAAGTCCTCCACGAATCCAGGAGAGGGGCCACAAAAATGATCAGGGGTATCGCTCGAACGGCTTCCTTACGAGGAGAGGCTCGATAGATTAGCCTCTTCAACTGGGAGAGAAGAGGCGACTGAGAGGGAATAGGACAGACGTTTATCAAATCATGAGGGGTGCAGAAGGAGTAAATAGGGACCTGTTGTTTACCCTCTCAAATAGCCCTTGAACTAAAGGACACTCTATGGGGCTAGCTGGCAGCAGATCTAAAACAAGCAAAAGTAAGTATTGTTTCACTCAACATACAAGTATCTTGTGGAACTTGTTGCCAGAGGATATTGTGACAGCTGTCATGGGATTGGGGTCTCCCTACCCCACTCTAGGCTGTCATGACTCAGTTTCCCTGGCTTGCAGCTTCCACTGGATCAGCTCTCTCTCTAGAACTGATTGAGCCTGCAACGGGGCCACCTTTTCCGCCACAGAGTTTCCCTGCACAGACTAGTAAGACATAGTAAGACACAGGTAGTGTCTTGCTGTGGATCAGAAACTGGTTAAAAGATAGAAAGCAAAGGGTAGGACTAAATGGGCAGTTTTCACAATGGAGAGATGTAAACAGTGGTGTGCCTCAAGGATCTGTATTGGGACCGGTGCTGTTTAATGTATTCATTAATGATTTGGAAAAGGGCGTAAGAGTGAAGTGATCAAATCTGCAGATGACACCAAGTTATTCAAGGTAGTTAAAACACGAGCAGACTGTGAGGAACTGCAATGGGATCTTACGACACTGGGTGCCTGGGCATCTAAATGGCAAATGAGATTTAATGTGGACAAGTGCAAAGTGATGCACGTAGGGAAAAATAATCCAAACTATGCGTACACAATGCTGGGTACTAAGCTAGGAGTTACTACTCAGGAAAAGGATCTGGGGGTGGTTGTGGACAATACAATTAAATCCACAGCACAGTGCGCAGCATCAGTCAAAAAAGCAAACAGAATGTTAGGAATTATTCGGAAGGGGATAGAGAATAAAACTGAGGATGTCATAATGCCTCTATACAAATCAATGGTGCGACCGCACCTCGAATATTGTGTGCAGTTCTGGTCGCCCCATCTCAAAAAAGACATAGCTGAACTAGAAAAGGTACAGAGAAGGGCAACAAAAATGATCAAGGGCATGGAAGGGCTCCCGTATGAGGAGAGGCTTGGTAGGTTGGGGCTCTTCAGTTTGGAGAAGAGACGACTGAGAGGAGATATGATAGAGGTCTATAAAATCATGAGTGGTGTGGAACTAATAAACAAGGAGCAGTTATTTACCCTCTCAGCTAGAACTAGAACTAGGGGACACTCCATGGAACTCATGGGTGGCAAGTTTAAAACAAATAAAAGAAAATATTTTTTCACTCAGCGTATAATTGGGTTGTGGAATCTACTGCCAGAGGCTGTGGTAAGGGCCAGTACTAGAGCTGAGTTTAAAAGAGGTTTGGACAAGTTTCTGGAAGATCGGTCCATTAGCAGCTATTAGCCAGATAGGATCAGGGAACATGATGGGAGCTGGGGGAAAACAACAGGGAATGGATCCCCCATTGTGACCTGTTGGGTGCTTCTCCCAAGCCACCATGATTGGCGGAGACAGGATGCTTGGCTAGATGGACCATTGGTCTGACTGAGTATGGCACTTCTTACGTTCTTATGAGTCTTTCTCTCTAGGTTCTCCTGTGTTTGTAAACACAGAATTAACCCCAAACTGTGTCCCACCAATGTTAGGATTCGCAATTCCACTGGACCATACTAAGTTCAGTTAAAAGTAGTTTAATGAATAAATCATGAATGAGCATGCAGTACAAGATTATACTCGAGTGCAGAAATCAAAACAACATAACTAGTAATGCATTCCTATCTGTACTTGGATTCTCCTGACCTAGGCTTACCCTAATCAAGGTCCAAGGGTATTTTGGTTCATGTCACAGCCAGCGGTGGGAAGCTTGGCTGGGTACAGGTCTTAGAGTTTCCTAGAGTCCTTACTTCATAGTTTCTTTGGTGCAGCCCTTCTCTGGCTGGTAAGATGTGATGATGCAGATGAATCTCTGATGCAGATGAAGCTGAAGCCCCTCCTTCGTCTTGTCTCCCCCCTTAAGTACTTTTCCAGGGTCCTCTGTTTGATTTTCCCACCAGGTGATTCTGTGCATTCAGTCACCTCCACAAGAAGGAACTCATTTGCAACTCAATGGCCTATCACTAGTGTCTGCAGAAGTGTTAGGCCTTTTCTGATTACACACTCTCGCTCAAGGTCATGAACTTAGCAGTTCTCCATTGCATGAAGTGAGTTTCCAGTACTCAGCTTCACATTACGTACATGTTTAACCTTTACCTTTACATATTGGTTAGACCTGTAGTCTACATGTAGTCCTTATCACAACAGGCAAATTGTGTTTTAAACAAGGATTGGCTAAGTTCTTGGAAGATAAGTCCGTTAATGCCTGTTAGTCAAGTTGGTTGGGGGACATAACCTCTCACTGTCGGAAAGCTGGGAGTTAACGCAGGGAATGGTTCACTCTATTTTGTGAGCTGTCTTGCAGTTCTCTGAGGCAACCAAGGGTGGCCATTGTTGGCAAGAGGAAGCTGGTCTGGATTAGGGCTGTAACTCGGTACTTGGTATTCACCAAAGATTCTGGTACTCGACTTGTTTACTAAGTACCGAGTAAACCAAGAAATTGGTATGGTACTTGAGAAATCCAGGAATTTAACCTAGTGGGCAGGAAGGCGGGGCAGTCACAGGTTCCCTAATGTGGTGTGCAGGAATGGGGGTAGGCATGATGGGCAGAAAGGGGGGCAGGGGCAGCAACTCACCGAGAAGACTGGATGTGTCGGTGGAGTCGAAGTGGAGCCAGCTTGCCACCTGCTATCGGAGGCGGTGAGGTCCTCCAGTGCTGCAGGTCCTGGCCACCATCCTTTCTCTGGGACCGTACTGGGAAATGTAGTCCAACATGCTCCCAGAGAGGCAGCGTTCTAATGCTCTCTGTGAGCATGCTGGACTACATTTCCCAGCATGCTCCCAGAGAAAAGCTGTCGACCAGTGCCACAACTCCCAGCCTGCAGCCAGGAAACCTACAGTGCTGGGGGACCTCACCGGGGTCACTGTGCTGGGGGGAACCTCACCAGTGGCAGGTGGTGAACTGGCTCCACTTTGACTCCACCGACGCATCCAGTCCTCTCAGTGTTTGCTGCTCCCGCCCCCACTTCCTGCCCAGTGTGTCTTCCCTCCGCTCTTACCCCCTTTCCTGCCCCCCTTCCCACCACTTAGGGGACTCAGTAAAATACTGAGCAAAATACTTGGTATTTTTTACCAAGTATTTTACCTAGTACGAAGTGGTACCAGGTATTCAACAGTATTACCGAGTAGCTCTTGAAAACTGAGACCACCGCGGTACTTGGCTCCTCAAATACTTGTGAATAATTTTTCTTCTACTTGGTTCAGCCCTACCTAGTTTGGATGGACCGTTGGTCTGACCCAGTATGGCACTACTTATGTTCTTATCCAGGAGACTCTGATGACAGTGGTGGTCAACAGGTAGATTGCAATTTACTGGTAGATCACAGGTTAATCTCCAGTAGATCATGGTGTGGAGAGCGGGAGGGGACCAGCCTCTGGGGAGGAGAGCCAGACCAGCACCCCCGGAATGTGTCTAGGAGAATATGGGCGAGGAGGGGTCCTCCAGTGCGGTGGGGAACGCTCTCTCTCAAGGAGGCTGCCTCCTCACTCCTGAGACCAGTTGCCGAGGGGACCCTAGAGCTGAAAGCCAATGGCGTCCCAACCTGGAGCACCGGAGCCAGCAGCAGTCTTGGTAGATTGCCTGAAGCTGATCAGTGATGTGTAGGTCACGTACGCTGTAAGTAAGGGACTCTTCAGAGCTGAGGGATACTGAAATATGGGATGCCCATTATGTTCCGAGCAGCAAGGGACGTCCATTCTATTTTATAGAGCTGTAGGGCTCTAAAGTAAGGGACACGTGGTGACGCTAGCTAGCCAAGCGTTACTGGAGCACAAGAGACGGGCGGGCTTCTCGAGCCTCTGTCAGGGGATGGGGACAGGCCCTGTGTGCGAGGTCTGATTCCTGGGGCCCGTTGTCTGTCACAGCCCATTTCTGATCCAGTAGCAGGCTGCTCTGTAGCACAATGGGCATCTCTTCTCCCAGGAAACATGCCCTCATTGGTTTTTAATGAGAAGCAATTGTTCCCACCTTTCCTCCTATTCAGGATTTTGGGGTGGATAGGACTTGTCTGGCCAGAGTGGCAAATAACCCAGAGGCCCCTCAAGGTGTCCAGAGAGAGAGCTACGGAGCTAAGCCAGGGAGGAGGAGGAGCCGGTCGGTTGCTTTGGGGGGCTTCCCAGGAGAGAAGGGAGCTTCTACTGAGAGTGAGGGAAGAATTTCTTTCCTTATGAAACCCAGGAGATTCATGCAGCGTCAGAAAGATGCTTCCTCAGACTGTCAGGGATTGTGCAAAATGTCTCATCAGGAACGGGCAATGGTGAGCAACTGTCCCAGGGGGTCATGGGAGCTGGTCTCTACTGGCCCAGGCGGATTCCAGAGGAGCGTGTCTGGTTTCGGCTGCTGGAGCATTGCACCGCACTGACTGGTTTGGACGCAGAAGCTGGTAGCCTACTCCACACCCCGGTGCTCTCGTATTTCACTCCAGGCTGATCCATGGCAGCAGTGCCTCTCTCGCACCTGGGCGCGAGGGCTGTGGCTTGCTCGCCTAATTAAATGAAGAGGAGGAGGAGTTTGAATGTATCTGGTTTTAGTAACTCACGTTGGCATTATTCACACCACAGTCATAACCAGATTTAGCACTGCTGCACGTGGTCCTATAGGACACCTATCCCGTCATGCCTTCCACGCAAAGCATTCTGGGTTACTGCGACGCTTTGCTATTGCCAGAGGAATCAGAGTTCACAGTAGGGCTGAAACTTGGTATTCAGTTTTCCTTGTTGTTTTTTTTACCAAGGACTGCGGTACTTGACTCAGTTTTACCGAGTACCAAGGACCCGAGGAATTGGTATGGTACTCGACAGTAACTCCTCAGCTGAGCACTAATTACCTGAAATTTTGCTTATCCCCTAAAAATTTTCCTGCTGAGCCTCCTTCCTGCCTGCTGCTCCCCCCTACAAACTTTCCTGCTGCCCCTCCTTCCAGCCTGCTGCTCCCCCTACAAACTTTCCTGCTGCCCCTCCTTCCAGCCTGCTGCTCCCCCTACAAACTTTCCTGCTGCCCCATCCCCTACAAACTTTCCTGCTGCCCTCCTTCCAGCCTGCTGCTCCCCCTACAAACTTTCCTGCTGCCCCTCCTTCCAGCCTGCTGCTCCCCCTACAAACTTTCCTGCTGCCCCTCCTTCCAGCCTGCTGCTCCCCCTACAAACTTTCCTGCTGCCCCATCCCCTACAAACTTTCCTGCTGCCCTCCTTCCAGCCTGCTGCTCCCCCTACAAACTTTCCTGCTGCCCCTCCTTCCAGCCTGCTGCTCCCCCTACAAACTTTCCTGCTGCCCCTCCTTCCAGCCTGCTGCTCCCCCTACAAACTTTCCTGCTGCCCCATCCCCTACAAACTTTCCTGCTGCCCTCCTTCCAGCCTGCTGCTCCCCCTACAAACTTTCCTGCTGCCCCTCCTTCCAGCCTGCTGCACCCCCCTATAAACTTTCCTGCTTCTCCCCCTTCCTGCCTGGCACACCCCCATAGGGGACTCAGTAAAATACTTGGTAAATACAGAGTATTTTACCAAGTGCCAAGCATTACCGAGTATTTGTTGGTATTGCCAAGTAGCTTCTGGAAACCCGAGCCTGTTCCTCGACTACTCGGAAATACTGATGAATACTTCATGCCCTACTCATTCCATCCCTACTTCACAGCCAGAGAAGCAGCAGGTGCATTGCAACCTGGGAATGATTCGTATACCGTGTTTGCCAGCCAAACATGAAAAAAGTTCTCATTCTAAGGTACTTCCGTTTAGGAAGTGAAGGGGTTTGTGTGGTCTTGATTTTTCCAGAGCTCGTCCTTCAGCTCCTACTCCGGAACACCTTTGCTCGATGTGAGAACAATACTGAGCTACAAGGGAGTTAAGGACTTACTAAATCAGTTTATCTGTACAGGAGAATGCGTTCTGGGGGAAATTTATTTATTTATTTATATTTTTATCCCACCCTTCCCTAAAGGTTCAGGGTGGCTAACAACATATATAAAAACATAAAATCCATAAAAACAGAATATAACCCCCCAACCATCCCACAGCCTACAAAACTACCCAATACCACCCCCCATGCTCCACTTCAACCCCTTTCACATGCCCCCCCATCACCTATCCCTGCCTGCCAAATGCCAGCAATCCCCCCACTTAGTCTTTCTCAAACGCTCCCCGTTCTGGCAACCTCACTCCCAGGCCTTGCCTGCCAACCCCGACTGCCCATCATGTCCGTAACAAAGCATGATGTATAAAAGAGCCCCGAGTTGTATGTGTGTGTGGGAGTGTGAACCCTTTTTATTATCCAGCGACCGACCCCCTGAGCACCTCCCTCTTTTCCCGCTTGGTGCATAGGGCCTGGGGGTACTGGGCAAGGCCAGCTGTAATTGGGGTCTCTCTCTCCACCCCACCGGGATGCTCTCTTTGGTTGAATGCCCTACTCGATCTTGGGCAGCCCTGGCTCCTGGAACCCCTCTGCCCTAGCGCCTTTCCCTTGCAGACGTGGCCAGTTGCTGACCCACGGAGGGAGAAGCCTCCAGTCCAGATGCCTCCTCATGGGGAGGCTGTCGGACGGGCTCGCTGGCCTGTTTCCTCCAGCTGTTCCGGATGATGGACGTGCTTTGTACGCTGGCCAGATGTGCGGCGAAGCATCCCCTCTCCAGGTGCAGGGACTGATCTATGTGCATTGTCATGGGCTCTGCAAAGGAGGACAGATGCATCTAGCTGCCTCTCAGCCTGCCTGGGGACCGTCCCATTTAGCAGCTTGACGCCAAAGCTTTCTGAAATGCAAAGGCTGCCCTGCACCATCGACTCAGCCCTCCACGGCTTCAGGCCGTCCACCCACTGCTTTGGGGTCATAGCAGGGAAGAGACTGCTTGAGGATCACCCTTACCCCTGAGGGTTCTAGGCCTGGATTGGGAGGGAGGATGATTTAGTGGCTATTAGGAATTGGGGTCAGGACATTCAGGGTCATGGATGAGGAGTTTTCAATTTTCCAAGGTAGGGGGACTGAGGAGGTACAAAGGCAGGGCTGGATTTGGGGGTCGGGGGGGTTGGTTGTCTCATTTGGAACTTGCACACAAAAAACATACATCTAACACCTTGCAGTAAAAAAAGAAATAAAAATAAACAAATAACTCATGCATGCCTATCATTTTGCTAGTGCATATCCAAGCATGCAATAGAGGGTTGATCTCCAAATCTCTGGAGATGGGGTGTGTGTGTGTGTGTGTGTGTGTGAGAGAGAGAGAGAGAGAGAGAGAGAGAGGCCAGATGGGTTAGGTTGATGATCTCTCAGCATGATCATGGTCTCCCCTCCCACCACTAATAGCCAGCCGGGCACTCTTTCTCCTCCTGTGTGGATTCTCTGATAGATGAGATTGTGTTGATTCTCCCCTGAGGTCATACCTCTCTACCCCTGGCCTCTGAAACAAAGTACAGAAATGTTCAAAATGAGGAGCAAGATACTTTGGAATTAGGGACATGATTTGAAAATTTAAACTAAACCATGGCCTAACTTTGATGGCGGGACTGAAAATATAAACTAAAAGCAAACGTAATAAATAAAAGGAATTACATGCAGATATGACCTCATTCATAAGCCAGGCCTGAACATTTGTCCTTCCACCTTTTGTTTCAAAGCTCTATCATAGCATCCACTCCCCATGCACACAGCCCTTCTTCTGACAGCAAAACTTTTCCCACATTCCAGACACTTTGCCTCCTGTGTGAATTCTCTGATAGATGAAATTGTGTTGATTCTCTGATAGCCTAACATTGAGACTGGGCTTAATTTTGTTGTAGCAAGTTTTAAAAGTTAAGCAAACTTAACAAATGAAAGAAAACACCACAGTTCAGGACACTTGAGAGCTATGCTCTGGGTATGTGCGATGGTTGGGGGGCAGGGTGGGGAGAACACCACAAGGCCTCTGACTCAAAAGCTCCCAACATTGAAATCAGTTAAAAACTAAACTGTGAGATGTTTGAAACTGTAAAGCTGTTCATCGCTGTGGAAGGGTGTATTATTCCAGAGTTTTCATGCCCCTTATCTATTCCATTTGCAGTAAGGGATCAGATTAATGGCACACAGATTCTTTCCCCCCCTGTTTCCCTCTGCTTGCTCCTGGCAACATCTCCTTTCCCCCGAATGCCCAGACAGCATGCCTCCGTTTCCCCAATTATAAAGGCACTCCTGTGCAGTTTTAAAGAAGGAAGACAGAACCCACACAGTTGCTTTGCAAGATTGCTTACACAAGAAAGTTTAGCTCAGGAAAGCTGAATGGTATGAAAAAGACACCCTTAAGTTTAATTTAACACTTGGTATTAGTATTAGATTAAAACCTGACACTCTGGTTCAGAGGTCAGTGTTCCAGGGGCTGGTCAAGAGCCCTGCAGTTTATTCCCAAGAAGAATAAAGATTCTAAGCCTCAGAGGGGAATCCTCCCCCATTAAAGTCAATGAAAACCGAGTCATTGACTTCAATGAGAACAAAATTGCACTCTAATGTCATGTTGTCCAAAACCCTTTGTCTTGCAAATTAAATCAATTAGCCCCCAGGCAATGGGTGGAGGTTTCAGGGAATTGCCTGCCCTGGCTTCAGGTCTCTGGCAGTTTGTTTTTTCTCTAGTTTCTGCTGAGCCTTTGGGGAACTCTCTTCATCCCGACCCTGGGCATGTTGCAGGGGGAAAGACAGAGACACCCCCTCCACAACTTTCCCAGACCAGAGCACCCTCCACCCCCAATAATTATTGCTTATCCCCACTGACACTGAGCAAAGGAGAGCCATTGTGATCCTTCAGCCCCCAAATGTGGCCCCTGGCTAGTTTTTATTTGGCCCCTTTCTGGTTCCTGGATCTGGCCCCTGGATCCAGTTCCTTCCTACCCCCAAATACAGAAAGGCTGAACTCAGGGAAAGGGAGCAGAGGTGAGGGCATGCACAAGGGTAGAGGACAGATCGGTGATCTGGACTCCTCTCTTCCTGAGCACACCCTTAAGCACTCCCATATGCCCACCAACTTCTCTGTGGCCCTCAGAGCTTCTACTAACTTTCAAAGTGGCCGCTGGGATGGAAATGTTTCCCTACTTCTGTTCTAGATCTGTAACGCCCGAAATGGCAGATCTCTCTCCTTGGAGTTGCTTCTGCCCTTTGCCTGCCTGCCCCCAGCAGTGCCCCCCCCAACCCAACTCCAGTGCCAGGAGCTGGCAGTGCCAAAGAGCTGATCGTTGGCCTTGGTGGGGGGGAGTGGTGCTCTGTCGTCCTTGGCTGGAGCTCCGCGGCACCCCAAGGCATCAGGGATACACCCTGGGACATGGATGTCTAGGAACTCCTCCGATGGAGGGCAGAAGTGTCTGGAAGGAGCCAGGGTTTGTGGCTCCCTGCTATAATCCTGAAGCAGTGCCTTGCTAGTCTGGGTCTCCCTTTGTGGCCTCCCCTGCCAACTGGCCTTTGGGCCCTTAGCACAGCCTATGGGCCCCCGCTGGGGAGGTAAATTGGCTCCAAAGCTGCCTTGGCATCATTGGGTCCTTCTGCTGAGGCAGAGCCATGCGGGCAGGGCCGTAGCAGTAGGCCCCGCTGGAGCCTCTCTCTCTGCTGTGGATTCTGTGTTGAGGGAGAAGACAAATGGGGGGGGGCCAAGCCTGCACCATTTTCCATTCTGAGCTAAATTTAGAGGATGCTGCCACGGGCCTGTCAGCATGTCACAGCCTCCCAGGCACGGCTAACTTCTGGGGAAACGTCCCCCCTCGGCCCGGCTCCCTCTCCCTCCTCCCCCTCTAGCCCTTCGGCAGAGCCGCGCTGCAGGCGTAGAGGCCTGATAAAATGTCAGCACCAGAGACACTCTTCCACAGACACCTGCTGCTGCTGACGTGCCCTCGCCTGGCAGCTCTGGGGCGCCAGGCTGTAAGAGCCTGGAATCCACTGGGTATTGGGGGGGGGGCGAGCTGGCAACACCCCAGAAGGTGCAGGGCCCCTGTGGAGCCTGCCCTGATAAGTGCAGTGTGTGTGGCGGGAGCATTAGCTAATGCGTGTGCTGGGGGACGCATTAGCTTTTGCTGTGGGAGCAAAGGAGACTGGGGACGCAGAGGGAACCTTCGTTTCAGTCCCTTGTGACTTTGAAAGGCCTTGAACCCCTGGCCATTGGGAAGCTGGTGATACCAAAGGCTGCTCTCCAGAGAGCCGGCAGAGGGGGAAGCAGGGCCTCTCTGGCTACCCAGCCAAGGCTGCTGTTGCTGGCCCCATTAGGGCAGGCTGGGCAGCCTACATCCCCTTTGACCTGACTGAGCCGTGGCACAGTGGCACTAAGGGGTGTGTGTGTGTATGGGTGTCCCTCTTTACTGAGTTGGTCTGCCCGACCCCCGAGGAGACTGGGAAGCAGTGGGTGAGGCCCCAGAGATGGAGGAGGCTCAGGCTGGCCTGTAAAGCAGAGGTGCCAGGTGGTGGCCGGGGGTCCCTGAAGCTGAAGAGGCAGGGATACAAGCGGGCAGGCGTGGGCAGCAGCTGGAAGTGCGCACATGCACGCCGGACCCCCCCCAGGCTTCTGGGCCCCGGTGCAGTTGCCTTGGTTCAAGTGCCAGCTGTTGGCTGTGAATTAAAATACA
Organism: Sphenodon punctatus; assembly: GCA_003113815.1. Lineage (NCBI taxonomy): Eukaryota > Metazoa > Chordata > Lepidosauria > Sphenodontia > Sphenodontidae > Sphenodon > Sphenodon punctatus. The sequence goes on from QEPC01012362.1 coordinate 2,745,873, forward strand.
GTCATTGCTGTCGTCTAGTAGGGGGACAGCGGCTGCTCAGGGAGCCGTGGGGATCTCACCTACAATGCCAGGCAGATGCCGGCGCCCACACAGCAGGGTCCTTAGGAATTGGATCCACTATAGCAGTGCTTGTCCCTCGTGCCCCATCTGCCCAGCACCTGTTGGGCTACCTCTAGCTCTAGCCTGGGCCCCCCCTGCCTCCCAGCTGCTAAGGCAGAGCCTGTGGTGATGAAGGGACCAGCTCAGTGGGGTGTGTGTGGGAATGGCAGGGATTAGCCTGCCCCCCCCCATCTCCTTCTGCTTTCCCATCTCCGCGCTTCTCCCCAGTCACCCCCCCCCCTCTCCATGCCTCTCAGAGCCAATTCACTCCTGCTCCTTTCAATTTCTCTGAAACAAACCAGCTCAATTAGCCAGGGCGTCTGCGCTGGCGAGGCTGGACTCCTGCTGCCGTTGCCTCCTAATGCCCTCATTTCACGCTGCCTACGGGGAGCCAAAGAGTCCTTTCTCCCTCCCACTGCTCAGCGACTAGAGCCACCATTAGCCCTGCCATCCCCGCCCCATGGCTACTCCAAGATGGTTACAAAGCCATCTCAGTGCTAGTTGGTGGGCTCGAATCCAGCCTGGGGTAGCCCCAGGCAGTCGCCCACCAGCCAGACCGTGTTCATTCAAGGCTGGTACTCACTGCCCCTCTGGCAGAGCCCCAGCGCTGGGTGAGCTGAGCTCCTGGGGGGCTAGAGAGACCAGAGTATCTGCTACTATCCAGTATCCGCCGGCTGGATAATGCGGTATCGGCTGCTATCCGGTTAGCATCTGGTGGATATCCGGTTAACCAGATTACTAGTGTTTACCACATCGCCATTTAATTACTTTAAAAAAAAACCACCCCTCTCTCCTAACCTGGTTTGACTATGTGGTAATGCCCTGGGAAATGGTCAGTGGGAAACAGAAATATCTTGTCATTTCATTTTTTAATTTCTATCCCGCACTCTCTCGCCAAGGGGACTCGAGGCGGCGAACAAAAATGAAAATACATAAATACAATATAACAGCCATAGGAATTCAATATAACAATTCAATACAAACCAAAAAAACCCCTCATAATTCAACAATATTTCTAACAATCAGTCCAATAATTAATCTTAACATAGCAACCCACAAAATAACAAACCCCTTCCCCCCCCCCCCCCTAATTCCTGGTAACCCACCATCACTTCTCCAACA
>QEPC01012362.1:2783245-2794122 GCA_003113815.1 Sphenodon punctatus
TTTGCCCCACCCCCTGTGGAGTGAATGACATCACAACACTGTAAGGGGCGGGGTTATGCCAGAAGGGGTGAGACAGCCCTTTTGCCCCACCCCCTGTGGAGTGAATGACATTACAACACTCCATAAGGGACCCCTCGGGGTTATGCCAGAAGCCCCCTTTATGACCTGGCCCCAACCCCCAGGAGAGCCGAGCTCTGTGCCGCAGTGGCAGCCCTGGTTGTGTGTCCTGCCTAGAGACCTGCTGCGTCTCCCTGGTAAAATATTTACGGTTCTCAATGAAGAGTTAATTTAGTTGCACTGAGAAGCAACTGAATAACTCAGGCCTCTTTGCAAGTTTATTTTGTAAGATATCATTAGCGTCCTCCCCTCCCCGGCCCGATCCCTGGGCATGGCAGGAGCGGGCAACTCAGCAAACGCAGGCACTGACCCACTGCAAACTGTGTCTCCGGCTCCGAGCTGCTTGCAGAGGGGCCAGGCTGCAGAGCCCAGGCAGCATCGAGCTTGCATCCGCCTGTCTGTCTAGACGTTGCCATGGTTCCCAGAGCTGAGTTTGCCAGACCCTGCTTCATTCTGTGCCAGCCAGTTCCCCTGCTTCTAGGCTGGCCCCGCCTGCTGGGCTCCTTATCCTGGTACCCACAGCATGACACTGGCAGTGCCCAGGGCACGCTGGGAGTCATGTGGCTCCATGAACGTCTCGTGACCTGCCCGCTTTGTGACCAAGGAACCAGATCTGGGTGGGCATCAGTGTAGCCAGACAGAGTGAACTGGGGGGGCTGGGGCCAGCTTCTATTCCGTTCCGGGAAGGGCACGGTAGGACAAAGAGGCCCTTCTTTCCAGCACAGAGGGAGAGATGTGCAGGTCGGGCCGTTGGGAGCCCCAGAGATACGCTCCTTGTAGGGATGCCACCTAAGCAAGTTTTTAAGGAACACTTAACGGAAAATGCATGTTGCAGGCCCTGCCTTGGTGCCCAGGCAATTCATATTCAAGGCATTAGATAATGCAATGGTTGTTTCTAATGGCTTCTTGCATGTCGGAAAAGTGTGTGTGGATCCCACCTGCATTAGCGCCTAGGCACCAATGCAGGGCCGGCAACGTGTATTTTTTCATAAGCGTTCCTTAAAAATGTGCCTCGGTGGCAACCCTAACTCCTTGAGTCTTAGCTCCATTCTCTAGGGATACCCCCTAGGCTCCTTAGTGCCAGCTGCCTCCAGGGGCCAGTGGCAGGGGTGAGTAGTACTCAGCGCTAAGCAGTCCAGGCACCTGTGCTTGGTGTAACGATCCCCAGGGGAGAGGGTTTCCCCAAATACAACAGACCTTTCATTCAAAATCACGAGTGCTGTGGTGCACGGCGGTGACTGCTGCCTTGCCTTTGGCAACGCCCGGTAACTAGTCCAAGTCGACGTTCCATTTGGAATTCCCATCTTTGCAGCCTGTTTCTTGTTCCAGAAATCAGATACAAAAATAATAAACACGGCACTTCTTGCTCAAGCGTTTGCCTGTTTTGGCTCAGCCTAGGAGCTGATTTCCAGCAACAGCTATCTACTCACTACTTCCTTTCCTGAGCCATTGTTCACAGGAGAGTGGGGTGTCTTGGGATAGGCTCACGGCTGTCATGAATGGTTGGGGTGCCCCTGATCCCTTTGTTACCTGGGTCCTTCACTTACAGCCTCTGCTGGACCAGTTTCCTCCAGAGCTGCCCTCCCAGCCTGCCAGGAGCAACCTTTTTGTCACTCTTGCTCTGGGATTATTCTATTAACAGACTCAGAAGAACAGATTCCCCAGTGTCTAATCCGGGTTCCCCTTCACTGTGAATCCCCGATTGCCAGGATCGCCCATGCCAATACGCTAGATTGAATTATAGATGATTTTATGTGTAAATTTGAATTTAAGAACAGTGCAATGATTAGAGGCAAGCGTGTAAATAAAAGAAAATAAAAATAATGCAATGCCACCTTGACTTTGAACGTCGTTTGGATACTATGCTGCGGACCCGATTCAAGTTCGTGGCTTAAAGTCGGTATTGTCTCAGCTCTTGGAGTTTCTCCCCCTCAGCCCAGCTCTTGGTCCTCTCCAAGGTGGCGGCGCAACCCCTTTTTCTCTGACTTCCAGTTCCTCTGCTCCTCCATTGGCCGTGGCTGGCCGGTCCTTTTCCCCACCTCTTTCCCTTAATTTACATTAGTTGATATTTATTTATTTAAATGTATGTGTCATCTTTCATTTACATGTAAATCCTTTTTCCTTTCCTATCCCTCATCCTGTTTGTCAGGTTTGGGGCTTACGGTCTATTTTTGGATTTATTTTCCACTATATTATCTGTACATACAAGTCTTGATCTTCATTAGATTCGGTGTTAATAGACAGTTTGATAGACATGAAATATGGGTAGGCCACATTTCAATTCTGCGTCACGCCAAGATCATGCGTGTTCTGCGTAGGTTGCTTTCTCTCGCTTGACCGCAGGGTACCAACGGAGGAGGCACTGTGCAGCCTCCGTACCTTGGGGACCGGGAAAAGATCCATTGCCTAGGCTGGCAAACTGGGGTCTCCTGAGATAACGAACCAGGAAAAGCAGAGAGGAGTGATGGCTCCAGTAGAACTGGAAAGATCTTATGGGTCATCTAGTCTGACTCCCTACCCTAAAGCAGGGAATCTTTTCCCTCCTGTAGGATGCTAAAAACTAGTGCAAGCTCCATGGGCCAGATTGGAGTTGTGGGGAGGTGCTTAAGGGGTGCATTCAAGATGGAGGAAGGAAGAGGAGAGCAGCTCACAGACCTATGTCATGGTAACCAAACAAAATAAAAAGGCAACCCCCCCCCCCACACACTTTCATGCCTCTCCTGCGGCCACCTCCCTAATGTTCGCAGTTTTTCACAGATCATCAGGCTACATTTCTTACCCTGCCCTGGAGCAATGCCTGTCCCGTCTTTTCTTAAACCTTCAAGGAAGGAGATTCCGCCACCTCCTATAGGCAGCTTTTTTCCTACGACACCTGCCTTCCCGCAGTTTAAACCCATTCTCGTCCTGTCCTCAGAAGAGCGGGAAAGGCTAGAACGGGACCTTGGGGAAGGGGCTTTCTTGGGTCTTTCAAGTTACCCTAAAGACTGTGGCAGCCGCAGATGGGTCTCCTGTGTTGGGAGGGATGGGGGCTGCGGTTAGGATTGCCACGTATGCAGATTTTTAGGGAACGCTTATGAAAAATACATGTTTATTTATTTATCTTTTTATCTTACAATTTATATGCCGCCCCCTCCTGCCTCAGGCATCGCGGGGCGGCTCACAACATCTTAAAAACATTTAAAAACATTAAAATAAACAATAATGATTACAATTAAAAAACCAACAATATAAAACCCCATCCCTCCCTACCCTAACCCAACCCACCCACCCCATCTCCCTCGGGAAAGGCCCGGCGGAACAGCCAGGTCTTACATTGTCTGCGGAAAGAGGGGAGGCCGGCGGCCAAGCGGTACGGAGTTCCCCAGCCGCGGATGGAGAACGCTCTCCTCATAGCGGACACCCGGGGGACCTCGAGGAGGGGGCCCCCAGCCGACCGCAGGGGTTGCTCCAGGACCCAGAGGGTGAGGCGGTCCTGCAGGTAGGCGGGGCCCAAGCCGTTTAGGGCTTTAAAGGTCAACACCGACACCTTGAATTGGGCCCGGAAACCTACTGACAGCCAGTACAGAGCGAAGCACCGGTGTAATGTGCTCGCATCGGCCCGTCCCTGTCAAGAGACGGGCCGCCGCATTCTGCAGCAGCTGCAGCTTCCAAACCAACACCAAGGGTAGCTGGGCCTGCACTGTATTTTTCATAAGTGTTCCTTAAACATTTGGATCGGTGGCAGCAACGTCATCCGTCCCACCCCTGCTGCCCTCTCAGCAATGTGCCCTCTGGCTGGGGAGCCAAACGCTGTGTCTCCGAGACAAAGCCTCTCCTCATGGCTCCTGATGCCACTGCCACAGGCCAAGGGCAAACAGCTGGAAGAGGTTCCTCCTGCCCTTTTGTTCAAACAAGTGACCCCTTGTTTTTAGCATGGGGCGGAGGAAGGGGGACAGAGGGGCTGACTCTCAGGCCTGACAATCTCATCTCAGTCCCCTCTTGCAGTGCCTTTCAGAGTATATCGTCCCCCCACCCCCCGACCCAGGCAGCCCCGTCACTTTACACGCGGCCCTGCTGCCGGCTGCACGGAAGCAGAAAGGCCGCAGCCTTGACGTGCTTGGAATGGCTGAGCAGCACCTTTGCCCTCACTGTCCTACGCATGGATAGCTGCGGCCTTGGAGAAGCAAGAAAAAGTAATCCAGACCTGATGGGAAGAGAGATGCAATTGGGTCGGGGTGCTTCGGATAGCAGAAAAAGACAATTGTCTTCCTTGATGCTGTGCTGCCCTCTTCAATACACGGGCTCCTGGATTGTCTCCTAGATAATCAAGGCAGGGGACGCGGTTGTTAGCTGGTACCACGGTCATCTCTGGGACGGGGGGACGAGAGGGATGAGGGAAGGGAGGTGGAGGACACTATTGTGCAGGTGTTGACCGTGGAGCCCTGCAGAGGAGACCCCTGTCAGAGGGGACCTGTCACGGCTTGCAAGGGTTAATTCCCTAGTCTGAACGCCAGGCTGGTATCTGGAGTGGCCCAGCTGGGCGCCCCAATTGACATCCGGGTGGGGCCTCAGGCAGGTGTATTTAGAAGCCTCACGGGGTTCATGGTTTTGACCTTTTAAAGCCCTAAATGGTTTGAGCTCCACATATCTGAGAGAGCCAGCCTGTCCTTCCGTGCCCCACTGCACCCCTGCGATTGGCCAGGAGGGCCTCCTTGGTGGGGACCATCCGTTAGTCTTGTTCATACCATGAGGACTCGCAGGGGGGACGTTCTTGGTGGCTGTGGAACTCCCTTCCCCCAGCGGTTTGTTTGAGCCTGAGCGTCTTCTGGAGATGGTGTGAGGACATTTGGCAGGCAGGGGTAGGGAATGGGTGGTTTGGGGTAGGGATGTGGGGGGATGGTTGGAGAGGGTTTTGTGGGGCTGGGGAAGGGAAAGGGTGGAGGCTTGTTTTTTATGCTGTGTTTATGTGTTGTTTTTACTTGTCTTGTAAGCCACCCTGAGCCATCTGGGAAGGGTGAGGTAAAAATGGAAAATTTAATTAAGTCATTCATTAATAATGGGGAGATAACTGGAAAGGGACTGACTGAGGTCCCTCCCCCCCCGACCTTAGGATTGTTTGAACGGCTGTTTGATTGAGGGAAGACCGGAGCCCTCTGCCCGGCACCCTGCTTAGACTTTGGGGGTTGGTTTGGTTCTTCTTGCTGTATCTTTTTTGTCATTAAACGGGTCGTGACATCAAAGGCTAGGGTTATCACCCCCACTGGACTTTCACCTGGAGGGGATGGGGCCACGTAGGTGGAGGTAGGCAAGGGGGCTGTAGTGCCTCGTTCTGATGTAACGAAGCATTGTGATGTCACAACCCCATATCGCCCAATGCCCGCCCCCCTCCACTGTCCCTCTTTCAGGGTGGGTTAAAGACCCTTTTCCAGGGGAGAGATGCCACTTTTAGACAAGCGGCCAGGGAAACACGTTCTTCAGCGCGCCGGTAGGAGAAGCAGCCCAAGTTGCGTTTACACGCACCGGACGTATCCGCCCGCCATAGGAATCGGCAGCGTGCATGACCTCGATGTCGGGATTTCCAGAATGCGTCTTCAAAGAGGCTGCGGGAGGCCGTGCACGCCGCCGATTCCTATGGCGGGCGGTCACTTGCGGTGCATGTAAACACACCCCGCGCAGCTTCTCCTACCGGCACGTTGAAGAATGCCGCTTGTCTAAAAGCGGCCCCAAAGACCAGGATTCAGGCCTCAGGCACCTGTTTCCCAGTTGTCTCCCAGAAAAAGCACCTGAGAGGACAATGGAGAGATGATAGAACGACGAGAAACTATTTATTTATATTTATTTATTTATTATACAATTTTATGCCCCGCCGCTTCTGCAAAGCAGCTCGGGGCGGCTTACAATTTAAAACAAAAATATAAAACGTATACAATACAAATATAAAACCACTGTAGGGGGAAGCCATAAAAATATAAGCATAAAACAACCCCCCGCCAGCCCTCAACCCTGCCCCCCCCGGTCCCATCCCTTCCTCCGTCGCTCCACCAAATGCCTGGTGGAACGGCCAGGTTTTAAAAGCCTGGCAAAAAGTCAGCAGGTCTGGGGCCAGGCGAGTCTCCTCCGGGAGGGAGCTCCACAGCCGAGGTGCAGCCATAGCAGCCCCCCGATTTACTTGGGGGAACCTCCAAGAAGGCGCCCCAAGCCGACCGCAGGGGCCGATCGAGGACCCGGGGAGTGAGGCAGTCCTGCAGATACGTCGGGCCGAGGCCGTGTAGGGCTTTAAAGGTGATAACCAACACCTTGAATCGGGCCCGGAAGAAAATAGGCAGCCGGTGCAGAGAACGGAGCACTGGTGTCATGTGCTTCCGGTGACCCGACCCAATAAGGAGCCAGGCCGCAACATTCTGCACCAGCTGCAGCCTCCGGACTGTCACCAGGGGTAGTCCCACGTAGAGCGTGTTGTAGCAGTCTGCAACTAAGTGGAATGAGACATAAGCGTCTGTCCCTCTTTAGGGACTCGGCGTGAAGGGGCAGAGCCCATTCACAGAAGGGCGGAGCTTATGCTGCCACCTCTGAAGCCTGGATTTCTCCAAGTTGCTGGTGGAGCCACACGCCCTGGCTGATTTGGAGAAAGTTGGGCCTTTCTCTAGAGCCTTTGGAAGAATCAAAATCTTGAGTTTCCCAGCCAATCCCAAAGAGGGACAACACTTAGGAGCCTTTGAAAGCTGTGTCTGATGGTTGTAGGGCTTTTCTAAAGCTGCGGAAACAGCTTATCGGTCAACAAGGCCAAACTCCATTTTGCTGTGGTCAATACAGCCGCCCAGCATGGATGGCTAATAAGCATATTAAGGGACTAAGGAGCCATCTTCAGCCGCTGACTACTTCCCCAAGGTCTACCCCTAGTAGCCCGGCCAGGGTTGCCACCTCTGCCAATTTTTAAGGAACACTTATGAAAAATACATAATACAGGCCCTGCAGCATGGATTTTTCATAAGTGTTCCTTAAAAATTCATAAAGGTGGCAGCGCTATTAATGTAGCCACAGACTAAAGACTTCAAGGGGAGCGAGCAGGAATTTATCTGTGCATATTTATTTATTTATTCAAATGTATATGCCGCCCTTCCCTAAGGCTCAGGACGGCTTGCAATCTCTATAAAAAACATTTAAAACAGACAAGGCTCTAAAAACCCCACAGTCACCCCGTCTTGGCCTGTCTATGTCCTGGCCACCTCCTATCTCATCTCCCCACCTCCGACTGCCTGGAGTTCAAACAGGATGCAAATTGACACAATCTACAGTCTCTTTTATTTGGGGAATGCAGGTCCCAGCAAACCTAGGGTAGAGGGAGTTGCTAGACCTGCATTTCCAAAATACGAACGGCTGTGGGTGTGCATAAATATGCATAGCATGTATGCAAATTACACAGCCAGGGTCTCCTGTCATACTATGGGATGCCTGCAAGCCCAGGGCCCTGCCTCCTCCCCTCTGTCTGCCTCCAGCCTAGCCCCCACCAGGGTTACGGGAAACCGTAATGCCGGGTCTGTCTGCACTCGAGCCCGTGATAATAGTTGCATCCTATCTGGATGTCAGGAAATGGAGAGGGCAGAGGCTGCAAGCGGCCCGGCCAGGGCGGTGCTTCCTGCTGGTGTTCGCTGAGCTCCTGACCTGCCTCCTTTCACCTAGATGGATGGTTTTGCTTTTCTCACAAGCCAGGACTTTCCCGGACTGAACCCCTCCTCCCTCCAAGCCCTGCCCGCGCCCTGCAGCTTCTCGATGGGCCAGCGGAGAAGAAGAATGAGACAGTCTTGACAAACCCTATCCTACAAGGTGCCCCATTCATGCTGGGGACGCGCAATGGCCCCTCGTGTCCGGCTGTGGCCGCTGCCGGCAGGGAAGGGGCGGCCCAGTCAGGCTGAGTGATGGGGCAGGGGAGCAGTGCGTGGGGCGACCGTACAGACCTCCCCTTTAAGAGAGGACACTTAGGAAAAAATACACAGGGCAGGGCCGCGCTGGAACCAATGCAGCCCTGCACCATGTATTTTTCATAAGTGCCCTCTTTTAAAGGGGAGGTACGGCCACCCTAGAAGGGTGAACAGGCCTCCAACGTCCAACCCCATATCTGAAGTGATCTGGGAAACCCTGATTCATTCTGCATTCCCGGACTTCCCTAATTCACCTTCCCCAACCCATCTCCTTCCTCCATCCCCTTCCCCCCCTTCTGGCATGAAGAGCCCTCCCGCCTCCTTGATTTCCCTGCTGAGGGACCCCCCCCTCTCCCCTGCAAAGGGAGGCCTAGCCTGACCCCCAGCCGTGAGGCGCTCAAGCGAGGATGTTGCTGCCATGGGGTGGAAGCTGCTATCAGGCTCACATGATCCCCACGGGCGGGCTGTTTGTATAGGGCACTGGAGTCGACCTGCAGCTGGGCCCGGCTTCCCCCCACATGGAGCAGGAAGCACCGTTTGCCATCGAGGCCAAAGGGCAGGAAATCAGTATTTTGACAGCAGGGAGGGAGGCTGGGCGCCCAAGCCCACGTGCTGAGGCAGAGAATGCATTGGGCACGTGCAGAGGTGGTTTATGGCCGGGCTGCTGGGTATTGGGGGCTGGGAGTGCTTTGGGACAGGCCGGGGGATCATCTAATTCACCCCCGACCCTATGGGGAGCAGGAGAAAAACAGGAGCTCACAGGCACCCACTACAGCCCCATTATCTCAGAGACCCAACCAGACAGGCCCCTTCCTTTGCTGACAGGTGGGGCGCGTAGGGAGGCCTTGCAACTGCCTCTTGTGCAGGTGATGATGGGGAAATTCCTACTGCAAGGGCCTGTTTTATGGGCCATCGGAGTGTGGCCTTGGCCCCGGGGCAGGAAGCAAGGGCGTTGCTTAAGAGACCCACGTGCATTAAATCACAGGCTGAGCAGGGCTTGGAGAAAGCATTAGTGGGAAGCGCGGGAAGAAAGAGATGGGCCATCAGCAAGCAGCTTCTCTGTGCTGACGTGTAGCCCTGGCAAAGAGCCACCAGTCCTGAAGACTTTCACAGCACTGGCATTGGAGCCAGGAAATGACCTAGCGTAGGGGCCCCGTAGTCTGACGTATCCTGTGGTGGAGGGTAGTGCCAGGACAGCTCCGGGCAGAACCCTATCCACCACCCCAAGTACCAACTTGGCCATCCAGATTGCAGACTACTCCTTTGCGTGCTGATTGCCAAGGCTCTGCCTTGGAATGAGTGGCTCCCCAAACTGTAGGGCTGCCCTCAGAGCATGACCCAGCTCTTAGTTCAGGGGGGGTTTCGGTGACTGGAAGCAAAGGCGTGATATTTTCGCAGCTTTTGCCCTCAAGCCCTGCCCTGGCAGGGAGAGGCTGGTGTGGGGACAGGGGCTGGTGGCTCTGGGAGGGTGTAGAAGGTGTAGGGGGGTGGACTCAGCCCAGTGTACACACTCACATCTTCATTCATGTCTTATACCCCGTGACAACCGGTCCTCACACTTCCAGCGTCCAATGTCCCGCTCACACCCACTTAGTGATGTGCAGCTTGCACCCTCTCCATCACCTTGGAAAAGAAACCCGGGCCAGGCGAGGCGTGAGAATTAGGACAGGAGGCATCCATAGGGAAATGAAAGGTTTGGCTTTATGGAAGTGGTAGACTGGCCCCTCCAAGGTGCGGTTAAGGCAGGGACCCGAGTTCACTGCACCAAAAAACCCTTAAATTCTGCAACCAGTCAAGCCAAATTCTGCAAATTCAACGTGAGCATTAACATTTGCATAATTAACTTTATTTGCATAATTATGCAACAATTTATACATGCAAATTTGCTTGCCACCATCATTTTTCAACAGGTTTGACATAGAATCACAACTTCGTTAATCGAACACCAATCAAATCCTCTGGAATTTCACCACCCCAGACATCCCATGTCATGTTAAAGCCCCAGACCTGCCTCAGTAAACACAGGGCCCTAACACTGCCCTCCCCCCCCCAATTCATCTCCCATGGGCCGCCTAGTCACCTTCATGGGTGTGGTCACACCTCCCTGACAGACAGACAGACAGCAGCTGCAGCAGCAGTTTTAGTTTGGGGTCAGGCAACAAGTTTATGCCTGAGCCAAGGTTTGAAGATTCTGCAGTTTCACTGCAATTTCAGCATGGCACTGCGAGGATTGGCTGATTCTGCAAAAATCACTGCAAATTGCAGCAACACAGGTCCCTGGGTTTATTATTATTATTATTATTATTATTATTATTATTATTATTATAATAATAAACATTTGTATAGCACCAGCCGTGTACCTGGTGCTTTACAGAACAAAGATAAAGACGCGGTCCCTGCCTGTGGTTTATAATCTAAAAAGACAAGGAGGGGGCGACAAGTAGAGGGGACAAAGGGAAGACAAGGGAGAAGCAAACAAACATGCAAGTGGATGCGAAGTCTCAGGTGCGCGTGCTTGGCTTGGTTACAGTTAGGCAGGAGTCTACAGAGGAGGGCAGACTGAAAGCATTTGGGGGAAAGCAACTAGCAGGCATTGGGAAAGGTGGCACGGAAGAAGTGGGTCTTGAGGAGGGATTTGAAGGAGCGGAGGGAGGGGGCGAGGCGGATGTGGGTAGGGAGGGAGTTCCAGGCATGGGGGGCAGCGAGGGAGAAGGGACGAAGGCGGTTAGGGGAGCATGGGAGACGAGGGAGAGTGAGGGAGGGGACAGAGGAGGAGCGGAGGGCGCGTGCAAGAGTGCGTAAGGAGATTAGGGCTGAGAGGTAGGGGGGAGCTTGGCTGTGAAGTGTTTTATAGGTAAATAC
>QEPC01012362.1:2801941-2819692 GCA_003113815.1 Sphenodon punctatus
TTGGAGAAGAGACGACTGAGAGGAGATATGATAGAGGTCTATAAAATCATGAGTGGGGTGGAACTAATAAACAAGGAGCAGTTATTTACCCTCTCAGCTAGTACTAGAACTAGGGGACACGCCATGAAACTCATGGGTGGCAAGTTTAAAACAAATAAAAGAAATATTTTTTTCACTTAGCGTATGGTAATTGGGTTGTGGAATCTACTGCCAGAGGCTGTGGTAAGGGCCAGTACTAGAGCTGAGTTTAAAAGAGGTTTGGACAAGTTTCTGGAAGACAGGATCAGGGAACATGACGGGAGCTGGGGGAAAACAACAGGGAATGGATCCCCCATTGTGACCTGTTGGGTGCTTCTCCCAAGCTGCTGTGATTGGTCACTGGCGGAGACAGGATGCTGGGCTAGATGGACCATTGGTCAGATCCAGTATGGCACTAATTATGTTCTTTAGGAGCCAGGCTAGGCCTCCGGGCCCTGTGGCTCCCTCCCGCTGCCAGGACTATCCCACTGTGCTGTCAGCCGCCTGCTGTTGCCTGGGCTCTGGGCTGCCAGGACCCCAGTAAGGCAGGGGGAGGCAGGATACTGTCAGGCACCAGCCAGGAGCTTCACGGCACCCGACTGTTACTGACAGGTCAGGTACCACGGAATTCAATGGGAATTCCCATTTTTCGGGCTGCCTGTTTGATTCCTAGGAGGTGCGCGTGGTTGTAGTGTGGGGTGTGTGTTAGTATGAGGGTTGTGGTTGGTGGGTCAGTGCTTGCTGATTTGGTACATGGGTGTTGAATATGATGTGGGTTCATAGTGGGTGTGAGCTGTATATCCGGGTGTGCCCATTGGGATGCTGTGTTTGGTAGCTGTGTGTCTACGGTTGGAGGTGTGGGCCTGTGGGAGTCTGTGTGGTGAAGGGACGGGGTTGTTGCTGGAGAGAAGCAGTCATCTGATTTGCATGGGGAGTTGGCTGCTAGCAAATGCCCTGTTTCTGGGACCCCTCTGCTTGGCACTGGCTATTGAAGGAAACCTGTAGCATGCCAACCTCACAGTTGTCTCAGCCTGTAGCCATGCCTGCTGGCCACCGTACAGTCGGCTGTGCCTGTAGCCATGCCTGCTGGCCACCATACAGTCGGCTGTGCCTGCTGGCCACCGTACAGTCGGCTGTGCCTGTAGCCATGCCTGCTGGCCACCATACAGTCGGCTGTGCCTGCTGGCCACCGTACAGTCGGCTGTGCCTGTTGGCCACCGTACAGTCGGCTGTGCCTGCTGGCCACCATACAGTCGGCTGTGCCTGCTGGCCACCATACAGTCGGCTGTGCCTGCTGGCCACCGTACAGTCGGCTGTGCCTGCAGCCACGCCCAGCACGCAGTCAGCTAAGCTCTCTCTTGCTGGACAAACACAGACACTTCTTTGTTTTCCCACTGTTTAAAATCCTATCTCCCAGCCCGGGTCGAAGGGTCTGAGTTCCGAAGAGCCATAAAAAGGGCAGTATCGTGCGGCCTGGAATAAATGAAATCTTTAATGTAACCCATAAAGCTGTGTGAGCCCATTAGAGGCAGCAGCTCCATAAAACTCCTGGGCCCACCCCTGTACTGGCAGAGGGGGGCAGGGGTAGTCTGGGAAAGCCAGGCGCTGCCCGGGGAAGGACACTGAATGAAGGGAGAGGATTTAATTACAGCCAGGAAGCTGCCATAAATCTCAGGAGAAGGGTCCGTGTGAGAAAGGACAGGGAGGGCAGCGGTGTAGGCAGCTGTCGGAAGGCAGGGGTACGGAGCAGGGTTGGCATGCTGGGGAGGATATGCCTCTGGGCTGGTGCGGGGCAGGGTCTCCCCAAAGTCCTAGCTGAGTCTGTAAGGATAGGCCAGGTTGGAATCCAGTTGGGCTCTGGGGCATCCAGGTCACCCAGTGGGGACACCCGTCCACAAGGGGAGAGAGTGGTGGATGTGTGGGTTGGGAGGGGCAGCGAATGTGGGACGGAGCTGAAGATGTGTGTGGATAGGATCTGCATTGCCTGGATGGGGTGTTGCGCCTGTGTTGTGTGTGTGTGTGTAGGAGTGTGGGATGTGGCTGTTGGGATGTACCTGTTGCATGGATGTATGTCAAACATGTGGGGTATGTTTTGGGTGTTCAGAGGTGTGGGTGTGTGTTGGGGGATGTTAGCTATGGCTGAGGATGTGTGGACAGGGCACGCCTGTTGTATTGAGGTGTATTACACGTGTGTAAGCTGTGTGTCGAGGTGTGTGTGCGTAGGGATGTGGCAAAGGAGGTGTATGTGTTTATGGGACATGCCTGTTGCATATGTGTTGTGTGTGCGTAGAGCTATGGGATGTTGCTGAGGATGTGCATATGGATGGGATTGGTGTGCGGATTGTGCACGGAGGGGAGGGGGTGCCTTGTGTGGTGTAGGGGAAGGTGTGTGTCCCCGCGTTAATTCACAGCAGAGGATCACACACACACACACATCACTGTGACCCCGTAATGGGAGCATGTCAGAACCCCGCAGACCACACCGTGTCAGGATTTGACTGGGAGGCCTCCAGGGGCAAGCAGCCGCTGAAGGGAGCAGGGTGGGCAGCACAGTCTGGAAACAGGCACACACCTTAACTGCACTTCAACACCGCTTAAAGATTTCTTATGCATGTTGCAGGGCTGCATAGGGCGCCAGTACAACCCTGCAGCGTGCATGAGGAATGTTAAAGTGGTGTTTGAAGCAGAGTTACGTGGGCTACAACAAGGCCGTGATAGCCATGGGCCCCAAACAAAGTTACTGCTTCCCAGACAATAATGAGATAGAGGGGGGAAACCCCCTTCTCAGCAGCTCTTATGTGCATCGAGGGCACTGTGGAAACGTTTCTCCCTCTGCTGCCACTTCCTGCACCAACGAGAAGCTTTGCTCTGCTTTGCTGGCCCAGCAAGACTGTGCTCAGGCTAAGCGGCCCTAGCTAGGCCCTACATATAATAAGGCCCAAGCATGGCTATGCAACACATGCATGTCTGTTTTCACTCATGGCAGGGGGCGCTCTCTCCTAGGAGATAGCACTACCTCACTGTGGTGCTAGGGGGCGCTGTGCTGCAGGGGGCAGGGTGGGTGCCACAATAGGGGCTGCTCTCCCCTCGGAGATAGCCCTGCCGCAGTGTGGTGCTAGGGGGCGCTGTGCTGCAGGGGGCAGGGTGGGTGACACGATAGGGGGCTGCTCCCCCTAGGGGGCGCTGTGCTGCAGGGGGCAGGGTGGGTGACATGATAGGGGGCGCTCTCCCCTCGGAGATAGCCCTGCCGCAGTGTGGTGCTAGGGGGTGCTGTGCTTCAGGGGGCAGGACGGGTGACCAATAGGGGGCGCTCTCCCCTCGGAGATAGCCCTGCCGCAGTGCAGGCTAAGGGGCTGCCTGTTCCTGGCCGGGGGCAGCAATTGAATGGGCACTAAACCCCGTGTCCTCCACCCTTTTGGTTTTTCTGTTGCCCATGTGCGTTGTCAGAACGCTGTTGTGTTAACCCCCAGGGCCCCTCTAACTGGACCTTCCCCCCCCCGCCCCGAACCCTTTAAAGGCAGCGGGGGTGTGTGTGTGTGTCCAGTTAGAGGGGCCCCGGGGTGTGTGGTTCTGCCCCTGATCCCGTGGATGCCACCAGCACGTACAGCTTGTGGGTTGAGGGTCTGGGCAGGCCCTGATGTGCTTCTCTCTTTGTCTGCAGGACAATGGCTGCCTGTCGAGCCCGGGAGATCTGTCCGTTTCCTGGGGAGATAAGAGCATCTTTCCAGGGGGTCTGGGCTGCTATGAATTCCAGCTCCTGACCCACAGGTGACTCTGCTGCACCTGAGGCCCTGGGGCTTCTGGCCCATTGTGTCTCTGCCCCCCCCCCCCCCCCCCAATGTGCTGACAGGCCAGATACACAAAATAAATAAACCGCCTGCCCCTCTGTCCATCCGCCCTCCCAGGCGGCCGTGCTGGAAGTGCCGAGGTTATGGGGCAGAGGGGAATCGCAGGGCACAGGGGTGCCAGGGGTTACGGAGCTGGGCCAGGCGATGTCCCCGTGCCATGATACAGCGTCATGGCCTTATGCTGGGCAGCGTCAGGAATAGGAGAGGGGCTGGCGTCTCCCCACTGGCATCCCCTCCCCCATGGGCTCAACACTGCCCTCCAAGAGACGGGCCCAGAACCTCCCGTTTGGGTGGGGACGGATGGGCTCAGCTGCTGGGTCGGGGTGTGTGCCCAGAACCCAGCAGCTCCAATCTCGGAGTATGGGGCTTTGCTCCCATACAAAGTCGTGGGGAGGGGGGGAGACATGCCCTGCCCAACCCCCATCTCTGGGCTGGGTTTCACACCCAGAGTCTCTGGGGTGGGCTCCGCTGGCCCCACTCCCACGCTCTGCTCTCTCTCTGGCATTAAGAGCCAGGAAGAATTTTAAATGCACTGACCTATGACCCTTCCCTGACTGGAGAAGGGATGCAATGAGTCTCTCTCTCCCCACCCCCTGCCTCACTGGAGGCCAGGCCTGGAGGGGGAGAGGGAGGGGGGCCAGGAACAAGGCCCCAGTATTTCAGCGAGGAGACCCAGAGGAAGGGAGCACCCCGGCCAGGCTCTGTGCATCCAGCCCCTGGCAGGACGGGCTCTGGGGCTGGATGCTTCTTTGCCCTGGGGAGGATAGAGAGGGGCCAGTGCCCCCCTGGAGTCGGGGTACCTGCTGCGGCCTCTCGGTCCCGAACCTCGTCACCAGCTCACGAACCGGCAGGGCCCTAGCCTGCCTTGAAGGAGAAGGGAGGCAGCCCCAGTGTGTGTCCCCAAACTGAACCCCCGGCCCAGCCGCAGGCTGGGGGTCATGGAGAGGAGGGGGCTGCGGGCATTGGCAGAACTGGGGAGGGTGCAGGGTTAGAAAACTCTGGCTTAGCTGGGTGGATGTATCCTACAGAACCCCAGCCCTGGCTCACATCCCTCCTGAGCAGCAAATGCTCCCCTCTGGCGAGGCAGCTGTTAGGTTCAGGGAGTGGAAGCCCCGCCTAGAGTCGCCAAGATGTATTTTTCATAGGTGTTCCTTAAAAATGTGCATCGATAGCAACCCTAGCCCTGTCTGTCCCTGGAGGGAAAAGCTCAGCCCCCCACCCCCCAGGACAGGACTGGGCACAGGAGCGGGGCCTGGGGGCATTGGTCTCCTCCTCCCCAGCCTCAGCCTCTCTTCTCTGGGTGCTGGACACGGCAGGGATCCAATGGGCCTGCTCCCACCTGGATTGGGGCTGCTTATCCCCCTCCCTTGTGCCCAGACAGTGCTGCCATCTGGGCAGGCAGATGCAGGAGACAGGGCCCAGGCAGCAGCTGGGGTCCCCTGGTGGAGGCAGCTGTCAGGGAGCCCTTGCTGGCGCTGGCGTGCCAATTACCGGCCTCTCCCTCCCCTTCACACTCAGCCGCTCCATCGATTAGACACCGACGCTGCCTTGTTTCCCTTCCTATTAGCGTCGGGAGCTGAGCGCTCCCCAATATCGCTGGGGCGCCCGGCACTCCCTTGGCACCCAGAGCAGGAGCGCAAGGATTGACGGATGAATTTAGGCCGCCGCTCAGCTGGAACAGAACTGCCTTCTGGGACGGTGAGCACTGAGCCACTCGTTACCCAGGCTGCTGTCAGGGGGGGGAGGCTGTCAGCGCTCACAGTCAGGGGGGCGGGGGAGATGGGAAGCAGGTTTCTGCACAAGAAATTCCAACAGCTGCTGATTTTCTCCACAACCTGGCTATGAGTCTGCAAACCTGCACAAAGCTCCTCCTGAGGGTGTGTGTGTGTGTGTGTGTGTGGGGTGTGTGTGCTTGCATGCAGAGGTGTTTGGATGTGCATGAATGCAGGGGGTGGGTGTGAGAGAGAGAGAGAGAGAGAGGTGCTGGGTTGTGCTTGAACGTATGTGGGTGTGTGGGTGTGCGCGTGCTTGCAGGGGTGTTTGTGTGCCTGCATACAGAGGTGTTGGGGGGTGGGCAGTAGGGTGTGTGAATGTTTTGTGTGTGTGTGCATGTGCATCTGCATACAGAGGTGTTGGGGTGTGGGTAAATGCAGAGGTGTGTGTGCGTACAGAGGTTGTGTGTGTGTGTGCGTGTGCATCTGCATACAGAGGTGTTGGTGTGTGGGTAAATGCAGAGGGGTGTGTGTGTACAGAGGTTTTGTGTGTGTGTGCGTGCATGCATCTGCATACAGAGGTGGGGTGTATGTGAACGCAGGGTTGGAGAAGTTGGGGAGATGAGTTCCGGTATAGCTAGGCATACACAAATGGGTGTTTGGGGATGATATGAGTGTGCACACATGCATACAGAGATACTGGGGTATGTATGTGTTTGTGCGCATACAGAGCTATTTGGGGTATACAAATTCAGGTGTGTGCTTGGGTGAGTGTTGAGGTTCTCTCTCAGTGGAGGGCTGTGTGTGTCTGTACAGAGAGTTAGTGCGGTGAACTGTGTATGCATGCATATACAGAGGTGGGGGTGTTTGGGCTGTGTGCGAGTGCAAGTGTGTACATGCGAGTGTGTGCAGAAGAAGGGGATGTGTGGGGATGCCAGGAGAGTGTGTGTAGGTCAGGGCAAGGCCTTCATGCTTACTGAGTTCCCCAGGAGTGGGGGAGCTCTCTCTGGCCCACATCTGGACAGTGGACGTCCAGCCCTCTAGTCTCTTCCCCCAGCCCCTCTGCCTCCAGCTCCGGCTCTGCTGCAGCCCCCGTTGCCTCTAAACTTTGCTTTCTCCTGCTCCCCGTCCACTCCTTCTCCAGAATAAGCCCTGATAATTACCCAGAAATTAGCTGCAAGGTTCATTTTTGCATCCATTTTCATCTATTTGTTAAATTTCTGCAACAAGAAAGGACAAGATGTTCCTGGAAATTTTGGACAAAATACTGGTACTGGGAGTATGTGCTGTTATTGGGTGTTTTTAGACACACATTTCTCCTGCACGTTTGCTGTTACATCCTGAACTTTCTGTCTGTCTAAATCACTCACCCAGATCTTAAACATCTGGCTCTTTGAACTTCTGCGTAGAACATCTCCCAGAACTTTTGTGTGTAAAAAGTTCTCCTGGTAAACTGCTTCGCTCCAGGCAGCTGTGGTCACTTGGTTTCCATGGCAGCCCCTCACGTCTACAGCTGCGGCTACTTTAGGCTGCCTCAGGGCAGTGTGTGTGTGTGTGTGTGTGTGAAGAATGCATCCGGAACTTACTTGTGGACTTGTAAATCCAGAAGATTAAAAGACCAGCACTTTAAGGTGTGTGTAAAAATGCCCTTTGTGAAGGTGTTGGGTGTGTGAGTGCGCAGGTATCATGGGGGCTTGGGTGTGCGTTCAGGCACTGTGGGAGGGTTGGGTGTGTGCACAGTCATTGTGAGGGTGTTGGGTGTGTGAATGCGCAGGCATCATGGGTGTGTGTGTGCACACAGCATTGTGAGAGGGTTGGATGTGCGCACAGCCATTGTGAGGGGGTTGGGTGTGCAGACGTGCAGGCATCATGGGGGATTGGGTGTATGCACAGGCATTGTGGGGTGTTTGGGTGTGTGCACAGGCCTTGAGGGGGGTTGGAAGTGTGTGCACACAGGTGTTGTGGTGGTGTTGGACGTACATGAGCACACAGGCATTATGGGAGTCCGGGGAGTACGTACGCTTGCAGGGGTTGTGGAGAGTGTTGGGGGTGTGTGTGCATGGAGCATGTGCGTGTAAAGGGTCAGCCAGCAGCGCCTGTATACATGCAGCTCTGGTGCACTGTACATGCGTGTTGTACACAGGAGAGAGGATGGATGGGTGTGACCCGAGGGAACACAGGACAGTGCCCGTGTACCATGGGAAGGGGATCCGCCTATGCACACACACACACACACGTATCTGCTTGTTGTGAGCTCTGTGCATCTCTCCCGCATGTACAGTTTGAGCAGTGCTGGGTGGTGGGGGGGGGGCTGCGTGTACCTGCTATTCCGGGGGGGGGGCTCTGAGCCCCCAGGGAGATGCCCATACTCAGACACCCTCCTCTTCCCCCATGGCATGCCCACAGTCGGGGGTTCTCTAAATGAGCAAATGCCCCTCCTCCAGTGCCATCCCGCCCTGCAGTGTACAGCAGGAAGGGGCCCCCCTGTATTTCCTGCACTCTGTCCCCATCCCTGCCCCTGATGCCTGGGCAATGTGTGCCCCTTCCCTCTCCTCAGACAGGTTAATGGCTCCTTGCGGGGCCCGTGCACTGTGCTGAGCTCCAGCCTCCTGCTCGATTGGGCTGGAATTATTACAGTGTAATTAAAAACGCAATTATGCGCTGCCACTTAGCGGCGAAGTCATACAGTCAGGGATAATTATCTGACAATATAACAAGTTGCACAACATTAATCAGGCGCTGATCTGCTCCAGCAGCTGGGCCTCCGACTGGCCCGGATGCTTAATGGCATCGTTTTGGAGAAAGCAATCAATCAGGGACTTACCGGGGCCCTGGCAAGAAACGAGGGGGCCATCGGTAGCCCAGCCACCTCGTCTGCAGCCCATGGCTGGCCGCCGGCATTCCTGCTCCCACTCAAAGAAAAAGATCCTCCTTCCAAAAGCAGCAGCACAGTCTAGTGGCTAGCGCAGGAAGCTGGGAATTCTGGATTTTCTTTGTCTCTGGGAGGGAGTGGGCACTGGGGCTTACGTAGAGACAGAACTCCTGGGTTCTGTTCTCAACTGTGGGACTGGGAGAGCGGGGACTAGTGGGAGAGAAGCAGGGAGCCAGGATCCCTGGGTTTGATTCCAAGCCGGGGGATGGGGAGGAGGGTCTAGTGGTTAGAGCAGGAGAAGCTGGGAGCCAGGATCCCTGGGTTTGATTCCAAGCCGGGGGATGGGGAGGAGGGTCTAGTGGTTAGAGCAGGAGAAGCTGGGAGCCAGGATCCCTGGGTTTGATTCCAAGCCGGGGGATGGGGAGGAGGGTCTAGTGGTTAGAGCAGGAGAATCAGGGAGCCAGGATCCCTGGATTTTATTCCAAGAGCTCTAGAAGGGAGAGGGCACTAGTGGGTTAGAATAGGGGAAGCTAGGAGACAGGACTCCTGGGTTCTTTCTCAGCTCTAGGAGGGGAGTGGGTTCAAGCAAGCAGTTTGGTGCTGATGTGAACCAAGTGGCATCCAGGATCTCGGAAGTCTCCTTCCCCTCACCATCCCATGGGCATTGGTCCCACCTCCATCTGCTCCTCTGCCCCAGACCTCTTCCCTCTGGTAGGGTGGTCCTGGCAGGTGGGGGTGCAGAGGTATGATAGTACCAGGTCGCTCCTAGCTGCTTTGTCAGTGCTCCTGTAGGATGAGCGGCAGGAGCCGTGATGGGGTCCCCATCCTAGCAATCACCAGGCAGGGGGAGGACGGCCGGGCTGGCCTAGCTGTGAGACTGCCTAGCGAGGTATTGAGGAGCGAGGACCCGCGGCCATTTCCCGACCCCCGGCCTGTCTGGGTCCTGCCTTTCCCACCTCCGTCCAGTGCGCTCTGCCAGGAGGAGGCGACGGGGCATGTTTGGACAGGCATCGGAGCTGGGAGAGGCTGCGGGACTCTTCTGCCGTGCTGTGCCACTGCTCCCGCCTGCTGCTACAGCCCGACACCTCCTCTGGGTTGGCCCTGGCCTGTCACCCTCGCTTTCCACTGGAAACCCGCTCGCTGCTTCCCAGTCGTTCAGCAGCAGGAGGTGGACCCTGC
Source organism: Sphenodon punctatus (assembly GCA_003113815.1). NCBI lineage: Eukaryota > Metazoa > Chordata > Lepidosauria > Sphenodontia > Sphenodontidae > Sphenodon > Sphenodon punctatus. The sequence continues at coordinate 2,811,571 of QEPC01012362.1, forward strand.
CCATAGTTTGGGTGTGTGTGCAAGGCTGGCACAAGGGGCATAGGGGAAGTGATGCCTGTGGAGGGGTAGAGAGGAAGGAGAAGGAACTTAGGGGGAAAGAGGAGCAGGGTGCCCTGGACGGGGCAGATAGTTATCCTCTCCTGAGTTGGGGCACTGGGCTGCGGCATTGCCCCATCTTCATTCAGGGCAAGGCTGGCGCAGAGAACACCCTCTTCCCATCTGCATCCCGAGGAGGCCACTCGCTCACTTCGCGGTGCAGCTTTCAGGAGAGAGCGGCTGTGTTTGGATCGATGGGGGCAGGCAGAGAGGGTGTTGGCTGCCCCCAGGAGGGCCCTTGGCATGGATCCCACGCCCTCAGCCCCGCCTGGTTTCCAGGAGCTTCCTGACACTTCTGGGCCACAGAGCAGCCTGCAGGAGCTGGGCGGATCGATCCTTCCGCAGCGGCCTTCTTTCCAGGTCAGCGGAGAGGAGGTGCTGCTGCCTCCTGTGGGCCCAGCCCTCACACCCGCCCATCACGCCACACTCGATAAATGGCCTGGCCAGGGGAGGCTGCAATCTCCTTCCTTGTTATCCGCGTGGCTGACTGGGAGGATCTTGGCAAGGTGGAGCGGGGCCGTGGCTGGTGGGGGGGGGCGGGTGTGTTTGCTGGCTTTATGCGGCAACTCTGGGGTGGGGCGCTGTCCTCCATCACTGTGGACTCTGCCCATCGCCTGTAATCTGCCCCATCCTCCCCTCCCACTGCAGATGCCAGTCCCAGCCTGTTTCTCCCTGCTAGGCAGCAGCAGGAGTAGGAAGGCAGACCCGCCGCCTTCCAGCTACGAGGCTTCCTCAAAGGCTTCTGTCCAGATTTCTCCAGTCCTGCAGACAAGACTGGGAGGGGGAATTCATCGGCCTCGTGAAAAGCCAATGGCTCAGCTGGGACCCTGGGGCAGCCGAGACAGAGTGAGGGCCCTTTTCGTAATTTGTGAGCTCGTCTCAGGCCGGAGTCCATAAAGTGGGGAATGATGGAAGGGGATAAACTCAGCGAGGGATGAAAGGGAGGTGGAGGGGTAGTGCTGGCCTGGCAGCAGGCAGATCCCTCGGTATCTCCTGCCTTGGCTGGGCATCCTGGGCCCCTTCTCAGCCGTTGCTCCCAGGGTATTGGGGGTCAGAGGGGGGATGCTGCTAGTGTTAGCGGTGCCTGCTGTTTGCTCTGATGAGCTCGGCCCTCTCAAACGCTCCCAGCCACGGTGCCATCATACCTGGCTCAGTGGGTTTGGATCAGAGATCCAGTCTGTTTCCCGTGCCAGCTGCTGGGCTGCTCTGGAAGAGGGAGACCCTTCATTCCCCACCAGCCCCTGGAGGGTGCGCAGCCAGTCCTTGCTGGAGCTTCAGCTGCTGGGACGGGGGAGCCAGGCTGCGCAATCCAGCATGGCGGCAAGAGGCGGCGATTGCTTGTCCTGGTGTTGTGGCTGAACTGAGGCTATTTCACAGTCCACTGGCCACGGAGCTATGGTCCCACCCCACATCTGGGGCACTTGCTCCTTGAAACAACTAGAACATTTGCCCATGTCTCTGGCCCCCGGGGGCTGCTGTCCTTGTGGATCCGTCACAGAGTGGGAAAATATTCTCGCCACCAAGCTGCAAGAGGAAGCAGACCCTTCCCGCTGGGAGAGAGACTTGCTGCCGATGGGAGCTAGGGTTTACATAGCCGCACGTTTTCCCAGGACACTTACAAAGATTACATGTTGCAGGGCCCGCATTGGTGCCTAGGGCGCCAATGCAGGTCCTGCAACATGTATTTCTCATAAGTGTCTGTCATGGGATTGTGGGCTCATTCCCCCACTCTAGGCTGTTGTGGCTCAGTTTCCCTGGCTTGCAGCTCTCACTGAACCAGCTCTCTCTCTAGAACTGATTGAGCCTGCAACGGGAGAACCTTCTTGTCACCTTTTCAGCCACAGAGTTTCCCAGCACAGACTCTCTCTCTCTAGGTTCGCCTGTGTTTGTAAACACAGAATTAACCCCAAACTGTGTCTCGTCAATGTTAGGATTAGCAATTCCACTGGACCATACGAAGTTCAGTAAAAAGAAGTTTAATGAATAAATCATGAATAAGCATGCAGTGCAAGATTATACTCGAGTGCAGAAATGAAAATAACATAACCAACAATGCATTCCTATCTGTACTTGGATTCTCCTGAATTAGGCTTACCCTAATCAAGGTCCAAGGGTATTTCAGTTCATGTCACAGCCAGTGATGGAAAGCTTGGCCGAGTATCAGTCTTTAGAGTTTCCAAAAGGCCTTACTTCATAGTTCCTTTGGTGCAGCCCTTCACTGGCTGGTAAGATATGCTGATCTCCTCCAAGTTCCAACTGAGAGAGATAGAAAAGATTCTCCTCTTTGTCTTTTCTCCTCCCTTTAGTACCTTTCCAGGGTCCTTTGTTTGATTTTCCCGCCCGGTGACTCTGTGCTTTCAGTCATGTCCATAGGAAGGAATCCATTTGCAACTCAAAGGTCTCTGGCTGTTGTCTGCAGAGGTGTTTTAGGCTTCCTCTGAATACAGATTCGGCATGACTTTGCTGTTCTCCATTGCACGAAGTGAGTTTCCAGTTCTCAGCTTCCACATTACATACATATCTATTTAACCTTTACCTTTACATATTTGTTAGACCTGTAGTCTACATGTAGCCCAGTAAATATCTCCTTGTGACCGTGTCCTGGGAAAATGTGCAGATATGGCAACCCTACAATAGGAATACATATGAAAGCTCCCCCCCCGTCAGTTGCCTCCTCTGCTGAGCTGCATTCAGTCATCGCTCCACACCCACAGTACAAACCCTCTTCCCCCGGCCCATCCACCCTCCCATAACCATCTGCCCCCTGCTTTGTGAATCTACCTGCTGAATGTCTCGGCTGTTCCCTGCTCAAAGGAGAATCCAGAGTCGTGATCGCCAGCCCCAGCTCCATCTGGCCCCGTGCGCCCAGCACCCCCTCCCACCCGCCGGCAGCCCGAGGTTGGCCTGTCAGTCTGATCTCTGTGCTGAGCTCTGAGCCTGCACGCCACTTACGCCTGGCGGGGCAGCGCCCTTACCTGCCCTGGGACTGAGCAATCGTCAGGAGAGAAGAGCCCGGCTGTCAGTGAGGAGGCGGCCTAGTTCTGCCTATGGACAGGGTCTGTCCTGCTGCTGCTTGGTGGTTGCCCCCAAATTCCCTTCCCCAGAGATAGCTGCACTGCCAGTAGGAACCAAGGGGGGTAGCTAGAACAGGGTCCAGATGGTATAGCTGCCTCCCAGCCCACAAGCCCAGGGGGAGGGGCACACTCCCTGGTGCAACCGTCTGGGCAGGGAGGGTGGGAGGGTTACTTCACATCCACTTTAAAAGAGGATGCTTATGAAAAAGACACAGTGCAGGGTCCAGTGCAGCCCTGCAACATGTATTTTACATAACTGTCCTCTTTTAAAGGGAAGGTATGTAACTCTACCGGGGGAGGGAACATTTCTAACCTAGCAATCTATGCCCCTAGTGGGGCCCAAGGCTGCCAGCTTGTGCACCTACTGCCAGCCCGTTGTGAGCACGCCTCCAGTAGCTACATGGGGAAGGGCTGCAAGGAATTCGGAGAGTTTCCACGTAGGGTGGCCACCGAGGCACATTTTTAAGGAACACTTTTGAAAAATACATGTTGCAGGGCCTTCACTGGTGCCTAATGCAGGCCCTGCAACATGTATTTTTCAAAAGTGTTCCTTAAAAATGTGCCTAGGTGGCAACCCTATTTCTGGGGATCTGTTGATCCCAAAGCATTTGGGACCCCAGGGTAGCTGGTCCAGGCAATGACCTCCCCACTATGTAACTCGCAGCTGGGCAGACTAAGGGTGTTTTCAGACGGACACTTATCTTGGGATAAGAGCAACATCACCGGGATAGTTTGTCCGCCTAACCGCTGTCAACAGTGATTATTATCCCAGGATAACAAAAATATCAGGGTGTTGGAAAATCCCAATCACTGGGGTTTATAACAACTGGTTGTTAAACTATCCCGGGATAACGTCTGTCTGAACGACATATGCCGGGATCGTCAACTATCCTGGTGATTAGCGCCTAACGGCAAGGGATGTGCTCAGAATGCTCCACTTATTATTATTATTATTATTATTATTATTATAAACATTTCTATAGCGCCAGACATGTACCCGGCGCTGTACAGAACATAAAAACAGATGCGGTCCCTGCCTGTGGCTTACAATCTAAAAGACAAGGAGGGGGAGACAAGGAGAGGGGACAGAGGGAGAGACAAGGGAGAAGACAAACAAACATTCAGGCGGATGCGAAGCCTCAGGAGCAAGTACTTGGCTTGGTTACAATCAGGTTAGTTGCAGCAGTCTGCAGAGGAGGGCAGACAGAAGTCCGCTTCACAGAGGACGTGACGTTGCAGAGAAAGGACGTGACAGATTAATGTCTTCACCCATTTTAAATGGTATAAAACACTTGGTAGTTTTCTGAAGCAGATCAGCTTTTCCACTCCAAGTCTTTCGCGCTACTCCAGGGAGCACACCCAAGCCACGATTAAAACCAGGCTTGCTGACGTCACTCTGCAAAGGGAAAGAGAAGCGATAGGGGCTCAATGGGCAGCTCCGTGGTACCCGTTTTTAAAGCTGGACCAAGGGATGGAACCTTATTTAGCAGATATTTCAAACTATAGAACAAGGAGAGCCCTGACCACACTAAGGTTCAAGATGATGTATACCCAGGCCTTGGAAGGGCGATATCGCGGCGTGCCATCCGAACTTCGATTTTGCCCTTGTGGCACGATGATTGTAGAAAATCTTTCGCATTATCTTTTATTCTGTCCCGTCTGCCCACTTGAGAGATGAGGCTATAGGCCTTTGGTTTGTAGGGAAAGACCATTGGGATCCGCTCGCCTGAATTACAATCTTTCTGGCCAACTCAGACAAATCAGACACCACGGAGGTAGCTGTCTATGCGTTCAGACTCAAACTCAATAGGAAGAAGCTCTTGCATTCCACTGTGTCTATAGAGTAATTTTATCATTTTAAATTTGTTTATCAATGAAGTGTACTGGTACTGTACTGGTACCGCAGAATGGGTTCATAAATGATAGATTTTATTATGCTGGGGCTAAGGGAATGCCGATCCTTGAATGAGTGGCTTTGGGCATTATTAACGACTTGCTCCTGACTAGGCTTCATGTATTGGGTTTGCTGTGGTATCTGCATAAGCAACATATGCTTTATTCCCTCTGTTTGCTCTGGGTGGTTGGGATGCTCAAGTCATCTTATAGGATTGTTCAACTTCTATTGACATTTTAGATTAGATTTATTCCTCAAGTTATGCTGTATTTTGTTTTCGATGTACATGTGAACTTCTTGGATCTGCATATTTTTGTACCAGCAGGTAGATGTACCGACTTATTTTAGTTGTCTTAATTACATTCGTATACTTCGCTTTCAAATCTTACTATTTTTTAATCTTGTTACGGCTGCGGCTTAATCAATAAACAGTTTTTATTATTATTATGGAAGGACGTGATGTTTGAGTCCCAGAAAACATTGCGCTGAACTTGGCAGAAAAGCACTGCAGGATTTTTAGTTCATCCCAGAGACTCTACTCACAATGTACTGTTCACATGGATTAGCCTGGAATTAAGTTATCCCGGGATAGAAATGTCCGTCTAAACAGGTACCACGTTGTTATCCTGGGATAATAATCACTGGAGATTATTCTAATTATCCTGGGATAGTTTGTCCGTCTGAAAACACCCTAAGATATCCAGCTGCTAGGGAGTTCACCTTCTCTGAAGCTTTGACCCAAAGGAGGTGCAGTAGAGCGGAGACAGGTATACCAGTTGAACTTGTGGGACCTGATTCTACTCAAATTTATTTATTTGTATTAATATTTCTCTGCCACCCTTCCCTCAGAGGCTCAGGGCGGCTTACAATAATAAAAACAGAACAAAAAAGCCATTAAAATCAATTATAAAAAACACAACCTGACACCCCACCCAACCTACCCCTACACCTCTCATCCAATCCCATCCCACCGTATCCCTGCAGCCAAATACCTGGCCAAATAAAAAGGTCTTGTGTTGTTTCCCGAAGATGAACAGGCTTGGGTTTAGGCGGACCTGCAACGGGAGGGAGTTCCTTCATTGGCGATACTTTTGTATACTTTTCGGTAACTGAAACAGTATCCGATCAGGTACCCAGAATACCAAAATACCGGTACACTGAAATGCCATTTTCATCCTGATTTTTCTTCTTTCAGGCCTGGATTTTGGAATAATTTTGGGGCATTGTGTGTGTGGTGTAATTATGGGTACTAAAAACAATGGAAAACCAAAATTTCAGGTTTTTTGGGTACTCAAACAGTATTCAGGTCCCTGAAACGGAACCCGCGGGTACCAAGTGAGGTATCCGTTTCTGCTCTAAGGCAGAGCCATGTCAAAAGGAGGCAGAGCAAAGGGACTCTCGCCTCCTTCTGACATGGCCCTAACCCCTTCGGAGCATCATGATAGCACTGCTCCATGCTCTGGTGGTGTCTCTAATTACAATAGAGGGGGGATATCTCAATATTCCAAAGGGAGCATGACAAAAACGGATGCCCCAATCTGGGCGATTTGTCACATGAAAACCCAGAGAATCCAGGTCCCTCCCAGAGGCGTAACCCTACCAATCATTGAAAACAACCCACAGGACATCAGAAACCAGCAACACCCCCAGCGCCTCCAGTGCAAACTGTCCAAAGGCCCCGTCAGGGGTTGCCACCGAGGAAAACCCTGATGGAACGAGACTGTTCCAGATGCCCCTGGCTCCCTGTGTGGGATCCGGGGAGACACGTTGCACAAAACACAATTGATGGCAAGAGTGAAAAGCAAAGGGAGACAGACAGTAGCCATTAGCCATGTAGGCCTCACGGCTGCAGGCAGGGACTAGGCCCCCAAATCCCCGGGGACTCAGGAGGGCCGTCCCCCAACGGAACCTGCCCCAAAGCAGGCAGATAAGATCCCATAAAAGCAAGTAAGAGGCGATACATTCCCCAGACCTAAAAGAAAACGAGGAAGCGATTGTGCCCTAAACAGGAGCGATGGGGGGGCCTGCAGGATAAACAGCCATTGAAGGACATCAATTAGCTGGCAAATTAATGAGTATTTATGGCTTTTATTTGCTTGCGCTAATGAAGTCCTCGCGCCGGAATAACATTAATGCCGGGAGCCGGGCCTAACCCCTCCGCCGCCGGGCCCCGCGTGCCCCATGTTGCCATGGAAGCGCCCGGGGGTGTGTGTGTGGAAGATGCTCAACTTCTGTGGCGACTGTTTGACGAGGAAGGGGAGGACTGGAGGTGTTTTACGAGAGGAGGCCTCACTCCCATTGAGAGCCTGGGCAGGGATGGAGAGGTGGCTTATACGTTATGGGGCAGGATGAGCAAGATGCTTTGAGGGGGGCTTTCACACTGAGCTTTGGGAGACCACAAAGGCATGTCTGGTTGGTGGGCGGGGGGCTCCTTGACTGTGGTCCTTCCTTTTCCAGCCCTGCTGCCTTAGCCTCTCACTGCTTAGGGGGCTTGGGGTAGAAGTGCCACTGATGCAACTTTTAAAGGAACACTTATGAAAAATACATGTTGCAGGCCCTGCATTGGCGGCAATGCAGGCCCTGCAACATGTATTTTGTATAAGCGTTCCTTAAAAAAATCTGCATATGTGGCAGCCCTAGGCTTGGGAACTCCCCCACCCCATCCCAGTCAGGGTTATAATTTCTCTATCCCCTCAGTGCTGCTCCCTCCCCCCCCACCCTGCTTTCCCACTGCTGTGGGGGTTTCCCACTGCCGCCTTGGGCTCTAAGACGCAGCGATGAAAGGGGAGCGTCTCTCCCCTTTTGTTTGCCGCGGTTCTCGCGTAGCCGTCGGGCCTGAGAGAGGGACCCAGCCAGAAAGGAAATCAGGGGCTTAGCACATTCATTTCTCCCCTAATTTGCCAGTTCTGCCATGAAATCCCATTACAAAGGGCTTAGCGGCTGCGCCGAGGGGAAGGTCACTCCCGGAGGCCCGAGGGGATTTACTCTGCAGAAAGGTGCTAAAAAAGAGCAACCCCACACTCTCCTGGCCCTAAACGAACAAGGCTCCCCCCCCCCC
>QEPC01012362.1:2831846-2848353 GCA_003113815.1 Sphenodon punctatus
AATACACATTTTTGGTTGCAACTTTTTTGTTTTTCACTGTATTTGGCTGAAACCTGGGGTGAATATACCTCCAATGGAAGACATTAAGTGTACCAAATTGAATAAAGGAATCCAACTTTAGTAGCAGTTGAATTATTTTATTTTGCAAAAATCTTCATATACATTATTAGCTGTAACTTCTTTGCCTCACATTTAATGTAGATGAAATTTGGCACATTTATATCCCTTCTCATATTTACTATCTCTGCCAACTTTCAGAAAGATTAGATAAAGGACTCTGGTTGTATAAACAATTAAAATATAAATGCATGTCTGACTGTAACAGCTTTGTAGTCCAACCAGTGTGCATGAAATTTGGTAGGACTGTATATCACACTTTCACGATCATCTCTGCTAAATATCAGAAAGATGTGATAAAGGGTCCCAATTTTATATGCCTGCACAGCATATGCAGAGAAGGAGCCTATGCCAGGGATTCTCTTACGTGTCACTGTGGTATAAGATCGGTTTGTGATGCCAGTTGGCCAGCAGAAAGGTCAACCAAATATCCTCATGCTGTGCTGTGACTATCCCAAGATCTCTTCCTCACTTGTTACTGGGAAGTCAGAAGCATCTGTTTAGGAAAGCGCCAATAGAGATTCTCTTATGTCCTCTGTCACAGTGCTGAAGGATGTGATTGTGATGATAATTGGCCAGCCTGGATGTGTAAACTATGTCTCCTGATTGCTGGGATGCTATCCCCAAAGTCCCAGTTATGTCCCTTATGCCCGCCTCAGGGCTGTCCCCTATTCCCGCCTTGAAGCCACTACCAATTGGCCCTCTCCGGCTAGAAGCATGCAGTAATTGGCCAGTGAATGTGTCTGTCAGTCTGTTGGGTTGCTCCGCATCCTGCCTCCTACAGCCTCCCTCCCCCTGCCATGCCAGGTGCCTGCCTCTGACTGGCACTGCATGTGCTGCTATTTATCTGAATAATGGTTTTGACAGGGACAACATAAATTGCTTAGAAAATTGGGTCCCTTTATATAATTGTCCTGTAGTTTGGCTAAAATGACAGGGAAGGTATGTGATACATTTCTGCCAAATAGCTTGTAAACAGGATGGAATATACAAATGTTACAGCTGGGCAGCGGGGAAAAAACACAACAAGACGGGACAGGCGGCGGGCTGGCGGGCTTTGCTACCAATGAGGGTGGGGAAAAAAAAATTAAATGGTGGCGTCCTGACTCCGTCTCCAACCCACAGAGGCGGTGTGGGGCCCCTCCCTCAGAGGCTGCAGCGGGGACATGTGCCTGGGCACCGGTGGCACATGCCTTGGGCCTGTCCTGCCTGGAAGCCTTGATTCTGCAGTAGATCCATGGGTGCCCCTGGCTGACCTAGAGACGCTGGCAAAACCTGGAGGCAGCAGCCCCAGTGAGGGGTGTGCACCGTGTGGACGCAGGAGGGGTGTGGCCATGCACCAGTGGGGACAAGTGAGGACCCGGCTAGGCCTGGGCCAGGCTCTCAGCTGCCCTTCGAAGTGGGTGTGCCTGTGAGCTTGCTCCGCTCTCCCCTCACCCCCTCCCTGGGGCCTGCCAGCCTGAGTGGCTGTGGTGACACTCCAGGGCCTTTGTTTCCCCCGCCCCAGAGGTGATTAGCGGCGAGTCGAGAGGGAAGAATGAATGAATGAGCCTGGAGGCAGAAAGGCCCCGCTTGGCATTTCTCGCTGATTCCGGCCTGGTGAAAGGAGCAAGAGGACCCGGCCCGTGAATAGCAATTAGCCCCAAATGAGCCTGACGCTGCTGGCAGCTGGGGATGGGAGCGATGGCCCCTAAGCCCCACTCACCAGTGTTTGCAAATACTGAAGGCCACTTATTGTGTTGGGGCGCGGGGGGAGCTGGGCCAGGCACGAGGTGGGGAAGGCCGGTCTTCCCAGCATCCGCCTCTCTTGGCTGCCTCGGGAGCGATTACAGGAGCAGAGCTGAGCAAAGGGAGCTACTGTCTGGCATCGCGGCCGGCTAAGAGGACACCCGGAGTTAGGTGTGCCAGGGACAGTTCTTACCTTCATTGGAGCTCCCTGTGACTGCCCTGTCTCCTGAGTTCGTCGGTCAGCCCTGTCTAGTTCTGTAGCCCAATGCCTGGTCCGCTGTCTCCCTCCTTTCTCTCAGGAGCAAGCGCCGTGTCTTCTCGTCGCTTTTAGCCTCGTCCAATCGCTGAGAACTCGAGGAAGCCTCTCTCTCACACTTCCTCCTATTTGGGACGCTGGAGGTGGGAATGACTCTGTTTCAGTCTCTCCTGTCCTGGTCTCGCCGGTGTAGCTGCGGGGTGGGGGAAGCGCACACAGGCTGGAGTGGATTCTCACAAGGGGCCAGTGCCCAGGGGACTCAGACCAAAGCTCACCATAACACACTGACTCTAGCATTCCTGATGATGGAGCATTTGCCAGCCAAGGGTATGATTACCGCCTCCTTCTGGGCTTTTCCCCAGAAGGGACGGGAGGGGGCAGGAGAGTCCCTATCCCCTGCTGCACCCTATTTCCCCAGGTTACTGGGGGGAACCCCGGACTGGCCTGGAGAAATCGGGGCTTCTTTTGGAGCCTGGCGCCTCTAGGTCAAACCCCAGAGGCAACCCAAGCCAAGGGGAAATCCAGCACGGGGACTGCTCCAGGGCAGCCGATGTGCCCTTCCTGTGAGGGTGCCATCTCGCTTAGAGCCAGCTTGTTTATCAGCTCTGTCTAGCCTTGCAGACATACCAGTTGTTATATTTCCCCTGCAAGGGGCAATCTTCACCGGACCTTAAGAGAGACAGACTCTAGAGACATAGTCTGGGCTAAACCGCTAACAAAACCCCTATTTCTCCAGGCTCTGCTTCAAGTCTTTTTTAAGACTGCACCAAACACCACCATTCCTGGGCTCCGGCCCGGCTGCAGGCAGGGGACTGGTTCTGGGGCTGGCGGAGGGTGGGGAAGGCTAAAGTTTACTGGGTGGGAAGGATGGTTTTCCATGGCCAGCGCCTCAAGAATGCTTAATCTGCCTTTGGCGCCGAGCCCTGTTCCCCTGGCTGGCTGGCATGGAGGTGGCGGGGCAGGCTGTGTGTGGTTGCAGCCTCTGTGCTGTTCTGGCACTTGGCTCGGTCGCAGGCCCTGCTGGTGAGCGCTCCAAAGGGGCTTTGTTCCCGTGAGTGGTTCCGGGCTCCCTTTCTTGCCTAAGTCTCTGCAGCCAGGGGAGCTGGGTGCTCTGTGGAGGAATGTCCCCTCCTCAATGTGCCCAAATCCATGCATGACAGGCCTGAAATCGGGCTGTCAGTTCCTGTCTGGACAGCCCTTCACCCCCATTCGATCTGCCTTGTTAGGCTCCCTTCGGCATTCACCTAACACAAACAAACCACTTAACCCCCGGCTCACACACTCCCCCAGCCGGAGGGTGCACACAGGAAGCGTCTCCCGAGGGAGGGAGGTGGGCGAGACTCCCAGCAGGCCCTGGGGCCCTGAGGCAGAGACCTGGCCCTGTTCGTGACCAGGAGCACGGACTGGGCACCAGTGCCCTGTGGCGCTGATGCCACCGCTCCCAGGGGTGTGAATCTTGGAACAAGACATGTGAGACTGGTGGCTTCCTGTCACGCTCTGCTGGGGGTAGCTTGGCCTGTCTGGCTNGAGTGGGTGCGTGGAGCCCTTGCCCTTGCAGCCCTGCAGGTCCCCTTAGCCATTCCCCCATGACAGGTTGGTTCTTCAAACTAAAGCTGGTTGTGCTGTTTTCTGTTACCCATGTGGCAGTCAGCCCAGGACATGGGTGCTGAGATGTGATGGTGGAGCAGCTAGTGATTCTTTTATAGAATATGTTACAAGCAGGATGCTCAGCTGGTGTGAATCAGCATAACCACTGAGTTCAGCGAAGTTACGCGGATTGATTTACAGCTTCTGCACATGCCATTGGGAATTGGTTCTGCGCCAGCTGCATCTCAGTGAACAATGGCAGATGCTTGACTGGCTCATTACACAATGGGTAAAATGTATTTCTACCTGCTGCCTGCCAGTTTCCTAGAAGTGGGTTTCTTGTTCTGATCTGAGAGGGTGAGTAGAAGCCTCCTGTGATAAGAGGACAGCAGGAAGAACTTGGGGTCACATAGCTGTGTACATTGTGTGTATCTTGTATGCTGGGTGAGCGGGGGATAAAAGGGAGGGTGGCAGTGTAGAGGGGGAAGATAAAAAGTGTGGAGTGAAATGGCATGAGTGCATGGAGCCATGCTGATAAGAGAGAGGTGCATGATGGGTATTTAGGAGAAAGGGCAAGGGAGGGATGGGGGTTGGGCTTTGACTCTCCATGGTTGCGATCCACCAACCACTTACTCCTGAGTAGCCCTATTGAAGCTCATAGAGCCCATGTGTCCAACAATAAACCAGAACCAGGGGGCCAATCAGAGATGACAACACATTCACATGAATGTGTTGGGGTAACCTAGGGTATTTTTCCTGATCGTACAAACTAGCAATTTGGTTCAACCAGTGCACACAGATGGGAGAAAAGAAAGGTAGGCGGGCCCATCAAAACCAATATACTTTGCTGAAATGGCCCAGGCAAGATCTCTACCTTGGATGGAAGGAACTGAGTATTAACCAGGCAGCAACGAGGCCAGCTCTGGTGCTGTGTACAAGAGGGAAAGGAGATCTCCATAGTGAGGCGCAGCCTCCTTGCTGGCCGGAAAGTCAAGAATGTGCTGCACTGAGACACGGCAAAGTCCCATTGGCATAAAATGAGTGGAACCATTTTACGTGTGTGTGTGGGGGGGGGGGGGCAGGGGCTGTAAAAGAGAAAATTAGCCCCCACTCCTGATGTGAAATTAGACCTCAGCAACTAATTATTTATTTATTTTATTTATTTATAAAATCATTTAATACCCCGCCCCTCCTGCTCCAAGCAGCCCGGTGCGACTTACAATGTTGAAACAATCAATCAAACTATAAAATACAATAAAAAGGAAGGCACAAAACAGAAACTGCCTCCCTCCCCCCATCCCCCTCACCAAAAGCCAGGTGGAACAGCCAGGTTTTACCCATACGACGGAAGGAGGGGAGATCTGAGGCCGCCCAGGCCTCCACTGGGAGTTCCACAGCCTAGGTGCAGCCACCGAGAACACCCTCCCCATAGTGGCCCCCTCGAGAAGGGTGCCCCCAGGGGACCGCAGAGGGCGCTCCAGAGCGCAGAGAGCAAGGCGGTCCCACAGGTAAGTCAGGCTAAGGCTGTATAGGGCTTTATAGGTCAAAACCAATACCTTGACTCGGGCCTGGAAGACTATAGGCAGCCAGTGCAGAGCCTGGAGCACCGGTGCCATGTGCTCACTACGACCCGTCCCCGTAAGGAGACGAGCCACAGCATTCTGCATTAGCGGTAGTCTCCAGACCGTCACCATAGCTAGCTCCATGTAGAGTGTGTTGTAGTAGTCTAATCTCGAGGTAATGCAAGCATGGATGATGGTGGCCAGGTCTATTTAGGGGAAACCAGTAGTATAGCTGGTCAAAAGGCCTGTTCAAGGCCAGTAGTATAGCTGGGTTTAAGAAAGGGTTGGACAACTTCCTGGAGGGTAAGTGTCACAAGGAGATACTGGCATAACAAAGTATAGGTCTAACAAATATGTAAAAGTAAAGGTTAAACATGTATGTAATGTAAAAGCTGAGAACTGGAAACTCACTTCATGCACGGAGAGAGACAGAGCCAGTCCGAATGTGTATTCAGAAAAGCCTAACGACACCTCTACAGAAACCAGACAAGGACCATTCAGTTGCAAATGGATCTCTTCCTGCCTATGTGACTGAAAGCACAGAGTCCTCCAGGTGGGAAAGTCAAACAAAGAAACTTGGAAACATATAAAAAGGGGGGAGATCTTTTTCCCTAAGGTTCAGTTGGCAGCAGAAATTTTACCGGATAACCAGTTTAAGGACAAAAGGCTCAGCCTCACTACATCTGGCTGAGAAATGGACTTCTGTAGGGTAAGATCTTAACTAGGGACGTACTCAGTACAGACTAGGATTGCGCTATTTACTTTTGTTTTAATTGCCACTCTGCGTTCAAACTATCTTTGTTTATGTAATCAATAAACTTCCTTCTTTACTAAGAAGTGCTTTCTGCTGTCTGACATTGGGGAACACAGTCTGAGTATCTTGTGCCCTCGAGCACTTGCGAACCCAGAGAGAGAGTCTGTGAGCGGGAAGCCTCTGGAACATGGGTGACAAAAGTGTTGTCCCTTTGCAGGACTGAATCAGCTAGAGAGAGAACTGATTCAGACAGGCTGCAAGTGGGGGAAACTGAGTCACCCAACCCAGAAACGTGCGGTAGTGGACCCCAACCCCGTGACAGTAAGTCCATTAGCAGCTATTAGCCGGGTAGGTTTGGGGAGCTAGGAATGAACAGCAGGGAATGGATTGTCCCATAGTGACCTGTTGGGTACTTCTTACAAGTGACTGAGATTGGCCACTGTCAGAGACAGGATGCTGGGCTCGATGGACCATTGGTCTGACCCAGTCTGGCACTTCTTATGTTCTTATGTAGTACAAGAACGGGGGCTAAGAGGGGAGGCCACATTGGTGTTTGTCTGTATAGGGGTGAGAGGAGGGGACAACAGGTGGGTGATTGCGTGGAGGTGTATGTGGGTGTGTGCGAGTAAGGGTGCATGGGTATGAGTGTGTATGTGTGTAAGAGGACAACTGCATGTGTAGGTGAGTGCAAATGTATCTGAATAAGTGTGTATGTGTGTGGAGGTAGATGTGCAAGATCATACGGGTGTATGGGAGTATGCACTAGAGGTGTGCACCAGGGGGCCATGTCATTTTTGGTTTTGTTATTAAAATCTGTCGTTTTCGTTTTCATAAATATCAAATTGTCGTTTTTGTTTTAGTTTTCCATTGGTTTCAATGGAATACACATTTTTGGTTGCAACTTTTTTGTTTTTCACTGTATTTGGCTGAAACCTGGGGTGAATATACCTCCAATGGAAGACATTAAGTGTACCAAATTGAATAAAGGAATCCAACTTTAGTAGCAGTTGAATTATTTTATTTTGCAAAAATCTTCATATACATTATTAGCTGTAACTTCTTTGCCTCACATTTAATGTAGATGAAATTTGGCACATTTATATCCCTTCTCATATTTACTATCTCTGCCAACTTTCAGAAAGATTAGATAAAGGACTCTGGTTGTATAAACAATTAAAATATAAATGCATGTCTGACTGTAACAGCTTTGTAGTCCAACCAGTGTGCATGAAATTTGGTAGGACTGTATATCACACTTTCACGATCATCTCTGCTAAATATCAGAAAGATGTGATAAAGGGTCCCAATTTTATATGCCTGCACAGCATATGCAGAGAAGGAGCCTATGCCAGGGATTCTCTTACGTGTCACTGTGGTATAAGATCGGTTTGTGATGCCAGTTGGCCAGCAGAAAGGTCAACCAAATATCCTCATGCTGTGCTGTGACTATCCCAAGATCTCTTCCTCACTTGTTACTGGGAAGTCAGAAGCATCTGTTTAGGAAAGCGCCAATAGAGATTCTCTTATGTCCTCTGTCACAGTGCTGAAGGATGTGATTGTGATGATAATTGGCCAGCCTGGATGTGTAAACTATGTCTCCTGATTGCTGGGATGCTATCCCCAAAGTCCCAGTTATGTCCCTTATGCCCGCCTCAGGGCTGTCCCCTATTCCCGCCTTGAAGCCACTACCAATTGGCCCTCTCCGGCTAGAAGCATGCAGTAATTGGCCAGTGAATGTGTCTGTCAGTCTGTTGGGTTGCTCCGCATCCTGCCTCCTACAGCCTCCCTCCCCCTGCCATGCCAGGTGCCTGCCTCTGACTGGCACTGCATGTGCTGCTATTTATCTGAATAATGGTTTTGACAGGGACAACATAAATTGCTTAGAAAATTGGGTCCCTTTATATAATTGTCCTGTAGTTTGGCTAAAATGACAGGGAAGGTATGTGATACATTTCTGCCAAATAGCTTGTAAACAGGATGGAATATACAAATGTTACAGCTGGGCAGCGGGGAAAAAACACAACAAGACGGGACAGGCGGCGGGCTGGCGGGCTTTGCTACCAATGAGGGTGGGGAAAAAAAAATTAAATGGTGGCGTCCTGACTCCGTCTCCAACCCACAGAGGCGGTGTGGGGCCCCTCCCTCAGAGGCTGCAGCGGGGACATGTGCCTGGGCACCGGTGGCACATGCCTTGGGCCTGTCCTGCCTGGAAGCCTTGATTCTGCAGTAGATCCATGGGTGCCCCTGGCTGACCTAGAGACGCTGGCAAAACCTGGAGGCAGCAGCCCCAGTGAGGGGTGTGCACCGTGTGGACGCAGGAGGGGTGTGGCCATGCACCAGTGGGGACAAGTGAGGACCCGGCTAGGCCTGGGCCAGGCTCTCAGCTGCCCTTGGAAGTGGGTGTGCCTGTGAGCTTGCTCCGCTCTCCCCTCACCCCCTCCCTGGGGCCTGCCAGCCTGAGTGGCTGTGGTGACACTCCAGGGCCTTTGTTTCCCCCGCCCCAGAGGTGATTAGCGGCGAGTCGAGGGGGAAGAATGAATGAATGAGCCTGGAGGCAGAAAGGCCCCGCTTGGCATTTCTCGCTGATTCCGGCCTGGTGAAAGGAGCAAGAGGACCCGGCCCGTGAATAGCAATTAGCCCCAAATGAGCCTGACGCTGCTGGCAGCTGGGGATGGGAGCGATGGCCCCTAAGCCCCACTCACCAGTGTTTGCAAATACTGAAGGCCACTTATTGTGTTGGGGCGCGGGGGGAGCTGGGCCAGGCACGAGGTGGGGAAGGCCGGTCTTCCCAGCATCCGCCTCTCTTGGCTGCCTCGGGAGCGATTACAGGAGCAGAGCTGAGCAAAGGGAGCTACTGTCTGGCATCGCGGCCGGCTAAGAGGACACCCGGAGTTAGGTGTGCCAGGGACAGTTCTTACCTTCATTGGAGCTCCCTGTGACTGCCCTGTCTCCTGAGTTCGTCGGTCAGCCCTGTCTAGTTCTGTAGCCCAATGCCTGGTCCGCTGTCTCCCTCCTTTCTCTCAGGAGCAAGCGCCGTGTCTTCTCGTCGCTTTTAGCCTCGTCCAATCGCTGAGAACTCGAGGAAGCCTCTCTCTCACACTTCCTCCTATTTGGGACGCTGG
Organism: Sphenodon punctatus; assembly: GCA_003113815.1. Classification (NCBI taxonomy): domain Eukaryota; kingdom Metazoa; phylum Chordata; class Lepidosauria; order Sphenodontia; family Sphenodontidae; genus Sphenodon; species Sphenodon punctatus. The sequence goes on from QEPC01012362.1 coordinate 2,840,973, forward strand.
AGGTGGGAATGACTCTGTTTCAGTCTCTCCTGTCCTGGTCTCGCCGGTGTAGCTGCGGGGTGGGGGAAGCGCACACAGGCTGGAGTGGATTCTCACAAGGGGCCAGTGCCCAGGGGACTCAGACCAAAGCTCACCATAACACACTGACTCTAGCCTTCCTGATGATGGAGCATTTGCCAGCCAAGGGTATGATTACCGCCTCCTTCTGGGCTTTTCCCCAGAAGGGACGGGAGGGGGCAGGAGAGTCCCTATCCCCTGCTGCACCCTATTTCCCCAGGTTACTGGGGGGAACCCCTGACTGGCCTGGAGAAATCGGGGCTTCTTTTGGAGCCTGGCGCCTCTAGGTCAAACCCCAGAGGCAACCCAAGCCAAGGGGAAATCCAGCACGGGGACTGCTCCAGGGCAGCCGATGTGCCCTTCCTGTGAGGGTGCCATCTCGTTTAGAGCCAGCTTGTTTATCAGCTCTGTCTAGCCTTGCAGACATACCAGTTGTTATATTTCCCCTGCAAGGGGCAATCTTCACCGGACCTTAAGAGAGACAGACTCTAGAGACATAGTCTGGGCTAAACCGCTAACAAAACCCCTATTTCTCCAGGCTCTGCTTCAAGTCTTTTTTAAGACTGCACCAAACACCACCATTCCTGGGCTCCGGCCCGGCTGCAGGCAGGGGACTGGTTCTGGGGCTGGCGGAGGGTGGGGAAGGCTAAAGTTTACTGGGTGGGAAGGATGGTTTTCCATGGCCAGCGCCTCAAGAATGCTTAATCTGCCTTTGGCGCCGAGCCCTGTTCCCCTGGCTGGCTGGCATGGAGGTGGCGGGGCAGGCTGTGTGTGGTTGCAGCCTCTGTGCTGTTCTGGCACTTGGCTCGGTCGCAGGCCCTGCTGGTGAGCGCTCCAAAGGGGCTTTGTTCCCGTGAGTGGTTCCGGGCTCCCTTTCTTGCCTAAGTCTCTGCAGCCAGGGGAGCTGGGTGCTCTGTGGAGGAATGTCCCCTCCTCAATGTGCCCAAATCCATGCATGACAGGCCTGAAATCGGGCTGTCAGTTCCTGTCTGGACAGCCCTTCACCCCCATTCGATCTGCCTTGTTAGGCTCCCCTCGGCATTCACCTAACACAAACAAACCACTTAACCCCCGGCTCACACACTCCCCCAGCCGGAGGGTGCACACAGGAAGCGTCTCCCGAGGGAGGGAGGTGGGCGAGACTCCCAGCAGGCCCTGGGGCCCTGAGGCAGAGACCTGGCCCTGTTCGTGACCAGGAGCACGGACTGGGCACCAACGCCCTGTGGCGCTGATGCCACCGCTCCCAGGGGTGTGAATCTTGGAACAAGACATGTGAGACTGGTGGCTTCCTGTCACGCTCTGCTGGGGGTAGCTTGGCCTGTCTGGCTCTCCCTCCTGAACGGATCCCTGTGTGCAGATGGAAGTGGGAGCTGGTTCTCGGTATGTACAGACCCTCTCCCACGCTCCACCCTGGCCTGTAGCATGGGTGCCCACCTACGTGTCTCTGCCCCAGGGCTCCGAACACAGCTGGCCGGGAGGAGCCAGTGGAGATTTGGGGATGCAAAGTTCTTTTCTGAGGATTTCCAAATCCGAGGACTAAAATAAAACCTCTCTGTTTCAGAAGCTTTTGAACATCCGTCCATGGCGGACATGCCCTCGGGCCTCCAGAGGCTAGTTGGCTCAACCCGTTCCTCTTGGTGGCCTCCTGCCCACATGCCACCAGTGGCCTGCTAACTGTCAGAGCCACAGAACCCCCCCCCCCTACGGAGGCAGGAGTGCCCCCCGCAGGAGACTGGCCCATAAAGCCCAGCACAGACCAAGCCTCTGGTGTGGTGAAGTTTCCTCGCTCCTGAGCTAGAGCTTGCCACTTTCCCCCTTGGTTTCTGAAAGCTGAAACAGTCACTTTTTTAAAAAAAAAAACTAATTTAAAAACAATTTGGTTTCTGTAAAGTGTAAAACAAAGAAGGAAAAAAAGTTGAAAACCGGTAAAAAGGAAATGTCAGAACGATCAAATGCTTGCTGCAAAATTGACCCCCAAATGCTTTTTATGACAGAAAACGATTCCACTTAGCTATTCTCTAAACCGTAGCCCCCTCCGATTTGTGCCTCTCGTCTTCCCAGGCTGCACTGGGGCATTTCCTCCCAGACTCAGGTGTGGGTGTGTAGGGGGGGGGACCCCCAAGCAGAGGACTGATTGTTTCTCCCCCCCCCCCCTCCAATGCTGCTCCCCTACCCTACCCAGAGCTTCCATTCCCCAGCCTGTCAAACCCGTCCCCCCACACCCCCTGCTGTGAGACCCCTCACACACACCCCCGCCCTCTCCCAGCTCCGAGACCCCCTTCGCCCCCCTCCCCCGCTGCGAGGCCCACCCCGAACCATCCTCAAACTCTGGCTGCTAATGAAAGAGCAAGTGTACAAAATTTTCTTTGACACAATTAAAAAGCCCGGGGTCCCGGCCCTCTCAGCTCGCTGCAGTGTGTTAAATTAATGTAGCATAAAAAATCATTATGCAGGGACACAGATGGAAGTGGCCAAGCAGAAAATGCGATGTGCAGTGGCAGGAAGACCCTGGTTACCCATGTAAACATTAACGCGGGGACAAGGTTCCCGGCCGAGGGGCAGCAAGGCTGCCTGCGGCCTGTAGGGGGAAGGCTTCCCCGTGCTCCTCCGGCTGCCACCCTGCTTCCCCCCTCGGTCCAGGGCAGAGAGACCGCACCAGAAACAGGAGGGGAGGCGTGGGCTCACTCTGGGAGACATCCCACCCCTGACCCGGGTGACCCCCACCCCCAGGCCGGCCCGACCCCACAGGCCCCAATGCTCTTTGCGGTGACAGGGGGAGATTAATGAGGGACACCGGCTCACTGGAGTGAAATTAAACGCAGGCATGTTTGTCGCGTCAAGGAGCTGGGCTTCTGGCTAATGGAGCCAATCAGCCCCACTTAGCCCGGGTGCTGAGCGCGCTGGGCCGTGCCAGGCCGCACTGGACAGGGAGGGGGCTCAGTGCATGCTGGGTGGAGCTCAGGGGTGTCTGGGGCAGGGAGGCAGAGCCAGGGCGGCTGTGACAGGCACAATGAACAGGTTATTATGCGCAGGCACAGATGGGACTAACAGAGCAGAAAACGGGCCCTGACAGAGCCCAGTCTGGGGACAAAGTGCAGGAGCTGCAAGGGGGGGGGGGAGGGGGCAGGGACACTCATGCTCACACCTGACAGCCTCACGGCTTTGTGCACATGCACTTGTGTCTGTGTGCACGCACACTTGTGCATCCTCCCCGATGCACGCGCACACAGTACACCCCTGCACTTTTACACCTGGCCACGCTTAGCCACACACGCCCCCTATGGATCCACGTTAGCGTAGCCAGCCAGAGAGGCACGTTCCCAGGACCCTTAGGGCTTGCATTGGCGCCTACGGTGCAACCCTAATTCATGTGTGCACACAGATATGTGCATCCACGCCCTCGCATGTGCCCACACGGTCCTCTGCAGCTGATGCCGCCACTTGAGGATGGGGGTCTTGCACACAAGCCCCCCTCCCCCCCCCAGCTAGGGCTGCTGCCTTCTCTCAGCCTTTGACCCATGCGGAAGGAGGCGGGGCAAACAGGCGTAGCCATGTGGAAGGAGGCGGGGCTAACCCTTCACCCCACCCCCTTCTGAGGTAGCTCCACCTCTCCCCTGCCCTCGAAAGCCTCGATTTCTCCGGGTAGTTCTGGATAACCTTGATCAAACATGGCTTTGCCCAGAGCTGACAGGTTAAATAAAAACTGGAGACTCCAGGTGGAACCTGAAGTGGTGGTAGCCCTGACCCCACAAACACCTGTGTGGATGCCACACACTCTCCCTGCCCCCCCCCCCAGCACATACACACACATACCAAGGGCTATGGCAGCTGGCATCGAGCTGACGGAACTCCATAAAGGGGTGAGAACTCAGTGGCACCGGATCTCCCAAGCTCTTTCCTGCAGCGTGGAGCAGGCGGTCACTGGAGCTGCCCCAGAGCAGGGGAGCTGTGAGGCAGAAACACACACTGCCCTCTGGGCTAAGGGACCTGGCTCTCCTAGCCTTGCCTTGGTCTGACTGCAAAAGAGGGAACTGCTAGGATGGTGTAGATAATTAATGATCTATTAATTATTATTATTATTATTTTATTATTATAATATAGGGTCAGCTGTGTGCCTGCTTGCTTCTGAACAGTGGTGACGAGAGACAGATCTCTGCCCCGAGGCGCTTACAATCTGGATTGGACAAGGGGATGGGAGACAAGGGGACTGGACTAGCTAACCTTTGGGGTTCCCTCCAGCTCAGGATTGTGTCTGTAGTATGGTCCAGCGTGCTCATCCTGCGGCGTTGGCGCTGTCTCCTAGTCCCACGCGCAGGCACAGATTCATGGCCCACCACATCATCCCAGCTGCCAGCACGGCTATTCTATGGCTGTGGGAGGTAGCTTGACAACTCTCCTCCTCGCTTGGGCTACCCAACTTACGCTGTTGTTTCATTGGCCCCTAGGGCTTCGGCTACGGTGCCAGAGAAAGCCAGGGCATGAGAACGTCTTGGCCAGGCTCCCTCCTCTCGCTGGCCATGAGACGTCAAGGGACGTCACTGATGGGATGGGGGGGTCACACTATGTCTGCCCTGCAGCCCCTCGAGGGGGATCAGGGGACTGAGGGGGATTCGTGCTGGCTAGTGGGCACATGTGGCTGAGCAGGGTGGGTCTGTACCAGAGACACACGGAGGCGCAACTCTTTCAGGGTGGCCTAGGAATCTGGCTGTAGCAGAAACCCAAACAGAGAGAGAGCTGAATTCTGATTCAGCGCTTGTTCTGGTGGGAGCTATGCCCTCTTCCCCCAACCGCTTTGCCTTGCTGGTGCCACCAGCCTCCTTGTGCTGCCTTTCTCCCAAGGCGGAGAGGTGGGGGCAGGGGAAATCCATCTGCCATAATGGAGCTGTTGGCTGTGTCTCGCGCTCTGACCTTTCCGCCTGGCCGGGCCCAGCAATGTAAATGCGTTCCTTTCTTCCCCGCCTGCCCCTCCCCCTGACTCTGATCCTTGCCTGCGTGGTTCACCCTAGCACTGCGAAAAATCTGTCACCTAGGGTGTATTAATCAGCCTGGAATTTTAATCCTCGTCATATTAACCACGACCCCTAGTCCCCCTCACCTCCCCCCCGCCGGGCGCTGCCCTCCTCCTTGCCCAAGTAGCTTTCAGGGCCTAGGCCTTTTCCAGGGCTGGGCGATAGTGGAGCAGCAGCCTGATTTGCTCTGTTAATTTTGGCTGCGGCGAGAAGTTAATCCTCCTGCGAGCAGGAGTAAAATGGCCAGAAGTAATTCACAGCGGAGAAATGGGGGAAGGGGAGGGGAGCAAGGTAGGGATAAGGGGAGGAAGTGCTAAGAGGTGGACGCTCACCGCACAAGATGTAGCAACCCGAATTTAGAAGGGAAGGGATTGGGGAGTCTGGAGAGGAGGGACCGAGGTAGAGAAACGCGTTTCATCCGATGAGGAAGTGTGAGAAAGATACTTCCATCAGAGATCCGGGCTCATATGAGGTTTCACGTCAAAAAGTGAGGAGGGAATAGGGGTCTGATCCTGGGGAGCGGCAGCAGGGATGACAGCGAGGACAGTGGGGACCGGGGATCAAACCTGCAACATGTCCCTGTCCAGTACTGGGAAAAACCCAGTATGTGTGTGTGCGGTGGGGCGGGGTAGTAGCATCTCCCTCGCTGGAGCTGCAGGAGCACTGCTGTCTTGCCTTCCGTATTGACAGTCCCATGGGGACACACGTGTGTGACAAACGTCTTCTACGCATGCATGTGTTACACACACATGCACTTGCCATGCCCTCCAACACGTGAGCTCTCTACATGAATGCACACTCCCATATGCATGTCCACACTAGCTGCACAAGCATACACAATTGCACACACACACACCCTGCACATGTCTGTAACACACATTCCCACATGCATAAACTGCACCCCCACCAGCTCCTACCCCAACATCCCACCCCAGACATAGCCTGACCCCCCTGGCATAAATACAGGTATAGTCCTAAACAGCCTTCCTCACCCCGCAGACATACACAACATTGTGCCCCTGCCCCAGCACTCGGGCCTGGTCACGGGTTTGCTTAGGATGAGCAGACACAGTTCAGAGTGGTCCTCTCCCTTGGCACCCCACAGCCCTGCTCGTTGACCCTCCAAAATGGCGGTGGTTCAGCCTACTCATCCGGCTTCTGGGATATTCAGATGCCAGTGGGGAGCAGAGTGGTGTGGCGGGGCGGGAGGGGGGCAGCCCCTCCCTAAATTTGACACTGAGGCTTCTGTGGGGGAGACTGCAAGGGGCTAAAATCAGGGGAGGGAGGACGGCTGCCCCCCACACCACAAATGTGGAGGTGAGTGCCCCCTCCTCTATAGGCCCAGACTCACAACAGTAGCCATGTAGGGCCTGTCCCATTCAGCGAGAGTTGAACCCCAGGGGTCACAGCTGTCCTGGGGGAGAGCGAGGCCAGCCAGTGGCCCATGCAGTCCACCCCACCTCTCCCAGAGATGCTACCCTCTTCTCTTTGTGGGAGAACGCACAGTGCAGTGAGCGGTGAATCTCTGTGCTGCTGTGTGCACGCATTGCTGGACCAGCAGGCCGGAGAGGGGGAGAGTAATTAAACCAGAGGGAACTGGCTGCTTCCCAAGCGTGTGTGGGGAGCGGAGGAGGCGGCTCCTCGGTTCAAGGTTACAGAAACCAGAGGTGAGCAAGAAGCCGGGCTAGATGGGCTCTGGGCTGGCAGAGGCTCTTTCACACCCAAGAGCCACTGTGCTTGGTGGAAGCAGAGGGGTTTGTCACTGTGCCCTGCTCACTCGTGTGTGATGCTGCAGGCACTTCCAGGCTGGGATTTGGCCTCTGACTGTACCATAAGAACGTAGTCAGTGGCATTGTGGGTCTGAGCAATGGTCCGTCGAGCCCAGCATCCGGTCTCCGACAGTGGTCCATCTTGATCGCTTGGGGAAGTACCCAACAGGTCTCAATGGGGCGATCCAGTCCGTCAATCACTCCCAGCTCCTGATAGTCAGAGCTTACATCCTCCAAACCTTCTAGCCATTCATGGACCCACCCTCCAAGAACCTACCCAAACCTTTTCAAAACCCAGCTATACTACTGGCCTTGACCACCTCCTCTGGCAACAAATTCCACAAGTTAATTGTGCGGTGAGTGAAAAAAAGACTTCATTTTGTTTTAAATCTGCTGCTAGTCAGTTTCATGGAGTGTCCCTTAGTTCTAGTACTAGAGGGTAAATAACCACCCCCATTTACTCGTTCCACACCACTCATGATTTTATAAGCTTCTATCCCTTCCCAGTTGTCTCTTCTCCAAGCTGAAGAGCCCTAACTTATCCAG
>QEPC01012362.1:2878039-2902836 GCA_003113815.1 Sphenodon punctatus
TGGGGGGAATGGTCGGGCTGGGGCACTAGCTGTAGGGGGATATCAGCTATGGGGAGCTGCAGGGAATGAGGCAGGTGGTGACGTCTCAGGAATGGACAGGGGTTTCAGCCAGGTGACTGGAGCTCCGATCCCAGCCCCTGCAGGGAAGGAAGCCGGCTTGTTGCACTAATTGCTCTGGAATGTGTATGACCGAGCCCTGCCTGAGCCTGCAGCGTCTCCTTTGCCAGCTGGGCCTGTCCCTTCCCCTAGCGATGAGGGTGGAGACGCTCTCCTGTTGAGCACGATGAGAGGCCCACCCACCACTGCTCCTGGACCCGACTGAGCTCCAGCCTCCATGCCCCATTCCCTGCAGGCCATCTCCTAGCCGATGAGGGACAGACGAGCGTGGAGAGCCTCCCCAGAGTGGGCAGAAGGAACGGGGGAGCCACAGTTGCAGGGGGAGAGGGAAGGGGACAGTGGGGTCCCTAGGGAGGGGCCTTAAAGGGTAGGACATGAGATGAGCCCCTAAGTGTGAGGTCGGAGGCTGGTGTGGGAGCCGAGAGAGGAGGCCCGGGCCAAGGGTAGGAATGGGACAGACAGGACAGTGGCCCCGATAGGCCTCCAAACAGGGTCGCTCCAAGGCACACGCCTGTCTCCGACACAAGCCAGCTCTGGCTTCTGGAATTGGCTTGGCATTTTGGGGGCAGGTGGGGATGGGAGGCGAGATGGCACTGGATTCTCCTGAGCTGTGACTCAGAGGCCTGTGGTTAGGGGACCAGCCCCTTGCAGCCCAACGTCTCTGGGGTTTGCTGCCAAAGGATCCAGAATCCATGGGTCTGAGTCACTGTCCACCTCAGGGCAGTTCCCCCTGGTTTACACCGATGAAGCCCCAGGAAGGACCGGACCCCACTGTGTGTGCTTTGGCACAGACGGCACTCTTGCTGAATCTCTGCTTCTGGCGCAAGCCTCATGAGATACGTTATACACATCTAGATGTGTATAAGAGACAGGATGTGTGATAAGCCAGTCTTGGGCTGTAGAGATCATTAGGGTCCCAACAATGAGACCTCGCATCTTGAGACCTCGCATCTTCATGAATGTTAGACCCCTTGTCTCTCCCTCTGTTCCCCTTCCTATGTCTCTCCCCCAGCTCCTGTCGCTCAGATTGTAAGCCCTAGGGGCAGGGACCGTGTCTATTTTATTACTTTGTAAAGTGCCATGTACACTGCTGGCGCTATATAAATGTTTGTTAATAATAATAATAATAATAATAATAACAAGCCACACTAGTTTCCTCCAAAAAGTGCAGGTTTGCTTACAGTGCAAAAAATCCAAACATACCAAAATCCCAACAAAGTCCAAAATACTTCTTAGTAAGTTGCCACTGCAAGCCAGTCTCTGGGCATTCAATCCTTGGCTCTCACTGAATTTCCCAAGCTAGCCTCCAGCTACAGAGCTCACCACACCAAACCGACCCTCCAGCAGAGCCGTCTTCACCTTTTATCCGTAGGAGGGGTGTGGCCTATGGAGGCAGCCAACTCCCTTAAAGGCACAGTCACTCCCGCTACTCAGGAGGTGTGCACCCTCACCAGGACTTACCCAGGTTGGTCAGATCTGAAGCTCTGTAGTTTAATGACCCAGGCTCATGATAAGATTGTATAACAAAGACTTGCCCATGATGTTGTCAGGCTTTGCTAGACAGAGAAGGCAGCTGAAGAAGAGAAGAAACGGAGCTATACCCAACATGCCACTCTGTCGGTGGTTAGGCCAAACCTGGAATATAGTTTCTAACTTTGGGCACCCCAGTTTAAGGCGGACATAGAGAAAAATCCGGTGAAGAGCAGTAAAGATGCCACAGGGTTCAGAATGCAAGTCATATGAGGAGAGGTTGAAGGAACCGGGAATGTTTAGCTTGAGGAAGAGAAGCTTAAGGAAGAGCATAAGAGCCATTTTCAAATATTTAAAAGCTGCCACAAAGAAGGTAGAGATGCTCTTCCTTGCCAACGAGGGTAGGACAAGAGGCTGTGGTTTCAAGCAGATTCAGATTAACCCCAAGACACGTTTCCTGGCTCGAAGATCAGTCAGGCAGTGGAAGAAGCTGCCTGAGGAAGTTGTGGTGGATTCTCCCTAGTGGGAGGTTTTTAAGAAGAGATCCTATATCTGGATGGTTTTGTCAGGGGCCGCTGGGAATCGGGATCCAGAAGAGTCAGTGCAGGATTAGGTCTGGATGAGCTGATGTGGGGTCAGGACTGTCTCTCCCTATGCCCCCTCTCCTTGTCTCCCCCCTCTGCGTCTATTAGATTGTAAGCCGTAGGCAGGGAACGCATCTGTCTTACTGTTCTGTAAAGCACCAGGTACACAGCTGGCGCTATACAAATGCTTATAATAATAATAATAATAATAATAATAATAATAATAATAATGGACCCCCAGTTGCCTCATCCGGCTCCAGCTGGTGATCAGGCAGGCCCGCGCCTGTCCTGCAGCCAACCAGGGAGGGGCACGTGAGGCGAGCCGGGAACCAAGAACGTGATCAACAATCCACCCAACTTCCTGTGGAGGCAAGCCTGCCTTTTATACTGCAGGCAGCCAATCAGGCAGCTGGGGGCATGGAGCAAGGCTGAGGAGGGGGTGTGGCCTGACCAGAGCTGGAGAAAGCCTTCAGCGTTCCCCCCCCCAGCCCCCGTAAGCTGGTGCCGCTGTGGAATGAATCAGCCACCCCTTCTAGGCTGCTGGTTCAAGCCCTGGGCCTTGCAGGCTTAGTGAATCCTGCAGCTGAGCAGGGGTGATGTCTGGCTTTATGTGGCTGTGTTACACACCAGGGTTCCCCTGCTGGCTCAGTGCCCGACGGGCCAAGCTCTCTGCTGTGGATGTAACCTTTGACTCCATGAGCTGCGGCTGCTGAGAGAGGGGCGGTGACCCCTGCCCTGAGGTCAATGGGAGCCAGGGTGGAAGATAACGGGGCCACTTCAGTCATCACCAGGGCATGCCTGACACTTGCTTTCTGAGGGCAGGGAATGAGTCATTATCTACTTTCGGGCCAGAGAAGGTCCCCTGCCGGCAGAGGTTATCGATCAAGTGCCCACGGAGACAGTGGCTGGGGCAGGATGCTAAGCAGAGCCTTCCTTCTGTCTGCGGGGTGAAGTGTGAGGAGGAAGATGGGGGCAGCGAGAGGGGAGGGGGGCAGTGCTTGCTGGCAACTCCAAGCTGGTTCAAGTCAGGAAGAGCCGGAGGGAGCACAATGGGAACTGGAAGCAGGGTTGTCACCCACGCAAATGTTTAAGGAACACTTATGAAAAATGCATATTGCAGGGCCTGCAGGGCCTAAGGCACCAATGCAGGCTCTGCAACATGCATTTTTCATAAGTGTTCCTTAAACATCTCCCTAACTGTAAGAGAGGCTGCGGGGACCCGTCAGCCATGGGGCCTAGGCACTCTGCCTTGCTTCTGCCAAACAGCGCTCAGACTGGAGGGCCAAGGAAATGTTTAAAAATAAACGAGAATGGTTTTCAGCCAATCTCACGCTCGGAGATGGGGGAACATTTGGTTTTAGCAGTCTTGGCGGTCTCAGTCCCATCACACCGCCCCGGAGGGAGAGGCAGCCAGGCGGGACACTGGGCACGGGGGTGCTGTGGGGAATGGGGCAGGCAGGAGGGCCCTAGAGGAATTGAAAGGGAAGAGGTAGATGGCCCAGACTGGGAGAGGGGCTGTGTGAGTGGGGCTGCAGGGGTTGAGGTGGATGACCAGGGCTGGGGGGAGATGGCTGTGGAGGCCCTGTAGGGATTGGGGTGGGTGGCAGTGATTTGGTGGGGGAGCTATGGGGAATAGAGTGGGGGGTGCTGGCTGTGGGGGAGGTGGTGGGGTGCTGGCTGTGGGGATAGAGGGAATGGTAGGAAATCGGGCAGGTGGCGCCTACTGAGGGGGAAGCTGGCTGTGGGGGGAAAAGATCAGGACACAGAGCCAGTGACACTGGCTGGGTGTAATCATACTAGGGAGGGCGAGGGGATGGGGAGACATCACTCAGAAATCCCCCCCCCCCCAGTTCCAGGGGTCATGGGGTGGGGCTTCTGTGGGTCAAAGGGATCCAGCGTTCCCCACAAATTGTAGCCCACTGGCGAGGGGACACTGGTTCTGAGGGGGCTGAAGGAATGGAGCTGGTACCACTGGCAGGGCACAGAGCTGGGGACGCTGGTTGTGAGGAGCTATAGGGAATGGAACAGGTGGCACTGACTGTGAGGGATCTGAGTAGGGTGGGAGCTGCAGGGAATGAGGCAGGTGGGGTTATCTCTGGGGTATATGGGTCGATGAGCTGCAGAGTGCGGCACGCAGCACTAGCTGTGGGGGGAATGGTCGGGCTGGTTCACTAGCTGTAGGGGGGTATCAGCTATGGGGCGCTGCAGGGAATGAGGCAGGTGGGATTATCTCTGGGGTACATGGGTCGATGAGCTGCAGCACTAGCTGTGGGGGGAATGGTCGGGCTGGGGCACTAGCTGTAGGGGGATATCAGCTATGGGGCGCTGCAGGGAATGAGGCAGGTGGGGTTATCTCTGGGGTAGATGGGTCGATGAGCTGCAGCACTAGCTGTGGGGGGAATGGTCGGGCTGGGGCACTAGCTGTAGGGGGATATCAGCTATGGGGAGCTGCAGGGAATGAGGCAGGTGGTGACGTCTCAGGAATGGACAGGGGTTTCAGCCAGGTGACTGGAGCTCCGATCCCAGCCCCTGCAGGGAAGGAAGCCGGCTTGTTGCACTAATTGCTCTGGAATGTGTATGACCGAGCCCTGCCTGAGCCTGCAGCGTCTCCTTTGCCAGCTGGGCCTGTCCCTTCCCCTAGCGATGAGGGGGGAGACGCTCTCCTGTTGAGCACGATGAGAGGCCCACCCACCACTGCTCCTGGACCCGACTGAGCTCCAGCCTCCATGCCCCATTCCCTGCAGGCCATCTCCTAGCCGATGAGGGACAGACGAGCGTGGAGAGCCTCCCCAGAGTGGGCAGAAGGAACGGGGGAGCCACAGTTGCAGGGGGAGAGGGAAGGGGACAGTGGGGTCCCTAGGGAGGGGCCTTAAAGGGTAGGACATGAGATGAGCCCCTAAGTGTGAGGTCGGAGGCTGGTGTGGGAGCCGAGAGAGGAGGCCCGGGCCAAGGGTAGGAATGGGACAGACAGGACAGTGGCCCCGATAGGCCTCCAAACAGGGTCGCTCCAAGGCACACGCCTGTCTCCGACACAAGCCAGCTCTGGCTTCTGGAATTGGCTTGGCATTTTGGGGGCAGGTGGGGATGGGAGGCGAGATGGCACTGGATTCTCCTGAGCTGTGACTCAGAGGCCTGTGGTTAGGGGACCAGCCCCTTGCAGCCCAACGTCTCTGGGGTTTGCTGCCAAAGGATCCAGAATCCATGGGTCTGAGTCACTGTCCACCTCAGGGCAGTTCCCCCTGGTTTACACCGATGAAGCCCCAGGAAGGACCGGACCCCACTGTGTGTGCTTTGGCACAGACGGCACTCTTGCTGAATCTCTGCTTCTGGCGCAAGCCTCATGAGATACGGTGTTTGCCCTAAAGCCCTGGCTCCTGCAGTTCCGAGAGTGGTGGAGAAATGCTAGGAATCACGACCCCCTGCTGCTCGAAATCCAGCCCTGACAATCAAAAGGAAAAAAGTCACATGATGCGGCCTATTTCGCTTTTAACCCAACGCCCATGTGCAGAGCACGCCGGGAGATTTCCCTGCCGGGAGATTCGCTACCCGGGAGATTTGGCGGCGGTGTAACATAGGCAAGCAACCTTAGTTTAAAATATCCGGGTTAAGATTGAACCCGGGTTTATTTAATCCTCATTCAAATAAGCCCAGGTTAACGTCTGTGTAAACTGTAAATTCGAACAGAGCATAGAGATTAGTAGACGGAGCAAACATCCTTTCTACCCAGGAACGTCTCTATGGTCATTACTCATTAGCGCTTTCTGGGGCTCTGGCCGGGAAATTAGTGTTTTGATTTAAACCTGGTGCATAGATTCGCCGTGGGATCGTTCAAAGATATCTCTAAACGGGGAACAGAAATCATAGCCGACGAAGGTGATGGAATTTAGCAGCAAAGCATCATGGGATTTTTAGTCATCCATGTTAGTCTAAACCTGTATTAACCGTGAACACGGTAATCCCACCGAGATTAATGGTTATTCCGAGTTGTAAATGTCAGTGTAAACAGGAACCCAGGATTAAGAATCCGGGCTCCTAAATATGGGTTAACGTCCGTGTAAAAACAACCACTGTGTCCCAGGGAAGAGAAGAGGAGGCTGTCAAATCCTTCCCCCTCGCAGAAGTTCAGCTAAAGCCTGAGGCAGCTTTTGCTTTGCCCCCAGTGTCTCGACTAGCTGTTCAGTGTCTCCATCCCTATTGCTGTGAGCTGCTGGCTCCTCTCCCCCTAGCCAGGCCCCCAGCCCCAAGCGAGTCTCCAGCGGGGCAGAATAAGCTGGGGGGGGGGGAGAGCTTGCCCGCTGCTGGCCCCCTCGGGGAGTGGCCCAGGGGCCGAGGGCATTGACTTTTTTTGTCTGCGCTCGGCTCCCAAGCTCGGTTCTCACCATTCGAATATTCATGGGGGTCGCGTCTTTGGAGGGTGCAGCCCCCTGTGCAAGCACTAATCCCAGCAGAAAGGGCCCCGAGGGATTGTTGACCAAACTGGCATATCCCTTAAACAAACAGGCTGTGGGCCCCGCCTGGCCCCACAGCTGCCGGCCCAGCATGCTCTGCTCTTGGGATTAGGAGACACCCTTTCACTGCCAAAGGCCTTTCCATCCAGGGGATGCCGAGTGCAGGTGCCAGGGTGATGGCGTGGGTATCTTTACCCCCTCAGCACCACGGGCGAACCCCAGAGGGGGCACCTCCAATTCCCTCTCGCGCCTTTGGTGGAGAAACCCCTGCCCTCTCTCCCTGGTTCCTTCTGAGGAGCTTGATGGGCAGCGCGTGACAGGGAACAGGCTGCCCAGTGCTGAGATTTGGGGGTTGGCAGCCCCCCACCCCCATGCCTTCCCAGAGGGCACCGTTCCCTGGCTGCGATTGTGTCTGGCTGAGAGGGCTCATTTCCAGCCTGTCCATAGGCCGTGCTGGGAGCAGCAGGCATTGAAGGCCGCGGGGGGCAGCCCTAGGGTGGCCGTACCTCCCCTTTAAAAGAGGACACTTATGAAAAATACATGGTGCAGGGCAGCACTGGAACCAATGCAGCCCTGCGACATGTATTTTTCATAAGCCTCCTCTTTTAAAGGGAAGGTCTGGCCACCCTAGGCAGCCCACCCTCAGAGCTGCTCCGGGGATGCACCCCCACATCCACCTGCTTCCAGCCCACCCGGGTCCGCTTTAGATGGACCCAGTGGGTCCTCCTGGCCATGGCCGGCCCACGCTGCCCCTCCATAGAGTTGTGGGCGATTGCCCAGTGCTCTAGGCTATGGTGTTGCCGGGGCAACGGCTGCCCAGGAGTGGGGCTGCGGCGTGGGCCCACTGAGCACAGGCCCGCAGCTCCACGCCGGGCTGGTGCCCTGGCTTCGGCCACCCTCAGCCCATTCTGGCGGTGGCGCTCCAGGATGCTCCAACGGGGCTGCGCTTCAACATCTGGCGGGGCTGCCTTCAGCGGGACCGGCCAGCCCGGGGCTCACGCCTGCCCCAGCCGCCCCGGGAGCCCCTTCTAGCCTTCAGTTCCGCGGCTCCTTTCTGGGGCGTGGCTTTGCTGAGGGGTGCCCCTGAACTCTGCTCCGCGGGGGCTGGGGGTGATGAAGAGGCCAGCTGGGTTACTGCTTCCTTCTCGCTTTCTCCCCAGGAGCTGCCAGCTGCCTGCTCCCCCAGCAACCCTTCCGGAGAGGGAGGCCTCTGCTAAGCCCCACGGTTCTGATGGGGAGGGGAGGGGGGAGCCAAGCTCAGAAGGGGTTCCTTCCAGGGAAAGAGAGGAGCTGGATTCAGCTATGGGGCCTGTTCCCTCTGGGCCTCCAGGGGCTTCAACACAGTGCTAGGGGGGCCCCAGCCCCACCCCCAGGTAGTTGCCCTCCAAACGTTCGGGCTAGGGAGGGGGCTGAGGGAGGGGAGACTCAGGCTGCTCTCTCCCAGCAGTAAAAGCTGACAGCTTTAGGAGGGCTCGCCTGGCACCTCTTTAAAACGTCTGTGTCCTGCAGGGAACTGGCCAGACGTAGACCACTGCTATGCACTGCTGCCCTCAACTCCCTCCGCTGGCTTTGCACACGCACACACACGCACACACGCGCGCGCACACGCACACGCACGCACGCACGCACGCACGCACACACACACACACACACGGCCTGCTCTTGTCTTATTCCGCAGCTATCCATGCACAAAGCCTGCCTTGCATGTGCACCCACCCACCCAACATGTCTTCCCTACACGCCCCCCCCCACAGATACCCATCACAGAGCCTGCGTTGAATGCATTCATGCACGCCCGTCCGCCCACGCACACAGTCTTCCCTACACACGCAGCCTACCCTACAGATACGCACGCACAAAGCTTGCCTTTCCTACGCACATACACACCCACCCACAGCCTATCCTACAGCTACACATGCACAAAGCCTGCCCGCCCAAATTGTCTTCCCTATACACACAGCCTACCACCCACCCACCCAACCCTGCAACTACCCATGCACAGAGCCTGCCTTGCACACACACACACACACACACACACACACACACACACAGCCTACCCTACAGATACCCATGCAGACCCTGCCTTGCACGCATGCACGCACACATACACACACACACACAGAGCCTAGCCTACAGATACCCATGAACAGAGCCTGCCTTGCACGCACTCACACATATACACACACACACAGAGCCTACCCTACAGATGCACAGAGCCTGCCTTGCACGCACGCACAGAGCCTACCCTAGATACCCATGCACAGAGCCTGCCTTGCACACACACACACACACACACACACACAGCCTACCCTACAGATACAGTGCGCAGAGCCTGCCTTGCACGCACGCACACACACTACAGATACACACAGACAAAGCATAATATTTTTGAAATGCGGCTGTGGGGGCGTTTTGTATTGATGCTCTCAATAAGGCTCCGGCGGCACACGCAGATCTGTGTGAATTGCTTCCAAGCCACTTGCTTCCGCACACTCCCTGCTATTCTAGACTGAGCTCTACTGATGTCCCCCAATCTCAGCTCCAGCCCCTGCTGTCCCGGGGGCCTCCTCACCTCGGCGACGCCTTTCCGTACGAAGCTGCAACTCGCTCCCTATTATTGCAGGCCTGGGCTCCCCAGACTAGTTTGAACTCTCCTGGTGCCCGTCCGTGTAAGAGCTCCCGCAAGGAATCTTGCACCCGTCCTTGTTAAGAGCTACATCTGGAGACCCGGTCATGCACGAGGGTTCTTGCGGCATAAAAGCGGGATAGCGCATTCTCACGTGCATGATAACTGCGATTGTGCAGGTCCCGCCCATGTAGCGTGAGAAAGCGCCCTGTCCCGACTTCTGTACCTAGTTCTGGGCCTCCCCCAGCTCTGCCGATCCCTCTTTCGCAGACAGCCCCTTGGCTCTCTCTCCTTGTCCCTCGGACCGACAGGGTTTCATTCGACTGAGCAGAGGAGAGTTACTCATTAGATGGACATTCTGCTAATGATTTCAGCGCTATTCCAGGTTCCTTAGATTGTACGCTCTCCAGGGCAGGGAGAGAGAAAGCTGGAGAGGCAGAGCAGACAGTGCTTGGCAGTCAATTCCATCTGCTCCTTCAAACAGAGGCAGGTACTGGTTGTTCATGGGTTCCTGAGAGAAGGGGCAGAGTCCCTCCCCGGGGGTTACTCTGGTGACTTTGGAGCAGTGACACCAGGGACGGATTTGTCCTCTTCATCCACCAGCTAATTCAAACTGATAAAGGCTGAGAGCACTGGGGGGCGGAGGCCAGAGGAGGCCCCGGTGCTGGTGTTGCCGAGGGTGGTCAGATAGGCACATTTTTACAGGACACATGAGAAATACAGGTTGCAGGACTACACTGGAGCCAATGCAGCCCTGCAACCTGTATTTCTCATAAATGTCCTGTAAAAATGTGCCGATCCGGTCACGCTGGTGTTGCCGGTGGGGCTGTGTTTCTGCTCTCCCTCCAGTGATCCCGGTGCCTTTGGAGAGGGCCGGGTCAGGGGCAGGTCAGCTGAAATACCCCCATGAAGGGAATTCTCCTGGGGTGTCTGGATGATTAAAGGAACCAGTCGGGCTGGGATTTATCTGGTTTCTGTCAGACAGTCCCTGGGGGAAAGAACTTCTCTGTGTGAGCAGAACACATGCTTCAAGAGAGAGAGAGAGCGAGAGAGAGAGAGCTAGGAAACACAAACAGTGAGAGATGGAGACAGGGTTGGGGAATGGGGAGAGGAGGGAGGGAATGAGGGAAGGGAGAGAAATCAAGGAAGGGAGAGGAAGTCGGAGGGAGCCCCCACAGCCCTGTCCACCTGTCCGCGGAGCAGCAACAGGACAGCTGCATCCATCACAGGTGCTAACAGACAGGGCCAGGAAATCCACACACAGGCGTCAGGAGGCGAAGAGGGGCCTAGCGCCCACCGCTTCCACCTCCCCATCTTATCTTGTCTCTGATCTCCGCCACATCAGTGAAGATTAATGGGAATCCACGCTCTGTCACCGGTTGCTGGGATTGGGAGCCGGTGCACGGGGGAAAGAAAGATGGCCGGGAAGGAGTCTTTGTGGTCTGAAATTCTGGGTCGCTGGGATTGAGATGAATGAGTCAACAGCAGCTAATTGGGGGCGGGATGTGTTTGCCCAGGGTTTCGGGGACGTGAATCATATGGTCAAGGGTCAGGATCACGAGAATCTAAGCATGTAAGAAGTGCCGTCCTGGGTCAGACTAGGGCTGAGTCTCAATCTCGTTCTTACTTTGATTCTTATTGAGAATCAAGTTTTTCAACAAGAATTGAGAAAAATCCCCAAGAATTGAGAAAAGCCCCAATCTTGATAATTTTTGGCTCAATTTAAAAATCCCCAAAAGTGACTCGTGCAAAATAGCCACTGTGGCCGTTCTGCGCATGCGCGGCCCTTTTCCGAAATAGCACCGGCAGCGTCACTGCCGTTTTGGGGAAAGGACAGCTGTTCCGCGCATGCGTGGGAGCCACTTTGCGTGGAACGGCTGCCCCGTTTGGGCCAGGTTGCACATGCGCAGAAAGGCCTGGCGCCCGGTTTCTGCATGCGCAGGGTTGTTTCGTTTTGTTAGCGAAACTCTCAAACTTGTTAGCAAGGTCCTGGCGAGATCTCACCGATGTTTCTCGATTCTTGTGAGGCTCCTGAGTAACTGCGGAGGCTCAGGGACAGGTTCACCCCCCCCCCCCCCCCCCCAATACAAGGTGCTGCGAGGAAGTGCTCAAGACACTGCTGTCCCTGCCGCCCTCCCACCCTCTGCGACACATGCTGCCAGGAGTTGCTGGCCCCAGGACAGGGCACTGGGGCCAAACAAATGCCCCTCTCTATCCTCACCCACTGTTACAGCCCTGCCTGCCAGCCTGTTGATAATCATCATCTCATTTGGCTTGCCTGCTCCCCAAGCGTTAGCAACGTGTTTCCCATGCCAATCAAGATGGGCACTGGCAAGAGGGAGTGTTGGCACGTGGTGGCACACCCATTTCGAGCCTTTGGCAGCCCAGACCCCACCCACTCCCGTCAGCTTGGAGCTCACTCTCTCCTACTTCACTTTACAACAGGCGATCATGGTGAAATTGGGTTGTAATAGCCTGTTCTCAGCAAACCCCCTTCCCTGTTGCCTCCCCCCCACCCCAAGAAACAAAGCCCACTCCTTGCAAGGGTTCCCTGCCTTTGAAATGGAGCCACAAAATCTTCCTGGCATGGCAGGCTGCAACTTCCCAGAGCTTCACCTTTGGACACAGCCCTGTCACAGAGAGAGGACAACTGGGCGCATGGAGTCCTGGCTTCCAAGTCAGTCACAGGCGGCACTTTCAGGGGGAAAATGCCGTTTTATTCTTTCTTCCCTTTTCAAGGAAGAAGATCTGCAACTACTTAGACAACAAACAACATAACAAACCAACCACCCCTAAATAGAGTTCAGGATGTTTACCCATCATTTAACTCAAACCACAGTTCTTAGGAAGCAGAATAACAAAGGTCCCCTGGCTGCAAGCTCTCTAACTGACACACTGACTTCCACCCCCCACCCCCTGGCGGTGAGCTCAGCTACCACATCCTCAACTACTTCACTGACCCCCTTAGCAGTGAGCTCCCTAACTACCATGCCGACCCCCCCAGTGGTGAGCTCAGCTGTCAGGCTGACACCCCCTCCGGCGGCGAGCTCCCAAACTGCCAGTCTGACCCCCCCACAACACAGATCCACCCCCTGGTGGCAAACTCTCCGACTGTGCCAACCCACCCCTCCCCGGTGGTGAGCTCTCTGACTGCCACACCGACCACCCCTCCCCAGTGGTGAGCTCTCTGACTACCACACCGACCCTCACTCCCCGACGGTGAGCTCTCTGACTGCCATGCCGATCCCCCTCCCTGATGGTGAGCTCTCTGCCTACCACGCTGACCCCCACTCCCTCCTGGTGGTGATCTCTCCAACTGCCACATCGACCACCCTCCCTGGTGCTGTGCTCTCCAGTTGCCACATCGACCACCCCTCCCCAGTGGTGAGCTCTCCGACTGCCACGTTGACCCTCCTCCCTGGCAATGAGCTCTCCAACTGCCACGTCAGCCATCCCTCCCCGGTGGTGAGCTCTCCAACTGCCCCTCCCCGGCAGCGAGCTCTCCGACTGTCACACCAACCATCCCTCCCTGGTGGTGAGCTCTCCAACTGCATCCCCATTCCCCTCCCTGATGGTGAGCTCTCCGACTGTCATGCCGAACCCCCTCCCCGGCAGCAAGCTCTCCGACTGTCACGCCGACCCCCCTTCCCAGCAGCAAACTCTCCGACTGCCACCCCAACTACCCCTCCCCGGTGGTGAGCTCTCCGACTGCCACACCAACTACCCCTCCCCGATGGTGAGCTCTCTGACTGCCACACCGACCCTACCTCCCCAATGGTGAGCTCTCTGACTGCCATGCTGACTCCCCTCCCCGCCAGCGAGCTCTCCAACTGCCACCCCCCTCCCTGACGGTGAGCTCTTCAACTGCCACGCTGACCCCGTCACTCCCCGGTGGTGAGCTTTCCAAGCGCTGTCCCAGGCTCCCAGCCTTTGAAAGGAACACACTCTGCCTTCCCAGCCTAGAAGCCTGCCTCTTTGTGGAGTCCCAGGTCCCCGGGATGGTTTGTTTATATAGTTTATCTCAGGTCTGTGGTGGGAGGGAGGAGCCAGTGGTTAGTGAAGGTTACCTCATAAATTCCAGAAGCTGGCACAAGATGTCCTCCCTTCACTGAGGGCGGCAAGTGTGAAGTTAAGAGATAAAGAGGGAATTATGCGATAAGGTCTCCTTAATCCCAGTTGCTTCATGCAATTAAAATGAGCTTCACCCTCCCGTAATTGGATGGAGGCATTCTGCCAGCGTCGGAGGCAGCGCGAGCATCACACAATCAGCGCAAGGAGGATTCAAGGAACAAGGCAAGGAGACTTATCTCCCAGACAGAAAAAATAAAATAATAATAATAAAAAAAAATCCAAGAGGGTAAGTGGAGAGAAAATGGGAATGAATGAGATGAAAGCAGAAAGGTAGAGCTGTTCCAATTTCAATTTCACTGGAGAAATCCCCGCTTTTTCAGGGAGGGATTCCTTGCATTCCTCATCTTGGGCTAGGCTCACAGCAACTCACACCTGGTGCTGCCTTAGCAGCTGCCGTGCTGGTCAGGGCCTGCTTAGGACACTTTTAAACGAGACGGAAATGGCGGCTGAGCCCTTTAACAGCCGCCATTGAGGCCGTCCGTTTAAATGCCCGACGCGGAGCACAGCCGAGTCTCCTCTGCGCCAAGCCGGGCCGGCGAGCCTGCCCCCTTCAACGCAGATCACCGATGTGCCGGCTTTAACCCGCACTTCCGGGTTCCCGAGCAGAGTGTGCATGCACGGAAGGAGGCGCATGCGCGGAAGGAGGCGCATGCGCACATACTCTCTGCGACGTGTCTGATGCTCTTGGGAAGATCAGACACGTCGTAGAGAGGAACGCGGGGTTTAAAAGCCCGGTTGAGCCCTCTCATGCTTGGGAGAGGGCTCGTTTAAAAGCACCCTTAATCCTTCCTCGCTGCCTTCAAATGAGCCCCAGTGCTTCCCACCCTGCGCCCCGCCTTGCCCCATCAGAACCCAGCCACAGAGACAGACATCTCCTGGCACCCCCAACCTGCTGACAGAGGCGCCTGCTTTCACACACCACTTCGCTGGCACCCAATCTGATTGAACAAGCCATCTCTCACCCATCTCCTTCTACCCAGCGCTCTGCCACACCAAGAGGATGGTGCGAGAGTATCAGTCAATTGAAATGAGAAACAAGACCCCTTGTTGGAAAGAGACCACTGGGACAGGCTGCCCAGGAGGGCTTGACTGCCCATCTCTTTCTGAAAGGCAGGCAACGTTGGTTTGCTGGGCTGAACGGAAGGCCAGTGGTCCGTGTTAAGCAGGGCCAGAGCTGCTCCCGCTAGCTCCCAAGGTGGGAGTGGAATGATTCCTGCATGAGATAGCGGGGCTCTTAGCTGCTGGGGGCAAGATTGCATCATGCCCCTTTGTGGGAATGGGGGCGAGCATGTCAGGGTGGCCATGCCACACCCACTCACAGCACCACAGAGTACAGAGCCAGCAACGTCCCCCTGCTCTCACAAACCCACTCTCCCTCTGGTCGACAGCAGATGGGAGGTGGGGAGTCCAGCTCCCAAGGAGCTGCCCAGTCCCACTGCTCAGCTGGGGAGGGCCTGCACTGTGGGTGGAGCCACTGGGTGTTTTTACACACACATTTCTCCGGCATGTTTGCTGTTACAGCCTGAACTTTCTGTGTGTCTAAATCACTCACCCAGATCTTAAACATCCGGATCTTTGAACTTCTGCGCAGAACTGCTCCCAGAACTTTTGTGTGTAAAAAGTTCTCCAGGTAAATTGCTTTGCTCCAGGCAGCTGTGGTCACTTGGTTTCCATGGCAGTCTGTCACGTCTCTTTGCCCAACAGCACCAGTTCCTGCAGTGCTTCCTGGCTCTGGCCTGGGAAAGGCCTCTGGCTCCCTGTGGAGTGTGGCATAATGGGTCCAGTAGGGTGTGTGTGCTCTACTTCTAGCCCCCTCCGTCACTGTGTGCCCATCACCATAACACTCGGGTTTTACTGCTACCACCAGAGCTACGAGCTTCTGGGGTTAGGGGCTGCCCTGGAAGCCCAAACCCTGCTCCTTATTAGAGATTGCTTTCCCAGCGTAAGCCGAACTTGGGAAGCNGAACTTTTGTGTGTAAAAAGTTCTCCAGGTAAATTGCTTTGCTCCAGGCAGCTGTGGTCACTTGGTTTCCATGGCAGTCTGTCACGTCTACAGCTGCGGCTACTTTAGGCTGCCTCGGGGAAGTGTGTGTGTGAAGAATGAATCTGGAACTTTACTTATGGACTTATAAACCCAGAAGACTGAAAAACCAGCACTTTAAGGTGTGTGTAAAAATGCCCATTGTCACTTCCAGGGCTCTTTGCCCAACAGCACCAGTTCCTGCAGTGCTTCCTGGCTCTGGCCTGGGAAAGGCCTCTGGCTCCCTGTGGAGTGTGGCATAATGGGTCCAGTAGGGTGTGTGTGCTCTACTTCTAGCCCCCTCCGTCACTGTGTGCCCATCACCATAACACTCGGGTTTTACTGCTACCACCAGAGCTACGAGCTTCTGGGGTTAGGGGCTGCCCTGGAAGCCCAAACCCTGCTCCTTATTAGAGATTGCTTTCCCAGCGTAAGCCGAACTTGGGAAGCGTTTTGGGTCGCAGCACACACACCAGGCACTCTTGATTAGAGAAAACAAGATTGATAGGTTTTACTAGCTAAGTGAAACAAATTACAAGGATACAGAAAGGTAGGGAAAAGGCATTGAACTCGTGAGCAAACACAGGCAACTACGAGCAGGTATGGTAACCCGTTTAGAGCGCGTCTAAGCCTACACGGTCCCTAACTCTGCTTCTCTGCATAGAAGGAATTACTCACGGTGTCTTTCTCTGCAGGGTAAGCGCGGATGTCTTAGCTCTGCAAGGTTTGGTTCTTTCCCAGCTGGATGGAGAAAGCTGGGTGTTGCAAGTTAATCCAGCACAGCTACCGGCTGGCCATGAGGTCTCTGTCTATGGATAATTACAAGTCTCCTTTTAAAGGGCATCTCAGCTATTGGCTCCCAGCCACAGGTGACCTTGTTCAAGGTGGCCAATCAGTTAGGTTACTTGGCCTAGGGTTCCTTCTTTGGTAAGGGGTGGTCAGTCAGAGGGGCTGAGGTGAGCACATCCTTATATGGTCTGGCAGGGTCCCTTGCCTTGGGTCAGGGGGGAACCTAAGGGGTGATCTGGCCACACGGGGGTCGTTGCAAGGTGGCTCCTCCTGGCGTGCCCTGAGGTCCTGCTCTGCTGCTGCTCCGGTTGTCACTCCAAGGTGCTGGGGGGATCATGCTCTGGACAAATGGAGTGACTGACAGGACACACTGAGCACCCCTCGCGTGGAGGACTGTTCAGTTTGGGGCACCACGCTTCAAGAAGGATGGCTGTTTTTAAACGGACTGGGGGGAGCGTGTGCGGCGGGTGGAGAACCACTGCAGGGGCTGTGTGTGTGGGGAGGGAGGAGACAGGTCCACACTCAGCTCCACGCACGGAGCCACCCGCCTTCTCGCCAGTTGCTTCATGCGTGGGGGTGAGGTGGAGGTGTGTGGGAGAATGCACCCGCGCGCCTCCACGTTCAAACGGGACACTCCCACCTCCCGTCCACTGGGCGGCAGCAGCCGACCGAGTGGACACGAGTGGGAGCATCTCGTTTAAAAAATGGCCGATGTCAACAAACCGGAGAGAATTCAGAGGGCAGCGATGAAAATGCTAAAGGGGCTCTCCACTAGGGCTGTAGCGGAATATTGCAGCGGTAGCTATTTCCGCCGGAAACAGCGTTTCCGCAATTAGTGGTACGGCGTGGCAGAGGCTTTCATTCCACTAGTTTCATTCCGCTACTTCTGCAGTTCCGCTAATTTCATTCCGCTACTTCCACAGGCTTCACAAATAGCAGAAACATGCCATTTTCTCTATTTCCGCCATTCCGCCAGCGCCACAAAATAGCGGAACAGCCGTTTTCCGACAGTTTCAGACAATTCCGCAATTTTTTCAGATAGTTTCCAAATTTGCAGAATGCCGGTGGAATTAGTGGAATGTCGGCAGAAAAGCCGCGGTGTGATGCGGGCAATTCCGAAATGGCAGAATGGAATCGCGGCGCGGTAAAAGCTGCTGCCGCTTCAGCCCTACTCTCCACCGGCCACAGAAAGTAGAACGGGAAGGAATGGGCTTACATGGCTGCAAGGTAGTTTGGGTTAAGTAGAAGGGAACTCTAAACTGGCTGACCCATTGGGTAATGGAATCAGTTGCAGGGGGTGCGTGGATTCTCCTTAATGGATATTTCCAACAACTGGCTGGGCAATCTGACGCGTCTGGCTGCTCTAGACATAGAGCATTGGGTTGCACTAGATGACCTTTATTTTATTATATTTATTTAAATTGATATCCCACCTTTCCCCAACAGCTCAGAGTGGGTAACAGCATAGTAAAAAACATATATGAATAACAATACATGCAAACATTAAAAAAACGCCCCTCCAAACCCTTACCCCAACTGCTATCCTACCTGCCCAAATGCTTGGCCAAAAGGAAAAGTCTTACAACGCCCCTAGAAAACGCTCAAACGCACAAGCTTTGATGAAGCTCCAGGGGGAGGGAACTCCACAATAGCCTTATGAGTATGATTCCTGTTAGGAGCGGTGCCCTGGGCAGATGCCTAACTGGCCGTTCTCTTTGCAGGCTCTGTGGCCATGCAGGAAGTCCAACAAGATGATCTCGGTGGGGATTGCCTACAATCTAGAGATCTAAGCTTCCTTCCCCATTCTACATTTGCATTCTCCCTAGTCTAAAGCTATTTGTCTGATGCCGCTTGAGGAAGCCTTCCAGCCTATAGAGCATGCAAATCAGCTGGGAAAAGAAGACGGAGGATTGGTGCAGTGCTGGCGCTGTCACACTCAACACAGTTCCCAGTGGCCTCACAGGAGTTTCCGAGGCCAGTGCATGGAGTGGGCAGTGTCTGTCTGTCTGCGAGGAGTGGGAGAGTCGTAGGGGACTGACGTGTGTGTGCATGTGGGGGCTACGGTCTCTCACTTGTATCCAGTACCTTCCTGCCTGTAAAATTTCATGGGCTCTTTGTTAGTTATTGTGATTATTAATGACCCGGGTCCTGATGCTAGAAGCTCCTTGGGGCTTTAATAGATTGGATGTCACACTATTGTGCCTCAGTGCCGGAGGCTCCCTGATGCTGTAGCATCACAGACAAGGATACATGCCGCAGCTCTGTGTACTGCGGATTTCCAGGAGCTGGGATATAACCGGGGGGGGTGCAGAGCTGGGGATTCCCAGGGCTGGGCTTAGAATTTGCAGGGCCCAAGATGGGGGTGGAGAGGCAGGGAGTTGGTGGGGTAACTAACATGGGGGGAGAGAATGGCATGGGGGTGTGTGTGTGTGTCCTGGAGCAGAAGGTGGCGGTGGGGTCACCAACGCGGGGTAGGCCTTATCTGAGTGGGGCAGCAGGGTGTGCCACAGTGGGGCAGTGGAGAGGCAGGGCATTCTGTGAGTGGGCAGATCCTGCCCCGTCCTCCTGCAGAGCACTCCTTGGGGCCTGCTAGCCCTGCCTCTAGAGTGCCTTGCTCCCACTCTCCCTGCGACCCTGCCCTCCCTTCCTCAGAGCGCCTCTAGCAGGGCCTTGCGATGGAAGAAAGCCTGCCGGTTGCTCGCGGTCAAGGCAAGGCCCGCCCAGGACAGCTGCCCCCCGGGGACGGCGATACAGACAAGAGGCTGTACTTGTGTCTTGGTGCTGTCAGTCCCTGGGGGCTGAGATAAAGCAAGAGGCTGCATCCTCTTCCCCCACCCCCTGACTGCCCAGACTCCGGAACGTTTGCCAAGCCGGCTTTGTGCCGGCCCTGCCTGAGCCTCCGTCTGGGCAGGAAGCAGAGCCGGGACGGGATTTACGATGGGAGACATGGGCTGGGATTCGGAGATCTGAGGCGACTGAGCCTTTACGGCTTTAATACACTTTTTGATAATGAAGTTTAAATAGCCTCATAAAAGGACCCCAAAATGCGGGCGAAGCCTGCGGTTTATTAGGGCCATAACTCATCGGCTGGCATTTCATCAATGTCCTTTTAATCTGCACTTCGTTAGTTTATTTCTGTTTAAGATTAGCGGCTGTAAAAACGATTAGGGATCGTCTCGGCCGGCCGACCAGGGTGCTTTGGGTGGACCCTCTGGCTGCAAGGGGGAGCGGGGGGATCTGGGAGGTGGGGGTGTGGGACTGGGGAAGGGGGTGGTCAGGAGACTGGGGCAAAAGGGCCAGGAACTCTCGGGGCAGGGAGAGCCGTCCTGGGGTCTCCTTCAAGAGGACTAACCCTAGGGTGCCGCTCTCAGCAGCAGCTCTGAAGACCGCAGCCGAGGATATGTCCCCCGACCTACGGCCTCCGAGGGTGGGATTGCTTTGCTTCAGGAGGGTCCTGGAGAGAGGGGAGGAAGGTAGCTTGAAACAATCTCTAGCCGAGCAAGAGGATTTGAGCGAGTCACTGTCTCTCTCTCCGCAAACTCTGTCGCAGAACTGCTCTCAGAAGGAGAGATATTTATAGCCATGCTCCGTCCGCGCCTCTGCCTTCTGCCCTACAGTGCCCCTACTGGGAGGAGGGAGGACTGCGGGGCCCAGTTCCCATTCCACTTTCCCAGCAAGGAATCAGAACTGGCACTGGGATAGAGCAGCAGTGTCTGCCCTCCCCCACCCCCAACTCTGCTGACACATGATGCACTTTACTCCAGCCTTGGGCTTTTCAATGGCTATTAATGCATCTTGCTCCCTGTTCACAAACTCCTTCTAAGCCAGTCCCATTTTGTTGCTTATGTCACAGGGACACAATGGGTTAGGGCCAAATGCTCTACTAACTCTGGGAGCCTCTGGGTGGAAAGGAAAAGGCGTGGCCCAGTACCCCAAGCACCAGCATCTCCAGAGCTGCCACTGGCATCTCCTGATTCCAGTTCTGTCCCTGGACTGGCATTCTCAGTGCTGGTCTGATCAGGGAGAGAAGAGGATGCAGGATTAGCCCGGCATCCCCTGCCCTGATCTCAGAACCAGCTTTGTCACGGTGTGAAACGCTGCCAGGGGGGGAGAGAAGGGAGAGCGGAGAACGGAGATGAGTGATTGACTGGCTGGGAATGACTGGCTGACGCTTTTCCACTGGAATCCAGAGGGTGACATCAGCTATCGAGAGAGATAAGAACAGGCCAGGGGCACTAGAGCTGGCAGGGAGTCAGGACAGCCTGGTGGTTTATCTTCCTAAAGGGCTCGGGGAGAGAATCGAAGCTCATTCATCATCCTGCGCCCAGCTTTCCCAGATCCAGTTAATGGGATCAGACCAAGGGGCTGGGGAGGCCCATGCAGGTCAGCCAGCCAGAGTCACTGCTGCCTCCTCCCAGCAGCACACCTGGGGCAGCCAGCCTGGCCTCGTGTCTCTGCAGCAGTGTGGGCGCTTCCCTTGGGGACTGTATTCCGCAAAGCTACCCTAACCATGGAACTATCTTGCTATAGTTCTTTGAGGTCATAGACTCTTCTTTTAATAAATCATCAATCAATCATCATCATCATCTTATTTTTATAGAGTGCCCCCCTGCCATGGCACTAGGAGCGCTTTGCGTATTACTAATAAACACAACTTTTAAGCCTCACAACAACCCAGTGAGGTAGGTTAGGTTGAGAGAATATTGTGTGACTGGCCCAAGTCATCCAGTGAGTTTTTGGCTCAGGCGAGGCTTGAACCGGGGTCCCCCCCACCCAGCTCCTGGTCGAAGTACTGCACACTTAGCCAAAAAAGGGTGGATGCACCAACATCACCTGAGTTGAACCTCAGCGCTCCCTACAGCAGGAGTGTCAGGGGGAGCAGAGGTGGCATCTGCAGGAAGCTTGTCTCTAGAAGCCATACGCCACTGCACTGCTCTTGATGCAAACCACTGCTTTCCTCCAAGGGCCACACAGTCCTCGCTCTACTCAAATGTCCCTCTGAGACTCTACCAAGGCTTGTTAGATCCTTCAGCGTTGGCGAAACATGCCCCTAGTCCTTTGCTTTGTCTTTTTCTCTCCGGCTCAGTCGTTCCAGGCTGTGGTCCGTGAAGAATGCTAGCGGCCCCTCCCCACCCAGGGACCACTTTGAAAATGAGTACAAGCTTCAAAGGCCACATAGAAATGAGAGGTGGAAGTCCTTAAGGGGGGCACTCAGGAAGAGAAGGGTCGAGATCATGGATCTGTCTCCTATCCCTGTTTGTGTTCCCTCCTCTTTACTCCCTTAGCCTTAGCTCAGTCTTTCAGTGCTTGGGGGTACAAACTGGATCAGGCTGGAAAGGGGCCACATAAAGACTAGCCCGCCCTTGAGGTAAGCGGTCTTCAGCTGGCCTTCAGAATGGATACAGCAAAGCCCTCCAACACTGTGGCCATCTGCTCTCACACAGCTTCTCCCTGGCCTACTCCTGGCTGATCTGCACGGGCCTCCCCAGCCCCACGCTCTGTCCGTGTTAACTTGATCCGGGAAAGCAGGATGATGAATCAGGAGTCGCTGTGGAGAAGGTTAGGGGGTAAAAGTCTGTTTGCAACCGGATCCCATTTTCAACAGATCCAGTTGGTTTGATTCACACTGAATGACAATAGGAATGAATGATCGTTCCAATTTTTGTTCGTCGGACCGATGGAAATTTGTTTGACTGTTTTGTGCATGCGCAAAATGACCCCTTTTGTCCTGCATGTATGTAGAATGGCAGCCACCGTACTCAAAATGGCACCGTACTAAAAATTTTATGGCTGCCATCATAATGTTGGCTGCCACCATAACTATTTTTGGTTCCGATCAAAAATGTCAATCAATCGGGATTCTGATTGGAATTTCAACAGCTGTTCTGTTTTCTCAGAACTGTTCTGTAAACAGAAGGGCCGCGTAAAACCAGCTGTAATAGGGAGTCTGCAAGAGGCTATGTCCCTTTAAGGTTTTGTGCAGTTACTGTCGCTGAGGAACACACAAAATGGCCAACAGACTTAAGATGGCTGCCTGGGTGGGGCTTGAGACGGGACAGCCACCCAGGAACCAATCAGAGTGAGTGCTCTGTGGCACTCTGGGACTATATAAGTTGAGGCCTCACTTGGAGCCAGGAGGCCGTAAGAGAAGGAGCGCCTTAGAGGGCTCGCACGTCTCCTTGAGAGGATCCAGAAGCCTAAGGGGTCTTGGACCTGACCTAGCCTCCCTCTTGCTGTAAGTTGTGCCCATGTTGGACTGACATTGGACCCCTAAGGTGGGACTGTCTTTGTTTGGCCCCAAGGGGCATTTTGAACCTAACAGGGCCAGTACAGTGTAAGGCAGGAAACCCCCATCTGCACTACTGGTGGTGTGGCGTTGACCTGGGCATAGGGGTGGCTGGAGCCCAGGAACACTCAACCCTATTGGGGCTGCAAGTTATATCAGCACCACTTAGCCTGTGGAGGACTGTGTGTTTGTGCCCCGGGATCATGCTAATTATCTATGTGATTCTGGAGCGCCAGAGGGGCCCCGGTGACACCAGTCCTACTCTGGGAGGAGTCCCGGTGCTAGTAGGGCCGCTGTTCCCAAATGATGCGTTATGGCTAGAGTTGCCTCCAGCCCTCAGGTTTTTGGCACGGCCACGTCCCCTTTGACTCATTGTGACATCACAACACTCCATAGGGGCGTGGCCATGCCAGAAAGGAGGAACAGAAATTCCTTTGCTCCGCCCCTTTCCGAGATAACCCTGCCTCCAGCTTTCCCCCAAAGCTCCGATTTCTCTGGGATGCCAAGGAACCACTGGATAATGCAAAGAAATTAGGGTCGATGGCTTAAAACCTGAAGACTCTGGACCAACCCAGAAGGGTGTTAACCCTAGTCATGCCTGCATGTGACATCATGCAGCTGGGGTGAGTATGTGTGTGTGTTGACATCCCGATCATTATTAAATATGCTCTGCATGTGTCTGGTGCTGTCTGGGGTCACAGGGTTAATGATCAATCTCAGAATAGGGTCCCAGAAGCAGAAAGCTTGGGAACCCTCTGCAGCAAGGATTGAAGACTGCCCCACCTAGGGTGGCCACATACCTTCCCTTTAAAAGAGGATGCTTATGAAAAATACATGTTGCAGGGCTGGGGCTGCATTGGCTGGCCGCTTTTATACAAGGCTCTGAAAAGCGCCTCCTGAGACCCGCGTTGGAAGAAAGACCACGCAGGGAGCGTTTACATGCTCCCCGCGCTGCCGGAAGCGGCTGGCTCCCTGTTGTTGGCAGCGCGGGGAGCATGTAAACACTCTTTAAACGTGGGATTCAGGAGGTGCTTTTCACACCTTAGGGCTAAAGAACTGACCTTTCCCTGATAGACAGCAAAGCAGATCCTTAGAGATTGACAGGGATCACAATGGACCAGTCTCTATCTGGGCTATATGGGGTTGCTAGCAAATTGCATCGTTGGACTCCCCAAGTTATGGCGGGTGGGCCTGCCTGCAAATGAGATGTCCTGCAGCCGTGGGTGGGCGTGCCTATGCAAATGAGATGATGTCATGCTACTGTGGGTGGGCATGCCTATGCAAATGTGATGACATCAGGCCGCTGTGGGTTAGGACTATGCAAACGCCTTGCAAGTGCATGGTGGGACTATGCTGGGAGACAATGCCAGGGGGGTGAGGGTGAGGGCCATGCCAATGAGATGTCATGCTATTGTGAGAAAAGGAAGTGGTGTTCTGCTGTCATGGGTGGATCTAAGCCAATAAGATAATGGCCTTGTGGGGTGGCCTAAGGAAACGAGCTGATGTCACGTTGGTACTTGCCTACCCAAACTATTTTGTTGGCTGTGCAGACACCCTGCTCTGTAGCAATCGGCCCCTTGCTCCTGTGCCAATGCATGTGTACAGAAACTCTTTTGCAACCCGCCGCACCTGGCCTGGTAGCAGTCCTGGCTGAAGCGACTGTTTGCGTGAGCAGGTGCAGAAACTAGCTGTCTTTCTCCACCTGTTTGAGTGCCTGCTCCTTTGCTGGCACCTTCCCACCTTGCCGTGGGGCCTGGAAGTGCCCTGAGGCCGGGCCTTGGCTTGTTGTAACTGCCCTCGTGTCAGCAGGCCACCTGCCGCGCCTGCTCCTAATGACTGGCTTGTGTGTCTCGGGCCCTTTGAAGCTGTGCTGTGCCGCTGGGTGTTGTTGTTGTTGTTGTTGATATTGTTCCTCGGCTTCCATCAGCAGTTACATCACAGCCCCCGGCAGCAGACGCCTGACGTGACCCAGTTTAACGAGCCTGCCTCTTTCACACTGATCAGCCACAAATATTTCCCCCTGCAGTCGCCATGGGGTTAACTGGCCGGTTCTCGAATCACGTGAGCTGGTGGGGCGGGAAGATGAAGACTCCTGCGTCGCACAGCGTGGGGAGTGAGGAAGCATGAACCACACGGAGCACGTGTGTGGTGGGGAGGCTGTCTCTTATACACATCTAGATGTGTATAAGAGACAGGTGTCACACGGCCAGGCACGGGGAAGAGCATGTGTCTCCAAAGTTCAGACAAACCACGAGAGGTGCTTTTGCAATGAGGTGGCTGGGCTGGGAGTTGACTGGAGTTTAAAGGGGAACCAGGCCCAAGTCCC